>OX375831.1:11976511-12353075 GCA_947359405.1 Antitype chi | reverse complement strand
CGGCATCTATCCTCTCTGAATCATGTTCGGGTTGTCTCGGCACAATTCAAGCTAGTCCAAGCGGCCTTTTCCCGAAGACAAGTGTACCTACATATTATGTATAGTCGATTACTCATTCCTGAATCATGCAACGGACAAAAAAAATACCACCATGAGACATTAGAAATAGGGGTTTGTGGATAAGTAATAACAGCCGCATAGGTCTTTCGATCTGGTTAAGCTACGATTGCCGCGGTTAGTCCGTGGATGGGTGACCATCTTTACATACCAAGACTCCTCCTTGCTTCGGAAAGCACGTTAAGCCGTTGGTACGGGCTGTCGTTCGTGGATCTTTGACAGTCGTTACGGGTCATCAGAAGCCCGAAAGTCTGAAACCAGTCTTCCCAAGGGGTATCGGATTACCCAGTTACAGGGTTGTGGAGGCCAGATAGGCAGTCGCTCCATGTAAAATACTGGTTCTCAGCTGCATCCAGTTAGACTGGAAGCCGATCCCAACGTAGTTGGAAAAAGGCTGAGCAGATGGTGACGATGATGATGATGATGATGATGATGAGACATTAGAAAACACACACATTACACACACATTTTATTTAGAAACTAGCACAGCACTCCGCGGTTTCACCCACGCAGTTCCCGTTCCCGTGGGAATACGGGGATAAAATATAGCCTATGTCAGCTGGGAATAGTGTAGTTTCCTAACAGTGGAAGAATTTTTCAAATCGGTTCAGTAGTTTATGTTCGCATAATTCGTCAAAATGTAGGGAACAGCTGATTTTTTTATCGCGATTCTAAAGTTGTTCATAATGATGAGTACAATGACCCCTTCAGATAGTTCGTGTATGAATAGATAGACCTTATATATATGTGTGTACATAAATGGTTCTGTAATAAATACAGCTAGAAAAAGGACAGTGATATTACGTTCCGTGGTACTTTTTCTGTAAGAGAACGATTTATTGCACCCACACCATGCCCCCTGTTTGCAAAAACCTTCCAAATAATTTATGGAAATCTGCATTCCATGTTTATGATATTAAGACTTTAGCTGCACGTAAAAAAACAGATGACAGTTAAGGCATAAACTAAGAACAGCGGAATTAGGTCACTCCAATTTGCTGTTACAACGTTGAAACGGTTGCCAAATTCTCTGTTTATTATTGCAATATCCAAATCAGGAATTCTCGTTTTGGTATGCAGAAAATTATGAAATTCCTCGATATTGGGGTAGAGCAAAAATTGGATTGTCAAAAATATTTTTAGTTTCGCTTCCCAGTTTCAACTTGCTAAACTTAGTTGACAATGTTATTCGGGAAATGAAGAAAAATATATCGTAGCTACTTTTATTGTAAAAGTTCAACAATTGTCTATTTTTCTCAACTTGTCTCGGTTTAACCTTATTTGCAGTACCGAATGGGTAGTGCAGTTTTATCTTTCTTTTGTTTGTTATTAAATGCGTAGTGTGACTTCTGTTGCAACATTTGCAGATGTTTTAAGTTTTTTTCCTGCAATACCTTCAGCATGATTATTAATCTCGGTTTTGATCTTACTTTGTATAAGTGGGAGGAAACGCCCGGGTGTTTCCACTGCGAAGATCGCCCTGAGGACACGGTGGAGCATACGGTGGAGATCTGCCCGGCTTGGGCGGAGCACCGCCGTGTCTTCCTGGAGGCGATCGGCGGCGGCGATCTCTCGCGTCCGGCCCTGGTGCAGGCCATGGTACGGAGCGAGAGAGAATGGTTAGCCGTCACCTCCTTCTGTGAAGCAGTAATGCTCGCGAAGAGGGAGGCTGCGCATGCGAGGGTGAGGCAGTATATGCGCCCTCACGGCCGTAGTCGCCGCGGGAGACGCCCTGGTTGTCGGGAATCCCAGGCTGATTCCCGGCCACCGTAGGCGCGGGCTTGCGGACGGCAAGTAGTGGGTAGCTCGCTGTCCGGTAAGTACCAAGCCCGGGTCGACGGCGCGTTGTGTTCCACGCGCGCCTCAAAGAGATGTCAGCACCAACTGGTGGGGTCCGCAAGGGCCGATGCCTGCCAGGGGTGCGGGTTGTTCGAAAGAGATACCGTCGCCCCTGGCACACAGGCAACTGAGGGAACACGGGTGAGTTTTAGTCAGTAAAAGTCTGACACGCCCTCCTGCTGCACCCAGAGCGGGAGAAGTTATTTGATGATTTCCCACCCAAAAAAAAAAATCTTACTTTGTATAGTCTTCTGTTTTCTCATATAACATTGTAATTTACAAACCAGTGAATCTGTGACCTAGCAAGTTGTACCCTCTACAGATATTTTTAAAATACAGCAGACATTTTCTATAAAAAATAAAAAAAACAACCTTATGTGCCACCAACCTTGTCACTGAAATCTTAGCCCGAATTTATATACCAACAAACCGAAAACGCGTGCGAAAATTTTCTTTTCAACTCCCAAAACCCAGAATAAATCTGTTTAATAAAACCTTAAGCAAAATGTATCGGGATATTTTATATTCCCGACGTGGAGTATCTATAAAAGCTGATTACAATTCATACGCCCTACATACAGGCCACAAACGTGAATCACATATTTAATGGCATCGGCTTAGGGACTGAATTTTAAGGATTCGGTATTAATAATGTAGCTTAGGCAGAAGCTTAGACACTTCAGCTGGGTCTGAATAGGTAGTTAATAAGCATTGATATGTCTGGGAGAGTAGGTCTATTTTTAGACGTGTCGTAGATATGTAAGTAAGAGATCAGGCTACCCAAACTCAAACTCAAAGCATTTATTTCAAATAAACCAATTACAGGCACTTTTGAATTGTCAAGGTCGGTGAGTTACAAAGACGAAGCTAGTTGCCCATTCCAAAGCGTAGTTGGTACCTATGGAGAAGAACGGTCAAGAAACGCCATGGACACTCTTTTAAAATCATGATAATGTTACAAAAAGTTGGTTACATCATTATGTTGAAATTATCAATGTGAGAATAGTGTAAAACACGTGCACATTAAAAGCATCCGTAATTAAAACAAAAATAAAATAACAATTCAAAAATTAAAATATGCCGTGGCAGCTAAGAGATGACCAGTCCCTACTGACGGCGCCCGTTCATGAACATGACGCATGGATCAGCACCCGGACACTACAATACACGGAGTAATGAAGGCAGAAACAATAATAAGGCTAAGGATGATTTATTTAGGTCCAAATATAGTTGATTGAGTACAATTCATATAACAAGTTCTACTGTAGGGTTGTCTTAGAATAAATTGAAATAGTGATTATGTAGAGCTTATAATAGCACCGTTAGAATTTGTGATTATTTTGAGATGTAGATGTTTAGCAATAACCACATGCATGGTCATATCTGCATCTTAGCAATATGTATCACACTAGATTCAGCTTCGGGACCAGAACAGTGAATGAGTTGTGATTAACAGAACTACGGTGATATTGTATGCACTATACAGTTTGAGTCATTGCACAGTTCCGCTGAATGACAGGTGCAAATAAGATGTCACCCATGTAAAAAAATCTAAAACCAGCCAGATGGTATGAGAGGCGAAATATTCGATACGGGCTATACAAAAATAGATCTTGCAATCTTAAATAGCATAGTCAGTCAGAAAATTTTCGTAGCAGGGCTGAGTATCTTAGCTGCATATTTATTGCCATTCGTGGTTACGTGAACGGATAGTTTTAGAAATGAATAAATAAGAGGAAGTCTGATTTACGCACCAGTGACTGAAAAGTTATGTAGAAATTGGTTGTCACGATAAGGGTATGAATGTACATGGCTATTAAAGTAAGGGAAGACCAAAGAAATTATAGATGGGCTGTGTGAAAGATGATATGGCTAGAAAGACGGCGACTACAGAGATGATGACTAATAGAGAAGTTTGGAAGAAATAGACTTGTAACGCCCAAATAAATTGAGATATGGGCAGGTGAATGGTGTGGGAGGGTCTGTGGAACATGATTGTGACCATTTAAAGGCACTTTTGAACTGTCAAAAAGTCGATCAGTTGGAAAGTTGAAGCTAGTTGCCCATTTTAAAACGGAGATCTCTATGGAGAAGAACGGGCAAGAAACTCCAAGGACACTCTTTTAAATCATGTTAGGTATTACAAAATCTTGGGAACATTATTCTTGTTGCTTCTATACCCACTCGTAAAGCCAAAATCACAAAGCCATTTCCAGTATAACGTACTGATAAAAACATTCCTTTTAACCTAAAAAGTACCACATGAATGGCCACTAAATATTAATAACACTGTTACAGTATTCCCGTCCTGTTTGCGATTCACACAAGCGACCGCCACATTTGTTTGCAAAATATACGTCACAGCTACTTCTCGCCAATTTTTGGTACATTTAAACAGGAACTGTATTATTTATTTGTATTGGACACTGTTCGAATACTAATATAGGGATCTGTTTACAAATGGAGCGATAAGTATGTGAACAAGGGTTCCAAATGTTTTGTGTGGTATTTTTAGTGAAACTCACAATCGTATTTCTAAAATGAGAGGCACGACACGTGTAGATTTTGGATCGATGTTTCAGTCAAGGTTGAAGCTGTGCTAGATAAATGTAGCTAGATGTTATTTTCTGTAAGAAATCTTATTTGAAAGGCAAACTAACTTTCTAATAAGATTTCTTACATTGTTTGACATAAATGCTCATAGTTCATACCTACAATAGTTTACAGAACTTTCTGTAAATGGATTGGAAGTTTATTCGAAAGTATACCATTAGACATTTTGATGAAGACGTCATTCACCACCATCACATACCATAACCACAATCCAAATAGGACAATAGCAAAAAAGTTCTGCCATAAAGGACCATTTCATAAATCTCTCATTTTACTTGCGAGCAGGTTTCCATCAGATTCGAGTTGGTGTGATTTTTTGCCCTGAAGTCTTTCAGTATTCTGTTTTGTAAAATTTTCGGGAAGAAATTAAAATAAATTGTTTCAATCAAAACTCGATCTAAATGAAAACGGATCCGGATCTATCTAGACGATATTTTTTGGCAGACTCCGGTAATAATCCGTCTAAGCTGATACTAAAATAAAGCTAGCTTCTAAATGAATGTGCTTAGGAGCTCATGAAATGTTTGTTGGCAATGTGCCGCAGAGATGCGACGAAATTCTCAAGTTGTTTGTTATGAGCAATCTTCAATATGAAATTAAAAATTCAAGCACAAGGATTTGATGTACATATTCCAAGGGTATTATTAAAGGCTTCTTCAAACAGGCGCGAAGCGACAGCGCGACGCGACACTTGTATAATTTCCATGAAATTTTCATAGAAATTGTTCTACGTGAATCGCGCCGCGCCTGCTAGCAGGAGCCTTAAGTTTCGGCTGTCTGTCCGTCAAATACAGGGCTGTATCTTTGGAACCGTAATAGCTAGCAAGATACTTGGAATTCTCATAGAACGCGAACCTACTACTATAGCAATTATAACAACAAATAATACAAATAAAAAGAAGTAAAAAAGTAAAGGGTGGTACAGTACTGAACCTTTCGTATACGAGTCCGAATTGTACTTGGCCGTTTTTCACGAACTATGTAATGATTTCTTTAAAATAATGAGTTTTGTTCTGTTAAAACTGCCTTCAACGGAAAAATAAACGTTAGCAAAGACAAGTAGCTGTTACCGTAATATTCCGTTTCAATAATTGATCGTCGTTGAATCAACTTACAGTGTTATTTTAATTACCATACAACCTTTTGTGGCAGCGCAAACTGTGCGTTTTGTCGCTGCAACAAAACGCAGAGTCGTGTCGTTTGCATCTTTCTCCGACCCTTGCTCGAGCCAACCCGCGCCGCTGAGCCTGTAGCTTGAAATTTTCCGATCGAGCCCTCTTCCAGCGACGAACTAAGTGGAGGTCCGCATCCCACAGGGAGTGCCCTTAACGTGTAGTCGTTTAGTTTTCAGTTTTAAGCCCTGGCTGGAGGCCATATTTTATTGAGGCAGCCACAGGCAAGTCCGATCAAGCAGCTGACAACCTCCTAGGTTGACCAGCAAGATGCCATTATTATTTTTGACATAAAAAAAATTGTATCTTCTTTTTGGCGAATTTTTTTTAAAGTGACGCGCTTCGATGTCCAATTTGCAATAATCGACATCTAACGTACCCAAGTTGAGATAAAAACACACGTGCACCTTCCTCAGCGCTCACAGCAAAACTGACACTAGCCTGTCACATACGACTGTTGTCAGGTGTGCGCGTGCACCGTGCGCCAATTGGCACGACACGACGCCAAGTATGCGTTTGAACAAAAAAAATATAATAATTGACGGCAGCCTATCGTTGAAAGGTTTGTTACTACTTTGTCAGAAGCCGCGGCACAGAGCCAAGTAGAAACTGGGACTCATAGACATGCTGGCCGTGTTGTTGGGTGGAACAAACACGTGCGAGACGCCCACGCGAGGGCGAGGCTTAAATATCAGATATGGATATGGCACAATAAACCTACTTCTGGCGATGTCTACAACGACATGTGCCTGACACGAAAGGTGTTTAAAAGCAAACTTGTGTGGTGTCAGACATATCAAGAAGAAATAAAGCTTGATATTGTAGCTTCTCTCCGTAAAGCCAATAATTTTCAGAAGTCCTGGAAGACTACCAAAAAGTTTCATACTGAGACTGGTCTTCCTGTGAGTGTCAGTGGTTCTGATCAACCGGACAGCATCGCCAACATGTTTAAGGACTACTTTAAAGTGGAGTCACCGCTGGGCTCTCCGTTGATGACGGATGCTGTCGTGATTCTGATCTGGTTCGTTTTTCGGCCAAGCAGGTATCAAGCACCATTAAGAAAATGACGAGAGAGAATCCCCGGATCACGATGGTTTAAGTATTGAGCACTTGCAGCAGGCTGGTTTTCACTTAGCTAGAGTGCTCGCTATGTTTTACGCGCTATGTATGTGTCACTCCTACCTTCCCTGTGATCTCTTGCGAACTACTGTCGTGCCTATTGTTAAGAATAAAATGGGTGACATTTCTGACAAGTGTAGGTAATTATCGACCCATCTCCCTTACTACTATTATAGCGAAGGTACTCGACAGTCAGCTGGACGCACCGTTGGATAGTTTGTTAAAATTACACGACGCACAGTTTGGGACCTTGGCACTGAAAGTGCGATTCTCGGCCTCAAACATACGGTGCAATACTATACAAAACATCGAACACCGGTGTATGTTTGCTTTTTAGATCTCTCCCGCGCCTTTGACTTTGTATCTTATGTGGGTAAAGCTGCGGGAGAGAAAAATGCTAGCGGAACTGTTGCGTATCTTCCAGTTGTGTTATTACAACCGGACGAACAGTGTGAGATGGGCCGATGGGCTGTCGGTATCGTATGGGCTGGAGTGCGGGGTGAGACAAGGAGGTATAACGTCACCAAAATTGTTTAACCTGTATATAAACGACCTAATCGTTGAGCTCAGTAGCAATCGGATGTCGCATTCATGATGTCAGTGTCAACAATATCAGCTATGCTGACGATATGGTGCTGCTGAGCCCTACGGTTAAGGCGCTTAGAGAGCTGCTTACTTATTGTGAGGGGATGCTCGAGAGCATGGCCTAGTTTATACTGGTAAGAAAAGCGAGTTCTTGGTCTTTAAGGCTGGTGGTGGTAAATGTCCTGAGTATGTGTCCCCGATTAAAAGAAAAGAAATGACATGTTGCCAAGTAGGTCTAAATTTAAAACTTGCGGCAAGTAACTAGATCATCATAATCAGCCTATAACGTTCCCACTGCTGGGACACAGGCCTCCCTCTCTGTGAGAGGGAGTGGACCATAATCCACCAAGCGGGCCCAGTGTGGGTTGGTAGATGCCACATATCTTCGAAATTTTGGTTCTAGGACATGCCGGTTTCCTCACGATGTTTTCCTTCACTGTTTTGAGAGCAGTGGTGATGAAATATTTTGCACAAGATACAGCGCCTGTCTGGGTTTGAACCTACGACCTACATCTCGTAAGTCGCGTCAGTTACCACTGGGCCACCACCACCAACTAGATGCTACTTTGGAAACTGTATTTCTAGAACTACTTTAGACTCAAAATTGCAATGGAGTGCCCTTATTAGAGCTATTTCAAGTAGATTAAGCTCAGCTGCTTACGCGGTAAGAAAAATAAGGCAGTTGACTGATGTAGCCACAGCTAGGTTAGTATACTTTGCTTATTTTTACCGTATTAGGTCTTCTGGCGTTCTGCTGTGGGGATCAGCAGCTAACGTAGATTAAATTTTCATTTTACAAAAGAGGGCAATCCACGCAATATATAAAATGGGATCTCGCGAGTCTCTTAGAAACAAATTCAACGAAATCGATATTCTAACTCTGCATTCTCTTTATATTCTAGAAAATATCTTGTATGTTCGCAAAAATATAGGACTTTTCAAAAAAAGATGCGATTTCCATAATCTAAATACACGTAGTGATTCAAAATGTAGATTAACTAAAACTAGCAAGTCAATTCTAATAAACAGTATCCGCTTCTATAACAAGTTGCCAAAGTCGGTTATAGAACTTAGCGATGGAAAGTTTAAAACTCTCATCAAACGTGTCCTTATCAAAAAAGAACATTATAAGATAAAATACTACGTTGAAGACAGGGAAGTTTGTCATTAATTCCTGCACATGTGGCTTCCCTAGTACCTCATTATCAGCATAACTATGTGGAAGTCTATTAACTGCTCCCAAATTACAATGTTGATTTAAATTCGTTTGATTTTTTATAATGTCTGACATATTCTCGTCATTGTTTAATATTATGCATCAATTCTAATATCGACTATTTATTAGTCACTTGGTCACTTGGTTAAATAGTTTCATTTTATTTATGTAGATTGTTTTACATATTATTGTGAATGAGAGATCGTTGTAGACCTTACACACTGTAGATTTGTAGACGATTTTCTATTCTCTATTTTCATTCCCCTAAGTACCTAGTACTTATTGACAGGCCTACACTGTCCTCCCATGCCTATTGTCACTGTAATTTGAAAACATTGTATAAGCCAATTATTTTTAAAAGAGTAACCGTGGAGTTTCTTGCCGGCTGCGAGTGTACCAGTTCAAGTACTTGGGGCAGTATCTAACCGACGACCTTGATGACCAAGTGGATAGTAAGTGCCATTGCCAGCGTCCTACGTTCCCTACATAGGGCGCTGGCAGTCCGCTGTTACATGTTGGCTCGTAGGTTTGCACGCTGTAGCAGGGCAGTCAGAATAACGCTTTTTAAATCTTATTGCCAAGTGTTTTATACTTGCAGTCTGTGGACCAACTATACTCAGCGGGCTATCAGTGCCCTATGGGTCCAATATAATAACGGGTTCAGGATGTTGATGGGGCTGCTCCGTTTCTGCAGTGTATCAGGTATGTTTGCACAAGCACACGTCGATAACTTTCACGCCATCGTCAGACAGAAATCTGCCTCTTTGCTCTACAGAGTGTGGGAAAGCTCCAACTCCATCCTGAAGACCATAGAGAGGAGGTGCAAGTGTCCTTTATTAGGTGATTTGTTCAAAGATGTATTTAGAACAACAGCCTTGTTTCCAAATATATAATAATTTTACTAAAATAGGTATTAGTTATCTTTTTGTTTACTAACCTCTAAGGATGTTGCTTATCCGAATCAAAGATTATTTTATTTTTATTTTATTTTATTATTTATGTTGTGTCTAGTCCCTGAGCTGTCGCAGTTGGATATCGCATAGTGTACGCCATGTCTTTTTAGGAAAAGGGTGGTAAACATGTCGTTTAACCTTTCGAAGGTGGCAATTAAACTCCAATTAAGCAGTTTATTAACCCAATATGAGTTGATCATACGTACACAGAAAATAGAACGCTTGAATTATTAAGCAAAAGCGGTACAATTGAAAAGCGTACACCATTCGAAGTAAATGGAAGCTAAAGGTTACTTAGTAATAGAATCCAATTTAGAATGTATCCATTAATTTTTATTTAGGTAGAATTTAGGTAGGTATTGGTGGGAAACGAAATATGCCATTTTATTTTGTTATCAAAGTGTAGGTGAAACGTATTTTCAGAATAGCTCCTTTATGAGGCCGGACTCAGGTCTATTGAATAAAACCGACAGGTAACAGTAGAAAATACGAAAATTATACAATTTCGTTTCATAGTTTCATGCTAGGGCCAGATCCCTCTTATATACTGATGACTTAAAACTATTTTATGAAATAAAAGCTGAGCTCGATTGCCAAGCTCTGCAATCAAACATTGATGCAGTGTATAAATGGAGTTTAGATAACTAAATGGAATTTAATAAATCAAAATGCTACGTGATGTCTTTGGTCGAATGCGGCGCCTTGTCAACTTCCAATACAAACTGAATGGAGATGTAATTACAAGAATTGATTCCATGAAAAACCTGAGTGTCATATTCGACCCTAAGCTCACTTTTCACAACCTCGTCACATCCACTGCTAAGGAGTCCTTCGGGCACCTTGACTTTATTTGAAGAAACTGTCGTGATTTCCACAACCCCCACGTTATAAAGATTGTTTTTGGGGCATTGGTCCGTAGTAAGCTTGAGTCTAGTGCGTGCGTATGGAATCCTTATGAGAAGCAATATGCATTAGCTTGAGAAAAAGTTCAAAAAGCATTCCTTAGTTAACTCTACAAGCACTTGTATGGGTTCTATCCTTTCTTGTATCCCACTAAATTCCTCTTGGGTTGCATAGGTTTCAATTCTCTAGAAGTTAGACGGTCGCGCGATCAGATGACTGTAATATTTCAAATTCTTAGGGGGATTATTGATGTTCCTGATCTACATAACGAAATCTGCATATTTGTCCCAGACAATTACTGTCGTGCCAGAAAATACCGCTTACTGGTTGGTCCAACTTGCCGTACTGTTGCACACTCCAAGTCACCTGCTATTTCTCGGACATTAACCGCTATTAACGCTCTCCTGAACTCACACAGATCTCGATATGTTTGCGAATGAATGGAAGATGATGCTGACAGAATGTTTGAATTTTTGTGAGAAGAATAAATAGATTGTAATGTTTATATTGATATGTTTAAATAGGCTTCGAGCCGTTTTACTTAAAATAAATAAATTCTTTAATATTGTACACAACTAATTGTTTGACAATATGTCGCATTGTCAGATGAAAATGCCGATGTATTATTGAAATTACTTACACCGACATAAAACCAGTTCATTATTTTCCATTGCTACTTCATTAAGGGGCTAATTAATTTCAGCTACACAGGTCTATCGATCAGGTTAAGCTACGGTTGCCTGGGTTGATCCGTAGATGGGTGACCATATTTACATAACAAGACCCCTCCGTGCAACAGAAAGCCCTTTCCTGGCTATCATTCGTGGGTCTTGACAGTCGCTATGGGTTGTCAGAAGCCCGCAATTCTGGACTCTGGCACGCTCTTCCACTCCACCCAGAGCGGGAGAAGTTATTTGATGACTTCCCACAATAAAAAAAAAACAAAACCCGACCTACCTACTACATGATATAACTAAAACTACCTAACTACATAATATAAGTATGTAGATAACTAAAACCTTGAACTAGAACATCTACAACAGATCGTATTACAGAACCTACATAAATAACTTGGCAGCCATGTTTTTTTTTCCCAAACTAAATATCTATTAACTCGCACATGGCTTTTATTAGTTTACTTGGGACCTAAAAGCAACGTGTGGTGAATATAGTAGCCAGACCGTAAGGGATAAGCGATAGTGTTACTAATTAGGTTGCGTGGATTAAATTTTGTACATAAGACTAGAAAAATATTTTTTACACGCTTTATATTAGTTTCACTTGTATGTTTGTTTGTTTGTAACCGACTCCTTTGGACGCTATTTTGACCCACTTTGAACGGTCAGATTTCATTGAAACTTTGTAAACTTAACGAGGACCGATGACAATTCAATAATGAAAAAAAAAATTGAGAAAAAAAACACGTTTTTGTAGTTAGCAGAACTAAAAAATAGAAAATAAATAATAGTTTAAAAAACTAAAAAACACGCTTTAAAAACCAATTCAAAAAAAGGAGAAAATAATTTAATTCAATTAAAAAGCGTGGGGTGCTTGACATTCAGTGATTATAAAAAGCACCCCACGCTTTTTAATTGAATTAAATTATTTTCTCCTTTTTTAGTTTGGTTTTTAAAGCGTGTTTTTTAGTTTTTTAAACTATTATTTTATTTTATTTTATTAAATAGGAATAACAAACAGCTACATTATGGAATGTTACAAAAAGAAAACATAAGTTTCTTAAATAATAACGTAGCCCACAGCGCTGTTCACAGATTACCATTAATATATAAAACTTTAAATTCACTAGGAGGTGAACTGTACCATGCATGACCGTTACACTAAACATTATAAAAAGAATATGGACAAAAGTATAAAAAAAACATAACTAAATAGGTGGGCTAAGTACGGTAATGCCTTCGAATTTAAACGAATTTCATTTGCATTAGCGATTCATCTTCAATATATCACCGTCAAATCGGTACTAAATTGATACTAACTCAAAAATGTAACAGAACAAGTTGTTCGTTGTGCGCTGCGACACTTTTTAAATGTCGCAGCATCATGCTGAGGTAGGGGCCTTTTGGCCTCGTGCAGGACTTTCTGTTTTATTAATTTTTTAAATATTTTTTTTTTCTTCCGAGAAATTTGTTTTTTATAATTTTTGTACCATTGTGTGTTTATTTTAGAATGTGATCTTCCTGTGGGAGTCATAATAAATACCTTTTCGTTCTTTCTTGTCTTATTGTCACTCGTTTCCAGTGATAACAGCTGTGACCCATGATTTCTAAGTCGTAAGTTCGAACCAAGAAAGGCGCTTTACTTTTTGTGAATTATTTCATCACCATTGCTCTCAAAACGGTGAAGGAAAACATTGAGAGGAAGCCGGCATGTTCTAAACCTAAAAATAATAATACATGTGACATCTATCAACCCGCACTGGGCCCGCGTGGTGGATTACGGCCCACTCTCACAGAGAGGAGGCCTGTCTCCCAGCTGTGAGAACATTATAGGCCGATTACGATTATGATGATGTAAATGATAAAGTAATTTAAAAAAAAAATGAATCAACCGCATCTGTCTGTTTATTCAGATAGGGCTCTGAAACTACTGGTAGCGTCGTGTGACGGGTCGTTGAGCTCCCTAAAATATGCTTGAGCTACACGACGACTGATTCATAGATGCCATTTTTGTCGCGATGCAATGGATATTTTTGCAAGAGACATGGCTCATTGTTAAACTAACATAAAATCTTAGCAATAAAAGGTTTGGATTTTAAAAGAGACCATAATTTATTTCTACATTTCTTCTAAAAGATAAGATAAAAAATGCCCAGTACCATCTAGTTCTAAAATATTGCCCAAAATTGACTTGAAGAAGGGTTGGTCTTAAAAAACTATTAACATAACTAAACATCATATTTTCATAATTTTCATAATATGGTTTTTATTGTTCCTCACGACAGCATAAAAACATCTCCAGGGGCTATTCAAATAAAGTAAATTACTCCAAATACAGTGAAAAATATAAATCAAAATAAAAAAGTTGTTCATATTTAAATTACAAAGGAAACGTTTTAATTATTTTGAAATCATTTGTAGCGTGGATGAATAACATTATATTTAATAATGTTTTGTACTTTTATTAGCTTAGTTTATTACGGAAATACTTTATGTATAGAATTGAGAATCAAAGTAATAGCAATGTTTTGCAATTCAATAAGCTATATGAAATATTAAAATAATTGATAATTATTTGTAGGTATAATAAAGGAAAACAGTTGTCGAATATTACAAAAATGGGCCATTCGCTCAGACCACCATACCTGCCGTATTTTATTTTTTCCATATTACAGCTGAATATCATTATTTTACATCGAGATCGAGCGTACAAAGGGGTATTACCCAGTAACCAAGATGTGGAGATTAGTTAAAGCAGTCAGCTTTAACTAACCTCCACAACTTGGTTACTGGGTTGGTTACTGGGTTATTACACCGCTTTGTAAGACTGGTTGTCAGATGTTTGCGCTTTCGACTGTAACGACTGCCAAAGATCTCCGGTTTAACTTGCTTTACGCAGCACGGAGAGGTCACTTTTTGTATGAATATTATCAAAACAATTATCTGACCTGAGTTTCAGAGTCGTGGGATAAAATTGAGGTACATTTATACAGGGGACAGGGTGTAAAGTTCTCTTGTTCTTTTTTGAAAAGGGAAGATGCTTAAGGGCAACCTAATCGCGGGCTCGAACTCACTGGTGGGCCTGGCTAAAAATCACGCTGTCTCACCAGGCTTCGTGTCCGATAGAGATAGTATCAGTGATGAGCCATTAGAAGCTAGTCTACACGCACCACGTTATTGAATGAGATGCAGGATCATTTATCGTAAAAAATTCGCGAAAAAATTAAGAAAAGTCCTTTGGAAGATCGGGTTTTATGAAAGAGCATTGCCTTTTTCATAAAACCCGACCTTTCAAAGGCATTTATGCATTGGCATAAATCAATAACCAATAAAGTTTATTGAACTTTTCGATAATTGAACTTTGTGGGTACCGACTTGTTTTTGGAGATTTTACACTTCTTTTATTACTTAAACACGCCCAAAGCTAAGTAAAATGAGTAAGAAAAACGAATCATTGTTGGCTCCTAACTTTTTAATGGGTTTTTATTTTTGTATTCTATTTCCGTACAGACAATATTAATAATGAGACAAAACGATATCATATTTTACTTTGTATGTGCCATGTCAGACAGTGGAGTAAAACACTCCCGAAGTTTGTATGCAAAAAATGTGGACTAGGTCCACCTTAAGGACGGGTATTATATTTGGTGGGCAACGGCCCAACAATTTATGTCAGGGGGGGGGGGGGGTGATGTTTATTTATGTATGTTAGTTGCGCGGTAAACTCTGCATGCGAGTGTAAATGATAAATGATTTTCTTCTTCTGTAAATAGATTTGTATAAACAGTTTTACACGTCAATCTATTTTTTTTTAAACTAAATGAGGTCGGCATTTCCTATCTGACTACTCTGAGAAGAGGCCTAAACAAACTTAAGGTCACAGTAAAGTTCTCTCATCCTCAATTGAAAAGGGAGGATCCTCCGGGAAGGGTATTGTGTCTAGTGGGCAACTGACGAAGTCGGGACGTTGTATGAATGCTAGTTGCGTGGTTACCTCTGTGTGACTTTGCGTGACGTCAGTTTGATGCGTATAAGTTCGCATGTAGTGTTGTAGATGCTGCTACACATCTAGGGGTTTTTTTATAAACGTTGCTGATAGTACAGAGATGTATAAAACGTCAAAAATGTATGGTTAAATAGTCGCTAATCTAGTGATTAGTGACTGTAAGTAAGACACGACGGGAATTAATCTTAACTTGAAGATGTGTTTATGATTATGAATAAAGGGGTTAATGTTAATTGTCATATTCTTTGAAAGCCTAATAAAATAATAAAAATAATCTTCTGATACGCAATTTTAGAACCAAATAATTTCAAGCAATAAACCGGTCGTCACAAACTACACATGACTTCCTCCAGCTTCACCATACTAACTCTACCAATTTCTTTCACAGTGCCAAAGGTAGAAATAGTGGACGAACGTGGCAAACCTCTACAGGACAAGTTCTACAAAGAAGGCTCCATCATAGAGCTGCGGTGTGTGGTCAGTGAAGTGCCACAGCCTACGAGACAGGTCAACTGGAAGCACGGCGCTAGGTTGCTGAATTATGATACTAAGAGAGGCGGTGTGAGGTGAGTTTTATTCAATGACTAGATTTTACCCGCGTTCCCGCCCGCGTGGGTATCGGTTAACGCTTAAAAAAGTAGTCTATGTCCTTCTCCATATCCCAGGCTATATTTCTGCTAAATTTCATGACGATCGGTTCAGCGGTTTAGGCGTGAAAGCGTAACAGATAGACAGAGTTACTTTCGCATTTATAATATTAATTAGGGATGTCAGCTATTAAAAAAAATGTGCAGGTTATTTATTCATCGAATACTTCAAAAAAAAAAGTGGCACTCCCAGAGTGCCGAAAGAAGTGAAAACTTGAACAATTACGTGTGTATTTTTTGAATCGTCAGATTAAACAACGTTCAACGTTGTTCGTTCGTACGTTCATGTTGTCAGTGGTGTCGGTAACAGTGTCGCGAGTTCAATTGTTTTTTCCCATCTCAAGAATGCCCAACGCTAAAGAAGTTTTCACTTCAAAAATATTCACAGTCACCAAAACAGATAAGTAACTAGGATAGTCGCATATAGTTGAAGTTTAGTGAGAAACCGATGGAGGTTTCCGAATGAAACTTTATTTAATTAATGAACTGCTTGATTTAGATTAATTTAACTTAATTCGAAAACATCCATCGGCGTGGTGGATTACGGCCCACTCACAGAGAGAAGGCTGGGTATGATGAACTTTACCCTCTAATTAGCAAACATAACTCGACACCACTTCCTCCCATCCTATATTTTACTCCTCAAACATTCTTCCCAGAATAGCAGCGAATAATCTCCGCTAAGGCAGCCAAACTTGCCTAAATACAATAATCTTCAAAAGCTATGCTCCAAGGAATTTCACTAGAATTAATTATTTCGCGTTATGGAATGTTTCGGTACTCAAAAGGTTGATTCTCAATCAACGGTAATGAATATTTGAGAAGCTTTGCGGCTTACAAATAGTTTAATTTTAAGTGGTCTTGTAGAAGGAATGTTTAGCCGGCTGATATTTCCGGCAACTCGTAAGAAGGTACAGATAATTCAAAATCTTTGTATTCGTTTCTAAAGAAAATTAATTTTAGCAGTAGATGCAGAATACTTAACGTTAATACGTTCAACGCCGCTTAATTTTTTTCAATCTTTCTGTTTGGGCTGTGACGCGGCGTAGGGGACACTGTGTGGACGACATGCAATAGTACCGCTGGGTGCAACATATGACCGCTAATCAGAGGCGATTTTAAACATAATATCTATTGGGCTGTCAGGCACAGTTACGAAGTTAATATGTATTTGACGTGAGTTTTGAGTGAAAAATATGACTTAGAAAAATATGGCAAAAAGATGACAAGAATTGTTAACAAATAATCTAGAAGTTGCCTCGTTGGCCTAGTGGTCGCAAGAGCTACTGGTGAGCATGAGGTCCTTTGATTCCCAGGTCGGCCAAAACCTTAATGGTTTTTCCATCTGGAACTATTCAGTAGCAGCCTGGAGTCAAAATCTGCGCCCGGTGATGGCAATAGGCTCGCCCTCTATTACATCGGACGTAAACATGACTAGCAAAAAGTAGGTGTACCTATACAGTAAAAGTTTTTATCTAGTGAGCAAACTGTAACCATGAATTCAGCATATCATTCTACTAAACGTATGAATTTATACATGTGCCTAGCCGTTGCCATCTTTCATTTTTTTTTTTTAATAAACAGCAAGCACACTAAGTAGTCCGTAGAATTTGTAGTTTTGTGTTGAGTAAGAAGTATTTGACTTTCCTATACACTTTTATTATATCTGGGAGTTACAGGATACATAGCCAATTAAAAAAAAACCAAATTGAAATGACACGTGTGGCTATTATTTCTCATATCTTTCAGTCAGATATGCCCATACTGGCAGAAATAGGTTTTATGTTAGTATTTCCCCAATCGATTATTTTTATAAGGACCTCATCATCAACCAAGGAAAGGAGCTTTATTCTAATTTAATTGGTGTCTGCGCAGCATGCGTTTTCTTATTCCACGCATCTCAAATAGCAGTCATCTCAGTCGTCACATCCTTTCTAGTCAAAACATCTTTCAAGCAATCCATCCATAGTTTCTTTATTCCTCTAGGACGAGAGGAAGACCTAAAACAGTTTTATGAGTTACTAGGGATCTAAATTTAAAATTTTCTACAAATAAATATATCATGTAGATCAATGGCATCGTATTTCAGCCTCCCAAAATTAATGGGGTGTAAAATTGGTGTATTTGTTTTATACCGCGCTACCTCTCTGATTTAGTAGGGTAATATTTAATTAGGCAGATAGGTAGAAGTTAAGCTAAGAAAGTCAAATAACATGAATTTATAAAGTAGACGTCGTGTTTCTAATTATAAGCACATTGATTTAGTTGTCGAGCTGTTTTCTTGTTAATTAGAACAGGGGGCAAAACAGAGAATATTAACCGTCTACGAAAACGAAGAGGTTCTCAATTTATGATAATTTTCATGTACCTACCTGGTTCATACCAGTTTCCTCACGATGTTTTACTTCACCGTTTTGAGAGCAGTGGTGATGAAATTATTTAAACGAAGTAAAGCGCCTGCTTCACTGGGCTTGTGTGGTAGATTACAGCTCACTCTTCTTGAAGAGTGGAGATTGGTGTACCACCAGCAAGAGCATTAAAACTGATTAAGCTTGAGTTATGTTACTTATAAAGGAAAACAAAATAACCAGTGTGCCAACTATTTCATCACCACTGATCTCAAAACGGCGAAAGAAACATCTTGAGGAAATCCAAATGTCCTAAAACCAAAAATTCTGAGACATGTGATATCATATCTACCAATCTGCATTAGGACCGCGTGGTGGGTTATGGCCCACTCCCTCTCACAGAGGAGGCCTTTTTCCCAGAAGTGGAAAATTATAGGCTGCTTATCACTTCACGGGTGAGAGTGAGGGTGTAAAGTCCACTCATACTCTATAGAAAAGGGAGGATCATCCGACCAGACGGGTGTTGTGTCTGGTGGGCAACTGCCCAACGATTGATGTCGGGATGTTGTACCTATGCGAGTCGCGCGGTAAACTCTGATTGCGCGATGCAGGATTTTGTGTGACGTGAGTCTTGCGTAGTTCGCCTGTGGCATACAATGCCACAGGCGAACTACGCAAGACTCACGATGGCGCCACTTCTCCTTTTGTGTTTTTAGATATTTGTTGCGAAGTATTTTTCTGTAGTGCCGCTATATATTTGGGTTCGGCCGCCATCTTTTTTCCACATATTATGTCTAAGCCATTTTGTCTGTTCATCCAAAGGTTTTCTGATAGATATCGCTTTAAGCGATAAGAACTTTGTTGTGCCCTGAATATTATTGATTTTGTAAATGAGCGTTACATTTTGATGTAACTATAAAACGGCATATTTTAAACAACTACCCATTTTCGGCTACATTCCGAGTTAAGTCATAATCGCTCGCACAGCGCTCACATCAATAATTTGCTTTCTGATTTGCCCGTTAACGCGCTCAACACGTCAATTCCTATTTATAACTTGTATAATGTACCTAGTGGTCATATCGTAGATTTGCTCACCTCATGAAATGCTCGAGAATTGTTTCTCGATAAGACGGTCGACGTCAGGGGCACTCCGAGGTTCGGTTTGGTTAGTTTCCTTTAAACCCTGCAGACAGAAATAGGAGCTGTCAACCCGACCTCGACCGTCTTCTTCTGTAATATAAGAACCAGACGAAAACGAGAATTTCATGAAATTTTTGAGCATTACATGAAGTGAGCAAATCTACGATATGGCCATTTCATGAAGTGCGCAAATCTACGATATGGCCACGATGAACAAATTTCTTCTTCTTATTTGCTTAGGTTATACTCTAGCTAGAAGCACAATTTCGAATACATCCAAGTTAGTTTAAAGATATAATGCGAGGAAACAAGCGCTCACGGTGATATTCGTATAAGAGGCCTGCCGGTCGATTCTGTAAAATCTAACCATGAGAACTAAGGTAAAATGAGCTTAAAGTGAGTTGTCAATAGTGTCAATCAAGCTCACTTCACCTAAGTTTTCACGGTGAGATTTCAGCCTTATTGCAAGATGGCGTATATCATATAGTGCTCACGCTTATTCGGAACAGGTGTAAAATAACAAAATAACTTTATACCTACGTGTAACAGACTTACCTAAGTGTCAAGGCAAACTAAGTCCAAATCATAATTTAATTTAATTAGTTTAGTAGGCCATTGTCAGTAGGTAAACTCTAAAATAGATAGAATTAACAAGAGATTTTGATTGGTACAAAGATTTCAGCAAAGTGAATTTGATTTCGCTTATTAGGAAAGTTTGAAAGTTGCTGATCTTAGAGTCCTTTGAATTTGTGATGGTAAAATGTTTTTGGACAGTTTGGAGGTGAATTAAGTTCTGTACGGCTACGCAATTTCATGAATATTATAAGAAGTTTTATACAGGGTGTAACAGAAACCCTATTGCTATCCATAAGCACTAAAGATAACAGCTGGTATAGAACCACTATACATAGTTTCAGCTCAAAATAAAATACTCTAAGAATTGATACCTAATTTTCGGTTTCATATGTTTCTTCAATTCAAATCATAAAAAACGTGTCACCGCACTACGTAGGTTAATAACTTTTCACGTTACTTGCCAATATCACGATAAATCTCTTCCGAGTGATGTGTTTATTTCAATTTGAAAAGTTCAGTTTCTGGTATCAATGTATTAAAAATTCTCATAACTTCCGAACATGTAGAGATAGGATTAAAAAACCCTTCCAGTATCGTTTGATATCATCCAAAGAAGCCATGCCCTTGGTATGTATATACCCTTTCCGTTACACGTTGTATAAGTAAATGTAATTCAGTAAAATAATTAAGTATTGGCATAAAGAGGTTTTCGTCTAACATGAACACGAGACGTATATTCGAACGCTTTTGAATCGAAAATAAAACTATCCTATACATTGATTACAAAAAACACAAGATACACGATTAGCGTCTTAAAAACGACCGCATAAATAGGGCGCAATGTGCAAAGGTGTCAATGGTATCATCAGTCATCTTTCAGTCAGACCTTTTGGACATTGCTTTGTAAAAACCACTTTAAGTCATGCGTGTAAGGTTGAATTTGCAAAAAAATGTGTTTTATCACAAATGTAACCACTGACATATAATTGGGGACAGTTTTGAGTGTAACTTTTGCTCGAGATTGTGTATCTTGGGATTTTTGTATATCAATGATCCTATAGCACTTTTTTTTATTTTTCTAGGGTTGGAAGTCATCAAATTAATTCTCCCGCTCTGGGTGGAGCAGGAGGGCGTGTCACACTTTTACTGACTAAACCCCCCCCCCGTGTTCCTTCAGGAACCTGTGTGCCAGGGGCCACGGTATCTCTTTCAAACAACCCGTATCCCTGGCAGTTCTATAGCATTGATTAAAACCTCTCGTGTAAAATCAAGATCTTGTAAATCAAGCTCTCGTCTCTGCGCTGGATGCCAGCGCAACGTCGCATTACAAATGGTTTTTCGTGATTATCTAATTAAGTTTAAATTAAAGTAGGTACTGTTTTTTTTTTTCAACCAAGCATAGATCGTTGGTATATGCATTTTTTTACAGTTATTTTGGTATTTACATAAAAAATTGACATATTATCAACTGTTTTCTATTTGCAGTAGATACAAGGTACGATTAAATGTTTTTATTTAGAGTAAATGTTAAACATAATTATAAATATCCACGACCTAATGCTTGGCTAAAAAAAAAGTACCTTGATTATAATATTTAATAAAATAATCACGAAGAACCACTGGAAATGCGACGTTGCCAGACTAGGCGGGATGAAAGCTCTAAAAAAAATACTGTTGCATTTGACAGGGTAGGTTATTATTGGCCTATTGCTTTTTTACTATTACACTAGGTCGTTTAGAAACATGTGCTGAATATGATATGATATAAGTTTGTGCGGATCATTTCGTATTTATTTATCATCTTTGTTTTGAGTGAGACAAGACGCATACAACCCTAGTCTGTTAAAGTATATGCGAAAACCAAAACATGTGTCTAGTAATTTTATGTAAAGAATTTGTGTACAAAATTTCAATACTATATCATGCAAAATCACAAAGTTTCAAGCTTGTTATGTTACCTAGTTGTCTACACAAACATGGTCAACACGCAGCATCCCGCACCGTCCGCGCGTCCAGCGTCGTATTGTGCTCATTGATAATAATTAGGCAGTAGGTACGATTGTATTGTAAGTAACTGATGACAACATTTTCCATCACACTTGCAAACCTGTTTTGACAAAATATATCATGGTGTCAAAATGATTGGAATCGATTCAGTTACTTATTCTGAACAAACTACATATATTCAGGTTTCGCTATACCAAAAATAAGGTTGTATTCTCCGTTCTAAGAATCGTTAATGAGTGATATAAAGATTAAAATAAAATATCCTCTTTCATTGGTTCTTCTGAGGTACCAAAGATTATACTTTCTATGTTTTCTTTTGATTCGAAATCAACGTTCTGTCGGATTCTTTACAAGTCTCTATATTTCGATTTATTAATTTTCCTCAATAAACACGTTTTGTTTGATTCTCGGAATATTTAAATGAAATGGTTTTTCATGTGGCCCAAAGACTTCATTACATCACAAGCTTACTTTTTAAATAACATCTTCTTTGTAAAAAAAAAATCATCTTATTATCATCGTCATTTCAGCCGAAAAACGTGCACTGCTGGACATAGGCCTCCCAAAGCACCGCCACTTCGATCGATTCGGTGCTTGTTGCATCCAGCGGATTCCTGCGGCCTTCACCAGATCATCGTTCCACCTTGTTACAGATATACCCGGTCGCCACTCCAAAACCTTTTGGCCCCATCGGCCACCTTAACTGTAATTTGAAAACATTGTTAAATTCAATGCGAGTAACTGTGGAGTTTCTTTCTGGCTCTTTTCGATAGGAAACGACCAATTGAAACCGCGTGCACCTAGTTTCTGGCGTTTCATAAGTGCCCATGTTTTCCGGGACTTAGGTAGGTATGGTTGAGCAGTTGGCCCGGCTTTAATTTGTGAATCTTTGACAGTCATTACGGATCGTCAAAAGCCCGAAAGTCTGACAACCAGTCTTACCAAGGGGTATCGTATTACTCAGTTACTGGGTTGTAGAGGTCAGATAGGCAAACAAAGTTAGGAGAAGGCTAGGCAGATAATGACTGAGGCAGGCATGGTGACGGCAAATCTATCGATTCAAATCTTCGGTTAAACATTAAGGAAGATATTGCCTTAGCTTCCTATGCTAATGACATAATCTTTTCCTTCCCTCAGGAATTGTTTGTTTATACCCTGTTAAAAACTTAATGAATTATAATCACAAGCTCTACATAAATACATTTAATTTAGTGGTACCGTAGCTCACTCTAAGAAGGGATTATGTGTAAGCCACTAAAGGGTTGCTAACGACTTAAATATGTTTTGTGTGACCCAGGGGTAAGTTCTAATATATGGCAACAATAGTTTTCCTAACAATTTATATTGTTCTCCGGTTGTGTGTTCTAAATTGGAAGGTATTATGTGTCACTTGGCTTAGAGCTTGGTGTTTCAAAAAAATTTGCACTTCTGAAAGTCAATTCTCGTAATTAAAAACGTTCAAAATCTAGTCGCAGTGTCATCTCGGCGACAACGAAGTGTCAAAAACCTGTCCAAAATGTATGGAAAATCGAGGTATTTTTGACAGATTGAGACTGAGATCAGCCTGTGAAGGTTTCTTAAAATTACGAGAATTGCCCCTCTGGTTGGTTCCAGGTTTGAATTGAGTTTTTCTTGTTAGTGATTGTCAGATCTTTGACAGTCGTCGTTAGGGCAGTTTTGCCGTGCAGTCAGAAGCCCAAAAGTCTGACAACCAGTCTTACTAAGCGGTATGTAATTATCTATCTATCTATTTATACTTATATAAAAATGAATCCCTATTTCCCTTGGTCAAGGCATCACACGTGAACGGCTGGACCAATTTTGCTAATTCTTTTTTGTTATGTTTGTTATTGTCAGGAGAAAATTTTTATGAAAGAAAAAATACAGAAAGTTGCGAATTCAATATTCATAGTTAAGACAGGACAACGTCTGTCGGGTCAGCTAGTCAATATAAAAATGAATCCCTATTTCCCTTGGTCACGGCATCACACGTGAACGGCTGGACCAATTTTGCTAATTATTTTTTTGTTGTATTTGTTAATGTTCGGAGAAGGTTCTTATGAAAGAAAAAAATAAGGAAGTCGCGCATAACATTAGAAAATTTAAGAAAACTTAACGACCAAATTAACTTTAATATTCATAGTTAAGACAGGACGTCGGTCGGGTCAGCTAGTAATATTATAAATAACAATAATCTAGTGTTTGGCTGAAAAAAACATTGTTCTTTTATTTAAACTTAGTAAGATAATCACGAAAAACTACTTGAAATGCGACATTGCCATCCCGCGCCGAATGAACGCTCCTAAGAACTTTCTGAATATCTCACCTTCTCTTTGAAAAACCAGATTTTACACTGTATTAAATCAACATCATTAATGCTCGCACCCTCAATAATAACGCCTTAAAGCCCTTTTACCGGAAAACAAGGCTTAATGTAAGCCACGATTTCCCAAACCTAACATCCTGAAACAACATATAAAATAATGAAAACAAAAGATTTATTCATCCGAATACCCTTTCTGCTTATCCCTTACCGGACTTAATTAAAATGCTAAGTCAAGCAAGGCGATTAGTGTAACGTCTAACAAAAGCGAACTTAAGTGAAGTTAAAGTGAAATACTTATACTGTAGTGTATTGTAGTTAAGTTTGTTGGAGGGTATGTGTGTATGTAGATTCGAGTAGATAGTTTGTAGCTGGTAGATTGATAGTTGTTTGGTCTTTTGATAGGTTTGAAGATTTTCACAGTCGTTACGGATCGTCCGAAGTCCGAAAACCTGACAACCAGCCTTATCGAGGGTTATCGTACTGTGGTTATCGGTCCACCTTTTGGGAGGCCTTCCCACTCTACGTCTTCCGGTAGGCGGTCGCCACTCCAGAACCTTTCGGCCCCATTGGCCATCTGTTCTGCGAGCCATTGCTCGCAGAACAGATGGCCGATGGGGCCCTGTCCAATGCCTCTTAAGTTTGGAAATTCTTCGGGCAGTGTCGGTTGTTTTGGTTCTGCTGCGGATCTCTTCATTTCTGATTTGATTGTGTAGGGAAACTCCGAACATAGGCCTCTCCATTGCCCTTTGGGTGACTTTAAGCCTTCTGATAAGGTCCATCGTGAGCCACCACGTTTCTGTACCATAGGTCATCACTGGCAACACACACTGGTCAAAGACTTTCGTCTTGAGACACTGCGGTATTTGGTACGAGAAGATATTGCGATTTCCTTACTCAATTTATTACCCAATAGTTATAAATCAATCCATCACAAGCAGGTGACTATTCCGTCTGTCGGCCGTCGGTAACAGACTGAAAATATATTTATCCGTAACACCAGACAGGTTGATTGCTACCAATTTGGTCAATTCTGTCTAAACCTATATTTGGTGAAAATATGAAAATTCGAATAGTTGATTGGAGAGTTACATTTTCATTGGAGTGTCAATAGTTAAAAATGATAAACGAGATTTAAGAATTTTTGGCTTCAAACCAAACAACTCAAGTGTTTGAGTCTAATGGCAGACCAATAAAATCACACAACATAACATAGGACTTTGCAATAAGATATAATACTGCTTACGTAAACATTCTGGTTTTTGATCTTGCAAAAAAAGTCTTATCATTTATTTAATAAAAGGTTTACAGCCTCCGTTTAAGTCATGTCTCGAATAAAATTATGAATCAACCTTTAGACAATCAATCTCAATCAGCCCAAAACTATGTTAGCGTTGGCTTCCAGTCTAACCACGACAACTCAGTTACTGGGGAACATTGTATTTCCTTGCCTACCAGAGGCGTGCTTAATAAAACCGACAGGTGATAGGCGATGATTCGCTAATCCGACAAATTAATTTGTTTTTACACGCTTTATATTAGCTTCCCTTGTATGTTTGTTTGTATGTTTGTATGTAACCCGACTCCTTTGAGCGCGATTTTGACCCACTTTAAACGGTCAGATTTCATTGAAACTTGGTAAAGTTGTCGAGGACCGATGACAATTCAATAATTTAAAAAAAATTGAGAAAAAAAAACACGTTTTTGTAGTTAGCAGAACTAAAAAATAGAAAATAAATAATAGTTTGGTTTTTAAAGCGTGTTTTTTAGTTTTTTAAACTATTATTTTTTTCTTTCATTTTCTACTTCATTAAACAAGCACTTCTCGAGAAAATTCGTAGTTTTCATCATTCCTTGACAATTTTCTCGCATTGGCAGTTATATTTAAAAGGATCCATTTACTGTTTTTTTATTCACCCTATATATAAATATCAAAATCGATGCGAATGCATTTCATATCAACATAATAGTAGGTATACTTCCAAAGTTCTGATTTTAAAAAAAGGTCCATAAAACGAATCGTCGAACAAAACCGTATCTACTCGATTCTAAAGTAGGTCAGGATTCCTCTTTCCAATCAAGTGGATTGACAGTAGCATCCATCTGAACAGACTGGACCAGGTTCTCGTTTAATCAAATATCGATTGTGTCTGTTCCTAATTGTTTCAAAGAGATGGTACAACTCTAATTGTGTACGACTGCAGAATCTTTTAGTTTGTGTTAAAGTTCGCTTTTTAAATTTCAGATACTAATCAGACATTTTTTTATTATTATAGCCAGCAAAGCCGATGTCCACCATTCTGCCAATGTCTAAATCTGACATTTCAAGTCTTTTGTGTTAATTTTTACGTACAGGAGTTTGTCATAAGTTTGACATTACACTTGTAAAATTAGTATCTGGGTTTGAAAAACGAACTTGCGATATTTGGACTACTAAGGTGAATTTTTGAAGTATTTTCGAAAGCACTTTAATGGTTTTTTTTTCGTCTAAAGCGTAAAAACGTCGTAAACTGACCTGCACCCTAATTGCGTAACTCACGATTCATCATAATTTGTTTCGTTTTTAAACAAATGGCTAAACCATTGCTTCATATGTTCGAAAAATGTGTCTGCTCAACAACGTAAATAAAGCAATGAATATTGTTGAACTGTCAAAATGAAACGGATTATGCTTAATCGCGTGTTACGCAATTAGGGTGCAGTTTACAGTGGACTATGGTTCACGGCTACGGCGTTTGGGGTAATTTGTGACTTTTGCGACTTTTTTGATTTGTAAAAGGTCAACTTCAGATTGCTCAGTTCAATCTTTGTAATGTATTAGGGATCTGAAATGACTTGCGATTATTTTACACATAAACTTTCAAGTGTGAAGTAATTAACACAACTACTTTTCTATTGTTATCAGACGCAATGAAAATACGACGACAGGATTTAATTGAAGCTGTGGTCAATTTGACGCGAATCCTGCGCTGGATGTAGGGCGAAATACACTCGGGGCGATTGTGCCATCTAACTTTATTGAATGAGTAGTGTATAATTGGGGGTTTTGGATCACTTGCTCTCACTTCGCTCAATCACGTGATCCAGAACTCCCCAATCACACACTATCTACGAAACAATTTGCAATGCAGATTGAATATTGTATTTAATTCTACAGCACGGCGTCGAACTGGAACTGGCTGTGGAACACAATTTTATAAACAACCGTTGATTAATACAATGTGTATAGTAATCTGATTGCATCGACTCAGATGCGAGTTGATATTTTGATTATTTTATTATAACCAGTGATGGTTCGTTTCGTTGCAGTGTGAAGGTTCGATCACAAACTAAGTAGTGTATGATTGGGGAGTTCTGGATCACTTGCTCACACTTCGCTCGAGCGCGTGATCCAGAACTCCCGAATCATACACTACTTGAACGTTCTTTTTTCAGATTTTTAGGCACATGCCAACAATGATTACGATGGCCTTTCTTTTACACCTATAAGTATTTAAGCATTTTTAAACATCTCTAATTCAATTTCTCTTGTTCCCAGTGTAAAGACAGAAGCTACATCAAACGGTGCACTGTCACGTCTGTACATAGCGAACGCCAACAGAAACGACTCTGGGAACTACACGTGTTCATTAGCAGACGTCGCTGCCTCTGCTGTTTCTGTGCACGTGCTGAGAGGTAGGTTATGTTTCTTACAAGAAAGAAAAGAAAGAAAAACATTTACAAAGATATCTATTTTTATTTATTTATTTCTTTAAAAATAAAGAAAAAAAGAAACATTATTTTATGTATTTATTTTTAAGTTCTTACACTTTTTTATTTCTTTCCTTCTTTCTTTCTTTCTTACTTTAGTGCCTATATAATTATAAATAACTTTATTAGTGGTCGAAAGATATCAATACATTTAGTAATTTAATAAGTCGTTATTGTAACAGTTAGCCAATTACTTATAGATGTTTATTAGCATAATCAGAAAACAGATTTACTCATTATTCAGATTTAGATTCAGATTCAGATTATTTATTTGTAAACATAGGTTACAGATACACATGTGTGTGTGTGTTTTTAGTTTATTATCACGCGTATGGTACCTACCTACTAACTAGTAAATAATAAAAGCAAAATATATTCCGTAATATGCCATTTTATTTCGAAATTCTAGGAATCTAGAGATGGATGAGGCTAAATTTAAATGGTTTCTAATTTTCGGAATGCATTTTTGTCTGTTGTCTGACTTAAGCATAAATTATGTTTGAAAATAGTTTGCGCTAATTCCCACTAACGATTTCTGGCTAAGCTAGGGTTCCTGCTAATTAAGTATATAGTATGGTTAAAGAAATTTATTTATCAATAAGAAATTATAAAGATTTCACATAACTTGAGAACAATTGATTAAAACTTAAAAAAAAAATGTTTTAAAACCAGATAAGGTCAGTGTTCCTGATCCAACTACTCTGAGAAGAAGAAAAACCGAAACCAGAAGACCAATTCTCGTAATTAGAAACGTTCAAAATCTAGTAGTAGTGACTGCGTCTCGCAGTCTCATTCCAGCAACAATGAAAAGTCAAAAATGTATGGAAAGTCGGGGTATTGTTGACACTGAGATCAGACTGTGAATGTTCTTAAAAGTACGAGAGTTGGCCCTTAGATTAAAAATCTCAGTTTTTCTTAAAGTTCAGACGTGAACATAGGCAAAAGCAGTGTATACAGGGTAAATTTTTAATCAGTGCGCAAACTGTAACAATGAATTGTGCATAGCATTCTGGACCCCCAGCGCAGAAATTTTTCATCGGTTATGCAAAAAAAAAATTCTACGCTGGAGGATCTAGAATGAAATGCTGAATTCATGGTTACAGTTTGCGCACTGGTAAAAAAATTATCGAGTTTATCGTACCTATATAACGCCCACGGTTATGTTAAGTCCTATGTAAAAGGAAGTTTATCGCGATAAAATCTAGACTCCAGGCGCGATATTTCCTATTGAAATACCCAATAATATTTTACGCTGCAAAATCAGCCCATAATATTTCCACCGGTGGGAAGTGAAAAAGAAAAGAAAGAAAGAAAGAAAAAAAAATATGAAACATAAAATGCACACATTTATAATGTGGACAAAAGCCCCGTATTCAAGTCGAAGTGGACCATAGTCTACTAAGCGGGGCCAGTGCGGTGGTCTTTGAATTTTTGGTTCTAAAATATCACTATTTCCTTACGACGTTTTTCTTCATCGTTTTGAAAGTAGTAGTGATGAACTAATTCAAACTAACGAAGCGTTTTTTCACCGTTTTGAAAGCAGTAGTGATGAACTAATTCAAACTAACGAAGCGGTAGTTTTTAATGTCTGACTGATAGTAGAAAATAAATCGCAAATGTCACCGATGTATTTGATAAAGGCTCAACACCAACACAAAGCTTTTCAAATTCCTTAGCCATATAAAACAAAAATGACCATAAAATTACCCTTTTTACCACATTCGAATTCAATTCAATAGACCGAACTCAAAACACATTGTACAATCGCGTTCAAAATTAAATGTACCCAATTTAATTTTTTAACATTCACAAATCGAACGACTAAATGAACCGAATGAATTTCGAATCTAATCTATCGAGTTACTGAATCGATTTTAACTGAATTTTCTTTTTTCGAAAGAATTTTGTGGAAGATGGATCGACGCTTTTATATTCGTAATGCGTCTTCGAAGTGACAAGGATTGACGAAATAATGTTCCATTTGAAGTTAGCGCTGTGTGAAATGTGTTATATTATTTAGGTATTGTTGTTAAATATTTATCAACACGTTACTGAGTCATTTTGTCGGTAATTTTGTATCTTTTGACGTATTACAGAAAAATTTAAGTCAAAATGTTGTAGTAATACTCTGGGTGATATTCCACTATCAGATACTATTGCTCGTTTTAAAATTCTAGATAAGTAATAATCTGACATTTAAAGTCTTTGGTACCTATTTGGTTTTTTAATCGACTTCAAAAAGGAGGAGGTTCTCAATTCGTCGGAACCTTTTTTTTTATATGTATGTTCCCCGATTACTCGAAGATGGCTGGACCGATCTGGAATATTTTTTTTTTGTTTGAAAGGGTATACTTTCCAGGTGGTCCCATGATCATCAAGTCAGGATCTGATGATGGGATCCTGGAGAAATAGAGAGAACTCTTCAAATTTTATAGGCACACGAAGCGATTTAGGTATTTTTTGGAAGAGTACTTTCTCGTAGTGGTCTCATTTCAATTTGGTGAAGATTTAATGAAGAACTTTGGAGATAGGCAACGGAACTCCTCAATAAATAATAGCAAATGGACTGGAATTGCTGAAATCTCATGTCTGTCTATTGCTTACACCAATTCATAAAATAACATCACGCCGGTATGCTGTGAAGTGGTAAGCACATGTGAACCACTAAAAAGTGAAAAAAAAAACTTTTTCCCAAAAAAAGAACCGACTTCCAAAAAAACACTACAAAGTGAAAAATAACATTAATTTCGGAAGGCGGTGGCAAAAAATTCAAATACAGCTCCAAAGACACCGACTTCCGAAATTAATGTTATTTTTTACTTTGTAGTGTTTTTTTAATATATAAGTTTGACGTTAGACTTGTCAAATTAGTACCTATCTGGGTTTTAAAAATAACGAGTTTTCTGGTTGTATCTTTATATCCTGTAAGAAATAATTAAATAATATGCCGATCCTCAAAAATTGGTTAATTGATGTCTATCATTGTCAAATATTTCTATGTAACCGTATTCTGAAATGTGTTTTCTATGTTCTTTTGTTCTAATCATCTTGATATCGTTATAGTAAGCTAGATAATAGATTATTATCAGCCTACCCTGTTCCCACCTATGTTGGGGTCAGCTTCCAGTCTAACCGGATTCAGCTGAATACTGGTATATTACGTGAAACGACTACCTATCTGACTTCCACTACCCAGTTACTGGGGAAATAATACCTCTTGGTAAGACTGGTTGTCAGACTTTCGTGTTTCTGACGACCCGTAACGACTGTCAAAGATCCACGAATGACAGCCGGGACACTTTAATATGACACATCGAGCTTAAGAAAGAGACCGCCACACAAGCATCTATGATTGACAAGAATGAAGCTTCTTAAATCTGATTTTCATTTAAACCTCGATATGCTATATTTACGGTGGAGTACGGTTATTCAAACAGATATCTGTTGACCTGTTTGAAAAACTCAAATTGTCTGTATATTGATATCATAACTGTGTTTCTTTGGCACTTATACGAAATAGCTATACTTAACACGGCAAATTGACGTTTGCTGTCAATTCTTTTAATAAGGAATCTCCCTGACTGTACATGGACAACATTGCAGGCATTTTCATCGTCTAATTGGTGTCGTGTAAGTGAAAGAAGACGTTACGATACTATTCTTAAGATTCTTGTTAACTTATCCAATAAAGCTAAGTAATACTTGGAAAATGTGACATTATCTTTCTTCAAAAGAATATAAAGTTTGTAAAAAATCGTAGTGTACTTAGAAATGATAATGAAAATGTGGGTGTACAAAAGTCTTTCATACAAAAAGATACATAAACAGCGTGTGTGTTCAGTACCTACTCAAGAAAATGAATAACTTCTGAGTAGGTACTATACGATCGACTCTGAAATGTGAGTACATGCCTTAAAAACACAAAAAGAAAAGTGGCGCCATCTACAATGCCACAGGCGAACTACGCAAGACTCACGTCACACAAAATCCTGCATCGCGCAATCAGAGTTTACCGCGCGATTCGCATACAACATCCCGACATCAACCGCCGGGCAGTTTCCCACCAGACACAACACCCGTCTGATCGGAAGATCCTCCCTTTTCTATAGAGTATGAGCGAACTTTACAACCTGTTCCTCATACCTCTATAGATACGTTTTGAAAATCGGACGAATGCTATTATTACTTTGCATAAAATTCAATTTAATGCATAAAATTCAAAACGTCCCAATTGGCTATTACGTATTTCTGGAGTTGTCGATTCGAATTCATTAATTTCGTGGGAATCGCATCGCTACAGAAAATGATAAATTATTTATAAGCTTTGATTAGTCCGTTTTGGGCGAGTAAATGCGTGAATATGGACTAATAACCCGAAAACATTTTTTCACTTTATTTCGATAGCATATGCATTGCAGTTATCATACTTCAGGGTAACCTCCCAAAGTGAAAATTGATAATTTTTATGAATACTCATCTCAGCTAAGCTATGTTAACTTTCAAGCTTGTGGCTTTAAACCAACCCATATTCACAAGGTGTTCAACACTTTTCCAATCAGTACAAATCCAATTTCATACGAAAGCTGATAGATAGAACAGGTAACACATTAACTAATAAAGTTACGACAGTGTTAACCAGCAATATCTTCGTATATCCAATCTGAAGCCGGATAAACTAGCAACTTCTAGTTTCCGGGAGACTGGACGTGTCTAAAGAAAATGTTGGCGACGAGTTTTACTACGTCATCTGTTTCTCTTAGGGTGTTATTACACCCACTCGGTTGTTATCGATCGCTGGGATTGTTAAACCAAGTATAGAGCGAGCCGCATCGATCGTCATGTGTCACCCAACACACACAACAAACACAACACACATAACAAACATTATTGATGATTTTTCTAACGTATTTTTTACAGGCTGCTTAAGGCAGTGATTTCTTGAACACGCTTAAAAAGGTAGTTTTTTAAAACCAGTTTATCTCTTTAATCGTAAATAATTTTGAAAGCAAAAATATATATGATATTTTAAAGTCTTTTTTGCATAAAGTGATGGAATTCAAAACATAAATAAAACTTACTTTAATGAATCAAAAAAATCATCAAAGTCACCTCTTAATTATCTTTAAAACCAGTTTATCCCTTCAATAACAGTTATAATTATAAATAAAAATACACTATAAAATCTGCATCCAGTGATGGATTATTTATTATTCAATATCTAATTTTATATGATTTTATTTGCTTATTTACGACAATGCTTGCTAATTTATTATTCTAATTTATTACAACAGATTTTAACCCGTATCGGATTGCAATAAGAACTATATAAATAAAAAAAAATATAAATAAAAAGAAACATATAAATAAAAAGAAACATATTTTTTCTTCAAGTACTTTTCATTGCACGGCGACAGTATAAACCTATGCTCTGTTTGCCATGTCTCTCGCGCGTTAATAGTTTAGTTACATTTCTCACCGTCGTCGGTCGATTAAACACCAACCAACGTCAATCGGTCGATTGACCTGAGCTATTTTCAGTGACATCTTTTCAAAGTCCGACGGCTATCGATCCTTCCCGATTGATTGACAAACTAGCACATTGGCGCTCATAGAGCCGGATCATAAAGGTACCATCCACAGCTCACGTAGTTGACTTTGACCATCGACGTGACGTCGATCGCGGGAGTGTAATAACACCCTAACAAAAATGTCTGCTACGATTCGCCGTATTTTTCTCTTAGTTGCAATTTGTGTTCATGGACAGTTTCTTCACGCGTCGGTTTCATAAATTTTTCATTCCAAAGGATTATTGGTCCACTGGTCATGCATTTGATGTTGGAAAAGTCCACTCCGTTAGAAATATTTATCTGTTTATCTGGTCAACTGGATATTTCCAGTTCTATATTAACTTCTCCGTCATTATTTATTTACCAGTAGGTGATGTTTGTATCAAAGCTTTGTAAAACTGGGCCATTTTGTTATTGCGTAATTTTGCCACCCTTTGAGGCCATTTTCCCACCATTTATTTCAAAGCATTCTGTCCAAATCCCAAAATAAAACATCGACTGAAACAGCTAAAGCAAAAAACAAACCAACAAACAAAATGTCAAATAATGTGACGCAGAAAAAAAAGATGTAGTAGGTTAGGTATCGTAAAGAGGGCATTTTTTTAATCACTTCTGAAAAATATCTGACAACCAGTCTTGCAAAAGAATATCGTGTTACCCAGTAACTGGGTAGTGGAAGTCAGATAGGCAACCACTCCATGAAGGCGATTAGGTTGATAAACAACGTCGACATGGTAGGACGAAAGCTAGGCATTATAATGAGGACTTGATAAATTATGGTGACGTAAAAACTGAAATATGTTTTCTTTTGCAGGAGAGAACCCGCTAGCGATGCAACGAGGCGGCGCGGCGAGCTGTTCCGATTCATTGCTGGCTATATTCGTTGCATTCATCAGCTGACACTTAGCCAGCGTGTCATGGACGCGCAACACTGTGTAAAGTTTAGTTACAATTACTATGTTCGTAAACGCTAGAGTAATCTTTCTCAGTCGGAATTTTTTTGCGGTTGTATTTTAAGACTTTCCTGTTAAATTAATCCTGTTTTAAATCTTTTTTGGGTGTTTGATTATTCGTATCTTTAGTTTGAAAATTATAACGATTAAAGGAGAGCTCGCATACTTGTTTTTCATCACAGTATCCTAGAAGGAAAACCGTAACGAGCGGACTGAATTGAGGTCAAACGAATACGATTCCAGCACACTTCTCTAGATTTTTCCATTTCCACAGAAGGGTTTCACGACGCCAGGTCTAATTTGAAAGATATATTTGCGATGAATCTTGGGAATTTATTCCTTCTATAAGTAGTTTATCAACAGTCCCCAGCAGAAAAATCACTTCAGGAAAAGAATAATGACCGATGACATTGACAACAACTCGCTGTCGTAAAAAAGTATTCAAAGGCCCTCTTCTTCTGTCATCGCAGTTTCAAGATCTATACAGTTTATGGCCTGAGCCGGTAACAGGCGAATCTTTATAGCCGTTTTATGGCCCATCGCTTTCACGCACGCATCCATGCATCGCATATTAAAGATTTCCACACGCCTTACACCCACAAATTTCATCAAAGTAATGACTTGTCAAATTTTATTTATTGCCCATAAAGTGTGGGTTATCTGATGCGATTTGTCGATCGGATGTTTAATGTGTATGTTCATAGTTAAGTTTGAATTTATGGGCTGGTTTTAGTGTTACCTTTTTTCTAGATAATATACTAAATAGCACAGATTTTCTAAAACACTTTAGAAACGTCAAAGCTAAGAAGAATTAAAAAAATTAGTTTAAATCAAAAATATATGTCATGTTTGGAAATTTAAAATGGACAGTCATTCCGACTCTGTATACAAGTTCTTCATGCGAAATAAAACATGAAAAGAATAGTATTTTGAGATCAAAATCTCGCTTGATCCTGGAATATATTCCACACAATAAACAGGATGATTGGAAGATGGGTGCAAAGCTTTAAGGTGAAGATAGTATAGACAATTTAGAACCATTTAAGCCATGGTTGTCTTAGACGAAGTCTTACCAAATTTTTTTTTTTAATAAGGTTTAAAAGACTTATTGTACAAATTTTTTATTTTTTCTGAGCTTTAAATGTCTGTAAAAAAAATGTCTAAACACAGAAGCCTAAAACATGTTTTGCTTGATTGCTTACACATTACTTTAATTAAATAAATAAAAAATGAATTCATTTATCATTCAATTTGGCCATAATGCAGTTTACATAAAATTTTGAGAATTTCCGAAAAAAAACTTAAAAATTTGGTTAAAAATATTTGGTAAGACTTCGTCTAAGACAACCATGGCTTAAATGGTTCTAAATTGTCTGTACTATCTTCGCCTTAAAGCTTTGCACCCATCTTCCAATCCCTCTGTATAACACGATGATATTCTCCAAATTTTAGATTTCGTGGAATCGATTGGCATGAAATTCATGTGAAAGGATCTCGAAGCCAAATAAGTTACGACTTTTATATGATTTCACAGGTATTATTGTTTGTTATTCCAAGAAGTGTGTTGGATTTATGTATTTGTAAGGTCTATAATATCATGTTTTCGTCTGTAAGCCGTATATGGTATGTTGGAGTAGGTATGAGGCGGAGATAACAACGTGCGAATCAGATTCACAGCTAATTTTGCAATGTTTTTTTATGCTGACAACATTTTTTTCTGTCCCATTTTATTCTAGTTCGACCATAGCGAGGAAATAAAATGACGTAGAATTTGATTCGTTTGGTCATCTCCAATTGCCGAATGTATCCTATCGCCATGTTCTAAGAGTTTCGAGTTAAACTTTGTGTGTAATTTATTCCGTAAATGAATTACTTGAATTTTGAAACTCCCCACAAAGATCTTTTGCATCACATTCCCAACTGCCGTTATTTTCCCAATAATTTCAAAAACATTCTCAAAGTATTGTAATTTGTAGCCATTAATTCTCATTTTAGTCAAAGTTCAAACAACTTTTTATACAAAAATAAATAACAGGAAGTCATTAAAAGTACATCCGCAGGCAATTCTGACTGTACGTTCTCTTAAAGTATTACAATTCTAAATGATAAAAAAATATTATTTTAAACTCTATTCCGTAGCAGATTAAGTTTATTATCGGTTGTGTGAGGTTTCTTTTGTCTGACACTTTAAGTTTTCAAAGAAAACTAAAAAAGTATACTGTTGAAGTTTGGTTAAAAAAATATGAATTAGGGAACATCGTCGACTGTCAGTTGTTATTATCATCGTATTTCTTACAAGATCTTATGACTGTGTTTTTATTATCATTTTTATTTTAGTGGCCTTAAAAAGCTGGTATTATGAACTAGAATTACTTATGCAGATTCTAATGAAATGTGAAACATGAGAAACGCAAAATAAAAACAACATTTCTTCGGTTAAATTTTGATTTAGATATAATAAAAAGGCTTAAATAATTTCGCAGTCTAAAATTTTCGGAGGAAACCGAATGGTAAATGAGTTTATTTTTTGGAGTCCCACATAGGATATTAAAATTATTTACTGATGAAACAGAAAGATAATATCGTTTGCCGACGACTAGCGACTGTACCGTGAGGAAATATTTATAATTTTACGGCGTAAGTTAAGGCGGTGATTTCTTGATAACGCTCAAAAAGGTGTTTTTTTAAAACATGTGTATCTCTTTAACCGTAAATAATTTTGAAAGCAAAAAAATTTATGATGTTTTCTAGTCTTTTATGCATAAAGTGACGGAACTCAAAACATAATTAAACATACTTTAATGCATCAAAAAAATCATCAAAGTCACCTCTAAATTGTATTTAAAACAAGTTTATCCCTTCAATAACAATTATAATTAAAAATATACCATAAAATTCCAAATGCCAAACTGCATCCAGTGATGGATTATTTATTATTAAATAGTAATTTTATACGATTTTATTTGCACTCTTACGACAATGCTTGCTCATTTATTATTCGAATTTATTACAACAGATTTTAACCCATATCAGATTGAAATAAGAACTATTATCGGTCATAACGACAATATCTAAAGTTACCAGGGCCTTAATAAAAGTTTTAATGTCCGTTCGATGTATAAGTTCTATACATATTTAAGCTACAAAATCTAACAAGTTGCTGACCGCGGAGAGAATCATAATGCTGAAAAAATAATATCGTGGATGACGTAATACTTATGCAAACAGTCAATAATTCACAATAAAAGGAATTTAATTAAAATGGCACATTAATTAAAAAATAAAAATTAACACTGTTTATTGAAACCACTGGAAAAACAGGTGACTACACAGTCTATGCAAAATCATATAAAATTATGTGAACAATTCAGATTGACCAAAAGTAGAGTTTGGGTTCTTAAACCAAAGACAAACTTTGTATTTAAGAGTTTTCATCCCGCGTGGGCTGGCAACATCACATTTATAGTGGTTTTTCGTAATTATTTCATTAAATATAAATCAAAGTAGGTACTATTATTTTCAATCAAGCATCAGATCGTTGGTATTTATAATTATTTTTGAAATTTATTCTATTTACTCTTTAATAAAAACTATTCATCGTAATAAATACTGAAAATAGAAAATATTTGACGGTAATTCGATTTTTATAAGTTAATACCAAAATGACTGTAAAAGAATTGCATAAAACTTGTAAATACTAACAATCTAGCGCTTGGCAGATTTTTTTATTTAAACTTAATAAGATAATAATCATGAAAAACCACTTAAATGCGACGTTGCCGGGGAAATTGCCCCTCACCACACGTCAGTCATAGGGCGCAGGATACGCGCGTTAATTTTTACATAAAAACTCAATAATAACGCGTTCTCACGCGCTTCATAATGCTTCGTACCAGCAAGTCGGACTCGACCACGTAGGATTCCGTACAACAAGGCAAAAAACGTTTCTTGTATGGAGATCCCCTTTAATCTTTAACTTAATTTTATTTTTTGTTGTTATAGCCGGAACAGAAATACACACTCTGTGAAAATGTCAACTGTCTACCTATTACGGAAAGACAGGCGGATGGTGGACAGACAGCGGAGGTCTAGTTATAGGGTCCCGTTGGTTACCCTTTGGGTACGGAACCCTAAAAACTGTAAAGTATTATAAAATAAAAAAGCGAATATCTTTAAAGGTTTTTCAAATAAACATACTTAATCGAATATTAAAAGCGAAATTGAAAACGAAACTGCCAGTATAGCTATAAAAAATATTACAAGACTTTTTACTGTAAGCCAGTAAGTACAGAAACATGACTAGACTATCACAAACTCATGATAAATTGCGCCTAGACTAATATGATCGATGCTTCGGAGAATTTCTAGGTCTATTCATTTCTCAGAAAATATTTCATCAGTAAAGATGTCAGTTTTGTTAACTTAATATACTACCTTATCAACTTCTTGCTGGAATTAATTTGTTATCCATTTCATTATCCATGTTATTGGTTCTTGTGATGATATCCACTACTAGTTATTGCCAGCGGCTTCGCTCGCGTGGAGGTTGAAAATTATCTCACTGCACCGTACTACTGGGATAAAAAGTATCATACAGGATAAAATTTAAAGCGGTGCACAAACTGTAACCAGGAATTCAGCTTAATATTCTAGATCTCCTAGCGTAGAAAGTTTTCGTCGATTACCAAAAAAAAAAAAACAAAAAAAACAGCTGTTTTTTTTTTTCATAACCGACGAAAAATTTCTGCGCTCGGGGGTCTAGAATGATATGCGGAATTCATGGTTACAGTTTACGCACTGAATATAAACTTTTCCTGTATAAGATTTCATGTCATTAAAAAATCCTGAACTCTGTCCAGATTGTATTATAACATGACGACTGTAATTCCCGAAGAGTCAGGCAGAGGAACCGCAATTTGGGTATAGGGTACCCAAATTATATAGGGTATAGGGTATTCACATTTCGCCAGTTATGTTTAAGACCTATGTAATAGGCGGTGAGTCTGTTGCCGTCAACCGGGTACAAATATAATTCCAGGCTGCTACTGAGAAATTTCAGATAAGACAGCCCAATTAAACTTTGCCCGCATTGGAAATCCAGTTTTTATTTCATCATCATCATTTCAGCCGAAAGACGTCCACTGCTGGCCATAGGCCTCCCCCAGGCTCCTCCACTTCGACCAGTCTTGTGCTTCCCACATCCTGCGGATTCACGCGGCCTTCACAAGGTCGTCGGTCCACCTTGTGGGAGGCCTTCCCACTCTACGTCTTCCGGTACGCGGTCGCCACTCCAGAACCTTTCGGCCCCATCGGCCATCTGTTCTGAGAGCAATGTGCCTTGCCCACTGCCACTTAAGTTTGGCAATTCTTCGGGCTATGTCGGTTGCCTTGGATAACCTGCGGATCTCTTCATTTCTGATTCGATCGCGTGGAGAAACTCCGAGCATAGCCCTCTCCATTGCCCTTTGGGTGACTTTAAGCCTTCTGATAAGGTCCATTGTGAGCGACCACGTTTCTGTACCATAGGTCATCACTGGCAACACACACTGGTCAAAGACTTTCGTCTTGAGACACTGCGGTATTTGGGACCAGAAGATATTGCGCACGCTGCCCAGCCGAGTTGGATTCGACGATTGACCTCTTTCTCGAAGTTGGACCTACTTAACTGGACAGTTTGTCCTAGGTAAACGTATTCGTGTACCTTCGTTTTTATTTATTTATCTGTAATATCCTTACTTGCAAACAAGATTGATCGGATCTACCTATAGTTATTTATCCTAATGCGAGTAGGTATAGACAGTGTAATTTCACTTCCCCTACCACGATACGGCTCATTAAGCTAATCACCTACCTAATCTGATGTGTTTGTAGGTATTTTATTTTCGTTTAGAAGGCTGTTGGTTGTTTATGTATGTTTGTTTAATGAAGCAATCAGTGATGTTTGAAAAATGGTGTGAAGATAATAACAGAGCTTATTCCCAGGCGCTCCATAATTCGGAGTTTCCCTACGCGATCGAATCAGAAATGAAGAGATCCGCAGGTTATCCAAGGCAACCGACATAGCCCGAAGAATTGCCAAACTTGAGTGGCAGTGATGGCCGCGGGAATCCGCTGGAAGTGGGAAGCACAAGACCAGTCGAAGTGGAGGAGCCTGGGGGAGGCCTATGTCCAGCAGTGGACGTCTTTCGGCTGAAATGATGATGATGAAATAAAAACTGGATTTCCAACGCGGGCAAAGTTTAATTGGGCTGTCTTATCAGAAAGCAATATAATAATATTAAATAAAATCTTTTACATGAGTTAACATTTTTGGAGCTCTTGGGAATCAATCAAGTATGGAGAGATAATTGTTTGGAGAACAATAGATTTGGAGCTCCTGGGAATATCTAAGTCAATAAAAGAAATGCATGAGCAACTTCGACAGGTGAAACTCTAAAAACACATTATCATCGTCTTGCCTTTCATTACTATTGGCAACCTTGTTTTATACGTATAGATATGAGGAAAATAATGTAAGGATCACTCATTCTCTATTGAAAAGGGAAGATCCTCCGACCTGACAGGTATTGTCTGGGGGGCAACTGCCCGCCGACTGACGTCAGGACGTTGTATACAGGAAAAGTTTTTATTCAGTGCGCAAACTGTAATCATGAATTCAGCATATCATTCTAGACCCCCAGCGCAAAAATTTATCGTCGGTTAAACAAAAAAAAAAATCTGCAGTTTCATAGAAAAGTGCAAAACATACGAGGTCAAAATGTATGGAATAGCTGATTTTTTTTTGTATAACTGACGAAAAATTTCTGCGCAGGGGGTCTAGAATGGTATGCTGAATTCATGGTTACAGTTTGCTCACTGAATAAAAACTTTTCCTGTAGGTATACGCAAGTTGCGCGGTTAACTCTGCGCGATGTAGGATGTTTCGTGACGTAGTGTCTTACGTAGTTCCTCCCCTTTTTTTTTCATAATTCATAATTCATGTGTGTCATGCTGTGCGGGTCTTAAGCAGGACTAACTCGGGATCTTCTGAATGTCATGTACCTGCCCTTATCCGGTATCCCACAATTCATTTGAAGTCGGCGCAGCATATCTTCTTCTATACGTAACGTCTTTGTTAGTAAACCTCCGTTAGCCTATATCGATCGACCCGTGCAGCTGTTTTTACTTAGCAGCCCGTCCTTATATAATTGGTATTAAATCTCAAATTCGCAATAGTTTTGTCAGCAGAAAATCGTTTTTAAGTTTTGCGTAGCTATTATATTCGTGACGTACGTACGTGACGTTATTAAGTTTGTATACTAATTACAGGCAAATTACACGAGTTAATGTAACACTTGTCTATAGAGAAATGGCAGAGCTGGTTTCCGTATTATTTAATACCCAATCAATGTGTGAAATATCATTTAACACAAATACATAAATTTACTTCCACTAAAAGCATTTTCACTGGCTTTCATTCAGTTATAATAACAGATAAATAATTTTAAATGTCAACCAAAACCGTTGACAGGAATATTAATATGCCGCCAACCAATATAGTAATGACGTAACAAAACCGCGTGATGGGATCTAAATATGTATTTGCCTTTACCGAATTTATTTTACACCCAAAGAAGGAATAAAGGGAACACTTCAGATGTTATTCCGAAAAATAATTTTTGATAGCTGATAAAATGAAATTATTTGGCAAAACATTTGTGAATTCATTTACATAATTGTGATGTTCAAAAATTTTTACCCTCAGTCGATGTTTTTGTTGAACACGGAACCTTAATTAAAAATGTGTTTTGAATTTCAGTACGCTTTTTGATATTTTTGACAAGTAAATATCTTTCAACGCAAATATATTCCAAGAATACATTCAAGTGTAATTTTAACGCAACTTTCAATATTCATAACTTTTATAATATAAAAAGTATGATCAAAAGACATTTGAATGCATGATAATAAGGAAAAGTTTTCAATGAAAAAAGAAAAATGATACACGTTCGGACAAACTTATTGATGTCAAAGACAGACCAAATCTCTAACAGTTAACAGACAATATATTATTTACCGGATACAAAGAAAGGGAACTGAGAAAAAAATTGACAAAGGCTTAAAAGGGCGGTCCATTTTTTCAACACAAATCATGTCGTAAGTACATAAAGTTAACAGAGAATTGAATTTAATATCGAACAGAAAAATTAAAGGTATACAGTATACTTTTAATTTCTAAGAATTAACTACGAACGAAAGAACTATTTTGGAGAAGCTGATTGATTTCCGTTCGGTTTATTTTTTTTGTAAGTTATATCAGCAATAATTCTATCCTCAATGGAAGTGTAATGCTTGTACTAACAATAAGTTTATCCAATAGTTCAATGGAATAAGTTCTGAACTAACATAGTACCCTACATCTATTCAAATTCTCTTCTATTGATTTCAATCTGATGGAAAACATTACACATTCAATATTTTAGTTTAGTTCAATATCAACTATGATTCTGGTATATCTATCGCTATTCAAGCATCCAAAAATAACTCTTATTTACTGAACTAATATTCCCGCTATAATTAAAATTCAATACCCAATAATAAAATTTAAATACAGCTAGTAGAATTCTCACTCTGTATCGGTAATGTTGGACTATAATTGCGTTGAACAAAATTTATTCAATATCGATAATTACGTGCTGCGAATCGAATAGAATTTTAATCGAGTTGGAAGCAAATAAATTCGTAAATTTAACGATTGTTTCTCGGTTCTTGTGAATTATCGGACATCGGTCGTGGGTTCAGGTAAATTGTAAAGGTTGGTATCAAACTGGTCTGCTTCAATTTCGCAGAAACTATTTGAATTTCGAATGATAGCAATCGAAGAGCTTTAAATTAAAATTTCATTTTGTTATTATGTTCATTTATTTTATTCTCTGTAAAATGTTTTGACATTGTAAAAGTACATGATATTTTTTGGATCTGTTAAGAAAATATTTTGTTTTATAAAATTAATGAGTAAGTGGTTTTCTTTTTCTGGCCTTTTTAAATATCTCTCGGTTAGTACTCTTTTAAAAGCGCCTATAGTGACCGTTTGTAGAAAACATTACTATTTGTTATTATAATTATGAGAGTTTCAGAATTTTTTATGGTAACTTCGTAATTTCAGCTACCACAAAACTTTTTGAAATGAATTGCTGTTTTTTTTCCTAAAAGATAACGAACTTTTCTTTTTCTTTCTCATGAAATTTCTCGAAATAAACTTACTCCAGTCAAAAAGTAACGTAAATTATTGCCTTTCTTTTTCGTAACAGGCTGACATTTCAAGGCTCTCCTAATTATTATTCTTCGCAAGCATTCGACATATCATTGACACGTACCCTCGTCCCTCGGTAGTCATTCGAGTTGAAAAATAAACCCGGTTCTGCGGAATACGCAAGTTTTAATCAAATACGGAGCACGTCAATGCTAGGTTGACAAATGAGCAGGATGATGTTCGTTAATTAGGGGCTGCAAAATTAAAGCAGAGTACCTGACTGTACATATGACACAGTTTTAGAAAAAAAAAACTTTTTTCAGAGCGTCGTATCATAATAATATACTAGAGCTGTGACCTATGTGACAGTTTGTTTTAAGAACGTTCTGAAAGTTTGCAACGTTGCACATAGTGGTCAAATATATTAATTATTGTCAGTTTCAATTAAAAAAAAAAAAATAATGCTCTCTATCTAGATAGAGAGCATTATTTAATTTTTGAATGACGCTAGCGCACTAAAATATTTAAAATGGTTTTCAATAAAAACACTGAATTAGATTTTGTAAAAGTTTTAGTTTTAAAATTCGATGGGTCGTTTTAACGGCCAGGCACTGTACAGTATGCTTCGACCGTTACACTTAAATTATCAGGGCTGTACCCTAATTCATAAAGCTTATCGTAAAGTTAAATTTTACTCAAGTTTTTATTACTTTCAGTTTGCGTCCCTAACTGTATGTAACTATAACATTAATATGTAAATAGGGATTATTTACATTGTAAATAGATAAAGGAATTGTAGGTAGTTATCATTCAAACTTCTGGGAGATAGCGATGTTGGGAACTGTTATCTTTTCTAATTAGTTTTTCGAACAAATCGGGGTGTTTGTGCAATTCGCTGAATCAATATCTATTCTGAGAATGAATGTTAGAGTTTCATCTTCGATGTATAATTGATCATTTATTGGTTGTGCTGAAATGCTGAAACATGCTTTCATTTTAGTTTGAAATTTTGTAAATTTTTTGGCAGCCTGAAAAGAAATGTGTAGAAAAAAAAACAGATCTTATCAAAAAGATTTTATTTTAAATTGAGATTCGACTGATGAAGTTTCAAATAAGAAATGCATTGTATTTCAAAATTAAAACAACGTCACTACCTCCCAAACTATAACGTAATATAAAAATCAATGTACCTAATAATAATGGTGTTAATGATATTTTATTTTATTCTCACTTTTGTATTAATTTTGTTTCAACAGTCAAAATACTGTAATGACTGTCGCTTGTCAGCGATCTCACCTATTTATTGTGAAGGAATGATTTAGAAAATAAAATTGTCTACCTACCACAAATGAAAAGTATGTACCAAACATTATATTTAGTATTTTTATCTCACGAAGTGACACGCGCTTTACTCGTGGTAACCAAGTGTACAAACACGCTGTAAATGTGTGTAAGCGCAAGATCTCTCGGGACTGTCTGTCCAAGACACGGGCGTAGTTAGAAGTGTATGTGTGCGTTAAACAGTGCTGCCGCTAGTTACTCGTCTTCACGCACACATTCACAGCGTGTTTGTTAACTTGGTTACCACGAGTAAAGTGCGCATCACTTCGTAAAATAAAAATACTCTGTCACAATTTAAAGGCTCGAAGTAAAATAAAGCTGGTTGTAAACGAAGCGATTTCTGTTGTGAAGTTTTAATCCACAAACTCGCAACAACTCGCGCGGCTCAACAAAATGCGATTACGTTTGTACTTTGTGAAACTATTGGTATGCAATGTTCGCTACATTGTTAAAGCATTTCATTTTTATTGAATTTTCTTTGCAGAAATCGTTTCAAAATAATACAGGTTTTTATAAGATATTTTTTTTTAATACGTCACAAACTACTTTTGTAATTACGTAAATTCACACTGCAATTTTACTTCCACAATGGTGATTCCAAATTGCACGCTTAAAATTTTTATTTAATTAATGCAAGCATTGTATGTTTAACCACAGTATTGTTAGTTACCATTTTCAAAAAAACTTTATGTTAAATGATAATTGCAGTTTTTAAATGAGACACACAAAAGTATTTCGACTACAAAGCGCAATGAACCTTAAGCCTTGCTACACGTGTTACGATAAATTGTTGCGTTAAAACCATGCAAATTGTTGTATGGATAGTCTGTTGCTTCAGACGGAAATAGCTCAACTGTACATAGTTTCAAGAATACACAGAATCTCGTTCACTTGCAAGCGTTTGATGTGGTATAGTAATTTGATGTTCAGTGGAGTAATTGCCTAACACACAAACAATAATATTTAGAATGCTGTTCATTTTGACAATTTAACCACATTAATTGTATTGTCAAGCAAACGAATTATACAATCATATGAAGCAATGGATTAAGGATTTCCTCCAAAATCCTTCGGATCGTGTAAGAAAGTGTGTTATAAGATTAGGGTGCAGGTCAATAGTTCAAAGTAAATGGGTCATGAATCTGCTTGATGGATTGAAATTATAAGAAAACACCTTAAAAAGGCTATCTGTACATCAAACTCTATATGCAAATTGAGCGTAATGATAATTTATTTTATAGAATGATGATCCTATTTGTATCGGATCGCATCAATTAATCTTGTCACGTGTGGCCAGCTTAACACAGTTAAATTAACGTATTATAATTATAAAGGTTTATTTTAACAGCGGCAGTCATCAAATAATATTAGACAGCACACACCATTAATTATAGTCGAAAATTTGTTTTGTTCCAATTTAGATTTAGTTGAAAGATAATTGTTATTGAAATATTCAATTATTATAATTTGTCGTTCTAAATTGATTTATCGAGTGGTGCGTTTGTATTAGTTATTTTTGACATGTTTGACGTGGATAGGCGTCTTTTTTTTCAGCGGACGCGATAGACGTTGTCCTTTCCGAATTACGATAAGAAATTCAAATAAAAATACAATGGGAAAAAATAAAATTAATTTTTCCTGAATTTATTATCCTATTTTCCGGCCATTTTTAACAATTTTGATTTCCAGTAAAAATCTTATTTAGACAATTACGAACATTTTACCAACAAAAATTGCCAAATCGTTTCATTAGGTGTCTAGTGATATGCTTATCAACGGGCTTTCATTGTTTATTTGTAAAGAAGATAGATAGAATGTCAACACACTTTACGGTTCCGACAGTAATATAATTTCATCACGGCTTCAAAATGTAACGTTAATATTATAAAATTCAAGATCATTTTATTTACGATATATAATTTTTGTAATTTTAATTTACCTATGTTCTACTCAATTACAAGGCGCTGTCTGCTGTGCAAAACACTTTTTCATTAATATGATCGTAATTAATTTTGATGTAGCCAAATAAGTGTTAAATTTTCTATACTGATAAAATACAGAATGGAATTATTATTATCACAAACAAACATGTAAAATTAATAAAAGTTCATCTTTAATATTTTTATCTCACGAAGCTACGCGCGCATTACTTGTGGTTACCAAGTGTACAAACACGCTGTGAATGTGTGTGTAAGCGCAGGTGCTCTTGTTACTTTCCGAGACAATGATGGAGTCGGAAGTGTGTGTTTGTGTTATGTGTGACGCTACTTGTCTCCACACATTCACAACGTGTTTGTACACTTGATTTCTTTAGATAAAGCGCATATTGCTTCGTGAAAAAAAATTACTGTACAGAAAAGTTACAGAATTGATCGGATCGGAGTTCCACACATTTTAATTATGTGATAATGTGAATAATTGATAATCCACACATTTTAATTATGTGATAAGGTGAATAATTGATAATAAACTTTAAGGTATAGAATTAATAAGGTTTACATTTTAATAGTTTGATGTACGGATTGGCGTTAATTTTGACCCACACATGATTAATTCTGTATGATATATGTATATTTTTGTGGTGGATAAGTACATTAATGATTGCATGTTTATATTAAAATATTGCAATGAATATTTTAATATTTGTGAACAGAATAATGACGCTGGTCGCATACAGTGTAATTATGGCTGTTTTGTAATTAATGAGTGAATTCCAACATTGTTTAGTACATTTATCTCTATGGTTTAAGGCTGTAAAGTTGAAAGCATTTTCATGTCTGTCAAAATATTATTTTGTAAGCCCGAATTTTTGTTTTCCGAATTATTATTAAGGTGGAATTTTCGCTCTTATTTCATGCACAATCGAGTTCTTGAAGCTCTTTCATTCCACAAGTTTGATTTATTTTGCACAATATCATAAAATGTCTATAATGTTTTTTTTTTGGCGAGAAAAAACCGCAATGCAGGTTGTCTAGCCTCTGCCTGTATCCCGTCAAAACAGAGACACTACGTAAGTTTATTTATGCAATTATTCTCAGAAACATCTAAACAAACACACCACTCAATTGTAACATTAAAATGTATTAAAATACTAATTAATAATGAGAAATAAGCCAGCAATGTTGTTTATATTATGGGAAGGAATAAACGTTTAACTGGAAAATTGTTGTTTTAGTTTAAACCTGTTGTTATCTAATTGGAAATAGTTTTAGTCGAATTCTGCTTAGTTTCGTAATAATAAAGCTTATTATTGGCCTGTTAGGGCCGCAGGCTGCCTGCCAATCCAATACTAGTACACTGTAACTTTTGAAAACCACAGGTGAGATACTCTAAGCTTAGTTCCAGTTTTTCAGCATGTTTAAACCTTAATTTGAACGTTATACAGTGTTTTTTAGCTTGCCATATCTTGCACATATTGAGCAAGATATGGCAAGCAACATTGAATGAAAAAAATGTTGCTCAGAGGTACTAAACAGACTTATAGAAACTGATTATGCGTTGTTAAGAGGAACCTAGTCGCGGGCTCGAACTTACTGGTGGGCCTGGCTAAAAATCACGCTGTCTCACCAGGCTTCGTGTCCGGTAGAGATAATATCAGTGATGAACAGTTAGACGTTAGACACGCACAACGTTATTGAGTGAGATGCAGGATTATTTATAGTAAAAAATTTGGGAAAAAATTAAGAAAAGTTCTTTGGAAGATCGGGTTTTATGAAAAAGCCAATGCATAAATCAATGACCGATCAAATTTATTGAACTTTTCGATAATTGGACTTTGTCGGTACCGACTTGGTTTTGCAGATTTTACACTTCTTTTATTACTTAAACACGCCCTAAGTTAAGTAAAATTAGCAAGAAAAACGAATCTTTGTTTGCTCCTAACTTTTAAATGGGTTTTTATTATATTGTGCTGTTACAATATTAATAATAAGACAAAGCGATATCATATTTTACTTTGGATGTGCCATGTCAGACAGTGGAGTAAAACACTCCCGAAGTTTGTATGCAAAAAATGTGGACTAGGTTCACCTTAAGCGTTGCTGCCCATTCGATTATTTTTGAGGCTGCTTCCAATTGTGGAGGTACTTATCGTTATCCTCTTACAAATGGATTAAGATCTGTGCACAATATATTTTATAGATATTTATCGAGTCATTTTGTTCTAGACAAAATGACTCGATAAATTGCTCATATAATTGACATGGACGAATAAGTTTCGTAACGATATAAGACGGTGTTTAATATTTAAAGACTGAAATCGCCAATTTGCCTCGACCAGGCGTGTTCTTTGTATGACAGGAAGATATCGATTAGCCTAAGGTGCACTTTTATATTTTGAAAAAAAAAAATGCTCTCGGACATCCATTCATCAGAGCCGTGGTGGCTCAGTAGATCAGTGGTGGATATTAAGGTTTAAACCTCATAGGTTTTATAACCTCCTTTTCGATGTTTACTTTACTAATAAATTTTGTTTTAATTTTAAGTGTGACAGTTGTTGTCAAAAGTAAAAAAATGGTGAAATATAAAAAGCATTGTTTATGAAGTGTTTAAAGTGGTATTATTTTCCGCAAATAAGCCTACCGACCGATAAATTTTATCAGTGGCTCAGGAGAGCTGTGGTGGCTCAGTAATAACAGCCACGACTTACGTAGGTACCTACGTCGTGAGTTAAAAATCAGTTAGGCGTAGGTTGTGTAAATTTCATCACCACTGCTATCAAAACGGTGAATGAAAACATCGTGAAAAAAACGACATGTCTTAGAACCAAAAATTCAAAGCCATGTGACATCTATAAACTCGCACTAGGCCCGCGTGGTGGATTACGGCCCACTCCCTCTTGAAAGAGAGAAGGCCTGTGTCCCAGCAGTGGTGCTGGTTATGTATGTAAGTATCCTCATCCACAAGATGCTCAACTACTGCCAAGGGTGCGGGTTGCTCGAAAGAGAAACCGTCGCCCCTGGCAAACAGACAACTGGGGGAACACGGGTAGGTTTTAGTCAGTAAAAGTCTGTCTGTGGGTATTAGTCACCCTAAAAAAAAAACAACAACTATGACTAAAATGTATAAATGTATAACACATCTTGGAGATAAAACGTGTACCGTAGTTTGAGGAACAAGTTTGCCGAGGGTAGTATGAAATTAATCTATGCTTTGTACATGTGTGCTTTACATTTTAACCGCTCACCGAGTTGGCAAGCTGCCTTGGTCCGACAGTTTGTGGAATAAGTAGGGGTCATGTATGTAAGGAGGTATATGGCTTAAAAATATTGGTCGTGCGGTTTAGGTTATTCATAATGCGTATGAGGATGGGTATTTATAATGCTCAGGGTTTTGCCACCGGCTTCGCTCGCGTGGATGTTGAAAATGATACCATTAGAACGTAATATCGGGATGAAAAGTATTCTATGTGTTATTCCAACAAGCTTCGCACGAGAACTGTAGAAAAGAGTTTAATCTTCGGAAGAGTAGACAAAAATGACGTTTAATGTAGTCAAGCGATTTCCATGCTACCAGTAGAAAGAGTCATGCTAAGTCTGCAGGTTACAAATGAAATGTGTTCCAAATTTGATCCAAATACGTTCAGTCGTTTTTGCGTGATTGAGTAACATACATCCAAACATCTTAACATACAAGCTTTCACATTTATAATATTACAGTAGGAAGTAGGATAGTAGGATACAGAGTGGATTTTTTAAATAGGCAGTAAGGGCAGATGTGAAAGTATTTATTGCAAGTTGTAGCATTTTTAACTGACTCCAATAAAGTGGGTTCTATTTTCGACCCGTTTGTATGTTTGTCCGCGATTTTCTCAATAACTATTGATCGGATTTGGGTGGGGTGTTCGATATTTTAATGCCTATATTATTCCGGCAAGGTTTTAGTTAGTATTCCTCAGTTTGTCCAGAAGCGCCTTTAAATCTTTATACGAAACTGTCCTGTACCGAAACGAACCGTGTTTCCAAAATCTGTGAATGCAGTTCGCAATTGCTTCAAAGTTTAGGACAGTCCCCTAAGAATTGTGTTTTCTAAGACTAGATAAAAGTGGAGGTTTGACGGCAAGTATTTTTTTTTATTAAGATAGAATTCGCTAGACTATAATGTCAGCTGCGATCGACGTTTTTGTCAACATGACAGTTCACCCCTTGGAGCCCTTTTTAATCCACATTATTGCTGCATGGTAAAGAACATGAAGACGGCCGCTGCTGGAGGCTGCAATCACAACACTTTGCATACAAAGCAAGCGAGTCACTGTTTACTCACCCTAAAAATGAGGGGTATAAATTGACGGCTCTAAATAAATAGAAGTAAATTACCTATCCGTGATAATTTACTTGCAGTTTCTCTACGTGATCGAGTCAGAAATAAATAGAGCCGCAGGAGAACTAAGGTAACCGACATTGCCCGAAGAATTGCCAAACTTAAGTGGCAGTAGGCAGGGTACATTGCTCGCAGAGCAAATAGCCGATGGGGCCGAAAGGTTCTGGAGTGGCGACCGCGTGTCGGAAGACGTAGAGTTGGAAGGCCTTCTACAAGGTGGACGGATGACATTGTGAAGGCTGCAGGAATCCGTTGGATGACTGCATCCTGTTGACGCACAGAACTGCACCCTAATTGCGTAACACGCGATTAATCATAATCGGTTTCATTTTGACAGTTTAACAATATTCATTGCGTTATTTACGTTGTTGAGCAGTCACATTTTTCGAACATATGAAGCAATGGTCTAGCCATCTGTTTCAAAACGAAACAAATTATGATGAATCGTGAGTTACGCAATTAGGGCGCTAGGCGAAGTACGCTATCCGTGGTTTTGGAAATTCGGTTGGGCACGCTTGGTTAACTATTATTTTACTTCAGCTTGAGACGGTCTTGTGATTCGTGATTAAACAAACTCTTTTTCAAAACACGACCCCTGCCATGCATATAGGGAAAGTTATTAGTGCGCAAACTTTAACCATGAATTCAGTAGACCATTCTAGACTCCCCAGCGAAAAGAAAATTCGTCGGTTTTACAAAAAAAAAATTGCTGTTTCATAGAAAAGCGCAATACCTACGCGGTCAAAATGTATGAAACAGCTGTTTTTTTTTTGTATAACCGACGAAAATTTTCTGCGCTAGGGAGTTTATAATGATATGCTGAATTCATGGTTACAGTTTGCGCACTGGATAAAAACATTTTCTGTATAACATCCCACCCAACAGATATTTAATCCTTTATTAAAAACCTTCTTTTCTAACACAAATTGAAGAAACCTGTTGATCGATACATTTGAATTGGTAATTTTTCTGTTCATAAAAATGGGAACAGAGTTTCGTATTCCTGTTGTGTTGCCAGTTAACGCTAGACTGAATAAGAATTTGATTGGGGTTAGGCTAATCGGTGAGGAGAATAGAGATTCTATTAGGAGACAACGGGAAATTGTGGCCAGCACACTTACAATGGTAATGTCATTCATTTTGAAAAGTCAACAACAATCATTGCGTTAGTGACGCTTTCGAGCAGAAAAACTCTGGAAATGTATAAAGAAATGTATGAGGAATCCTTCGGATTGTAAATAGAAAATGTTACAGTGTGTGTGTTTTTGTTTTGTGTTTCATCTCTTTCTCAGTTAGTTTTAATGTTAATCTGGCAGTTTGAGTAATTTATGTGGCCTACCCAAATGTCCTTTCTTTGGTATTGTTCGTCAAATTTTTGAGCTCCTCAAGTTCTGAGTTGAGCTGCATGATTACTGACAAATGCGTGCACTGATTGGACAGGTCCACTCAATCTGTGTGGTTCTTTCCTCAAAAGACCATTTCAGACACCAATCCACATGGTCTTCACATGATCTGACCAAGATCATGTCTTGACTTTAAAAGAGACTGTGACCTCTGAGTTTGTTTCGGCCTTTCTTCTCAGAGTAGTCGGATGGGAAAAGCCGGCCTCATCTAGTTTAAAAAAATATGTTTGACGTGTAAAAGTGTTTGTACAAACCTACTTACAGAAATAAAATCATTTTTCATTTATCAAATGAAAAAATAAAGGAAATAATACTTTTCTTAGAATATTTCGGGTACTTACTGTTAGTAGTTTACAGCTATCGTAGTTTCGCGTAGTTACATGCAAATGTATTTTTGATATCCCTACATTATTTACCTATACCTACATGGTAAATTTTTTACCAGTGCGCAAACTGTAGGTAACCATAAATACAGCTGTTCCTTACACTTTGACCGCGTAGATTTTGCACTTTTCTATGAAACAGCTGATTTTTTTTTTTGCATAATTGACGAAAAATTTCTACGCTGGGGGGTCTAGAATGATATGCTGAATTCATGGCTACAGTTTGCGCACTGGTTAAAATTTTATCCTGTATTTACCCATTAGTGATTAAGCAGTGTTATCGATTTAGCGAATGTGAGTATCAATACAAACCATCTCTGGTTTAATGATACAAATAAATGAATATACAAGGTGTAACTTAAATAACGCACAACCTCTTAAAGGGTTATTACTTATCATTATCAACAACTTTTACTATGGGATCACACCTGAAATCGCGAAAAAAAAATCAGCTGTTCCCTACATTTTGACGAGTTATGCGAATACAAGTGTAGGGAACAGCGGATTTTTTTCACGATTTCAGGTTTGGTCTAATAGTAAAAATTGTTGATAATGATGAGTACAAAAACCCCTTAAGAGGTTGTGCGTTAAGTTACACCTTGTATATTTTTTTTCACTATATCTAAAAAAACATGATCCTAATCGTTCGCAGAAAACAGGCGTGGTGTTACGGGTGGGCGACGTTATCATAATTAGCCTATATTGTTCCCACTGCGGGGGACACAGGCCTTCTCTCAGTGAGAGGGAGTGGGCCATAATCTACCACGCGGGCCCAGTGCGGGTGGGTGCAAGTCACACGTCTTCGATTTTTTGTCTTCGATGTTTCCCTTTTTACACGCTTTATATTAGCTTCACTTGTATGTCAGTATGTCAGTATGTAACTCTCCGTGGGTAATTTGCGCGCCTGCGGCCTTCCTTGGTTTTGGTAGCCGTTTTTTTATAAACTTTGCTTTAAGTTACGCTTTATATTAGCTTCACTTGTATGTTTGTTGGTTTGTTTGTTTGTATGTTTGTATGTAACCGACTCCTTTGAGCGCGATTTTGACCCACTTTAAACGGTCAGATTTCATTGAAACTTTGTAAACTTGTCGAGGACCGATGACAATTCAATAATTAAAAAAAAATAGATAAAAAAAACACGTTTTTGTAGTTAGCAGAACTAAAAAATAGAAAATAAATAATAGTTTAAAAAAATAAAAAACACGCTTTAAAAACCAAACTAAAAAAGGAGAAAATAATTTAATTCAATTGAATTAAATTATTTAAAAAAAAATTAATTAAAAAGCGGGGGGGACTTGACATTATGCGATTATAAAAATACCTCAAAAAGCACTCCACGCTTTTTAATTGAATTAAATTATTTTCTCCTTTTTTAGTTTGGTTTTTAAAGCGTGTTTTTTAGTTTTTTAAACTATTATTTATTATGAGCAGTGGTGATGAAATTAATTAGTACATAAAGTAAAGTACCTGCCTGGATTCGTACTCACAACCTACGGAGGTCACCACTGCTCTTCTTAAGATGTTACATACAGACACATACACACACACAATACATAATATATTAGCTGGAGTAAAGAAGTAACAAGTCATCGTACCTAACCCCTTATTTCTACTTATATCCGAACCCTTCAATGATGTAACTGCCCGATTGTTTGCCATTTCACACGATCTTATTTGGCTGTAAATGTTCAAACAGTGAAGGTACTTACGTACCCAAACCTATGCAAATAAGACATAACAGAGTGTTTGTAGTTAGCCCCGAGCCCCTGACCCGAATACGAGAAAACATGAATTGAATTTGGCTTCATTCGATCAATGGTTTTGGTCGAATCAAAATCTCGAGGGTCACAGCTTGACGAAGTAAAAAGTCACATACAAAACTGGTTCCTGATTTCTGTCAGTCTGCATCATCCCACTGCTGGACAAAAGCCTCCTTTCTTGACTCCAAAATGTTTAGGTACACAACTGGAGTCAACCTGAAAAAGCTGTTTCAAATTAACACACATTTGGTCACATTTTACTAATGAATATAATGACGCAAGATAGTCTTTACCAGAAGTGGTCTTATCAGTAGTTCAACAGCTTCAATATCATCAGGATTGTGCTGGAATACAGCAGTTCATCGTGGACGTGGTACGACAGCGACTTCTTTGACATCATCAGAAGACAGTCGCCACGCAACCATCAAAGCGACACTCTGTTTGAGTGATAGTACTCAGCCAGTGTCACTTTTATTCGACCTCTTTGGTGATTCCAGTAACTACGTATCAAAACTAGACGGCACCACTTGCTGCGCCGTCAGATATATAGGGTAGATTTCCACGAGTAAAATAATTATAACTAAATGGTTAAAGGATAATATTATTAATGTTTTCTTCAGTACCAAGAATGGTTTCCATTGAAGAAACTAATGTTACCATGTATAACTCCAGAACTTTCATCTGTGAATCAGAGATTTATTCTACTTGGATTCAGTTAATCTTTATGATAGATTAATAACATCTAAGACATCCCTTACTAAAGTACTAAACCTGACTAGCTTTGAGATATAATTGTATCTTCTAATATTTTTTGGGGTACTGCAACATGTTTGTGAAAATCCCAAAAAGTGGTTAAGTAGTTATGTAGATATGGACGCTTTTTTGACGTCTGAACACAGCACGAATACAAAATGAAAAATGAATTTACTACCGAATCGATCCAACGATGTTTGATTTTGCACTCACCAACTAAATGATCAGAGGAATGATCATTATTAACCAGATGAATCAGAATCAATGAAATAAACAGGAACAGATGAACGTTCCGTTCCATAATAAGCCCATAATTTTGTCACTGTTGGGACTCAGGCCTCCTCTATGTGAGAGGGAGTGGGCCATAATCCACCACGCGGTCCCAGTGCAGGTTGGTAGATGTCACATGTCTTTAGAATTTTTAGTTCTAGGACATGCTAGTTTTATTACGATGTTTTTCTTCACCGTTTTGAGTGAACGCAGATGAACTTGCATTCCTATGTAATCATTTCGGTGTCGTGTGAACGTGGAACGAAACAAAAATTAACATTCACTCGTATTTTCATTTAAATAGCGTAGCTTAATGTTCTACATTATACCTTTCAAGGATTAGATCACGTTACAAGGCACTAACGATGTCTAAGGTCTTATAAATTTCCTTGACATACCAGAGTTTTGGCATTCCAACGTCCCCACGTCTACTAACTAGCGTGTCTGGCCAAGCTTAACATTCACACAGGGGGAGTTTCTTGCCTATCAAGAGCCGAGAATTTTACTAGCCGATTATTATAGTTACCTACTCATGTAGTTTTCTGGTCACTTATTAAGGGGAGAACCGCCAGGGTAGCACGCTAAATTCAAAATTTTCTTATGTTTGTCGCCATTTGCAGGTAAGCGTCAGCTTGTTTGTTGCATAAAATATGTTTCGCAACCCTAAAACGTATGTTTACAGAATTATAAGCATCAATACATCCCTTTAAATTAATTTAATCTCATTCAATTAAATTACTATTTCATGCAAAGGTCCGACGATAGGATCATTATTTGTTACGATTGCTCAACATACAACCTAAATCTAACCTCCAAATTGCAAAACACATTCATCATCATCATCATCATCATTTCAGCCGAATGACGTCCATTGCTGGACATAGGCCTCCCATAAGCTCCGCCACTTCGACCGGTTCTGTGCTTCCCGTATCCAGCGGACTCCTGCGGCCCTCACAAGGTCATCGGTCCACCTTGTGGGAGGCCGTCCAACTTTACGTCTTCCAGTATGCGAACCACTCCAGAACTTTTCGGCCGCATCGGCCATCTGTTCTGCGAGCAATGTGCCCTGCGCACTGTCAGTTAAGTTTGGAAATTCTCCGGGCTATGTCGGTTACCTTGGTCCTCCTGCGGATCTCTTTATTTCTGATTTAATCATGCAGGAAAACTCCAAGCATAGCCCTCTCCATTGATCTTTGCGTGACTTTACTAGGCCTTCTTATGTGGCCCATTGTGAGCGACCACAAAACACATTAGTAAAATTGAATTTTGCGAGCTAACTTTGCACATTATCCTAAAGAAAGAAACAAGAAACAAATTACGATTATATTTGCATACACACTCGTCAAGCTGGTATTCGGATATTCGAATTATATTGTTTGGGAACTCTTTACACACACATCCAATATCGATCACTAACTCGCAAGATTGGGATTGAGCATGTGAAGAATGTAAACTGACTTCTCTTTCTTTCAGGCGTGATCGAGGTCAAGAGCAAGCGCATTTAGCAATAGATAACAAAATTTAAAAAAAAATGCACAAACGATACAACGACCAAAGAAACGATGGATGGACTGTGTGAATGATGATATGGTGAAAAAGGGTGTGACTACCAAGATGACAACTAATACAGAAGTGTGGGATAAAAGGCCAGGTTGGGTCGACCCCAAATAAACTGGTATTCTAGGCATGGGAATGATGATAAATAATGATGAAGATACAACGACAAAGCAGTTCTCTCTTTCCTACATACTGTTTATACGAGTCAACGTTTTGTCTCATGGAGATCATCATCATCATTGTTGGCGACGTCAAGTCCTAAATTAGAAAATAAGGATGATTATTGAAAATAAAAATGAGTTAATGAGTTATACAGATTTTACACAGTTTAAAGTTAGTCGTCAATAAGACAAGTTATGTTCATATTAAATTAGCAGTAATTCAGTATTTTGTAAAAGCTATTAGTGCGTGATTAAATAAATGTGAAAGTGGAATTAACAAAAGGTGTGTTTCAATAGAATCCCCTACAATCATCATCATCATTTCAGCCGAAAGACTTCCACAGCTGGACATAGGCCTCCCGCAAAAGGGGGGTTTTGCCATAATCGCCACGCTTGGCAGGCGGGTTGGCGATCGCAGTATGGTGGTAAAATGCATAAAGAATGCTGCTGCCCATTCTCTAGTGAGTCCCTTAGTCGCCTTCTACGACACCCACGGGAAGAAATGGGATGGTACTATTATTTTACGTCCGGCACCTCACGGAACTCCGGCACCACACAGAACATCACAGCAACTCATACAGATATAATAAATCTATTCGTCTATCCACGACAAGAAACTGTCCGTAAATGACCCATTAATCTCTTCAGGACATTCAGACCACAAGGACGCTCGAACTTGACCACTCACTTTATAAATCCAGCCTCCATGTTTGAGCTTAAAGTATTTAATGAGGTAACTGGTGGAAAAATGTCGGACATTTTTATTTCTGCCTTTATTGCTTTATCGGATGTCGTTTCAGTAATTATATTCAATTTCGTCCTTGATTTGTGCCGTCGGGTTTTATGGGTTAGTATTTTAATGGTCTTTTCTGTCAACACGATAATATGAGAAATTACTATAATTATTATTTTCGATATTAACAATTTTGTTGAAAAAATTGTTTTAGATTTTTTTTCTTGTTTGTTAATGACATTTGTACACAAAGTTTGAATAATTTTTTTTCATGTCTCACTGTGTTCGTAATGATACCATTCTTAAATGACTGGGTGTGTCAGTATTTTTTTTTCAGGCTCTCGTTAAATATTTCAACATTGTTTCTGCTAAAGGATTGATAGATTAAAGGGAAGGCCAAAAGCTTTCGTGTTTTTCTTTTATTTTCAAAAGCAGATCCTTAGGGCACAGCAGCCGTCACCGGACGTCACCGAGTAACGAGATTATCCGAACCGAACATGACATCCCGACGACGGCATTGTTTGTTCATTGCGACTGAACACGGCGGTTCAGTATGTGTAGTGATAGAGAAAACAAAAGCCGGCGAATGGCGCCGGTGCGACGGCAGTGTGTGGACAAGATCAAAATTGTTTTGCATTTCTAGCACATGGGTCTGACTAAATGTCAGGCTGAATTCTAGGTATCGCGCCGGACTACTCGAAGCTTCTGCAGTTGGGATGACAGCGCTCGGGTGACGGGTGTGTGGTGTACAGTTGTAGACGCGGCCATAGCAAATGTATGTATTGCTACTTTGGCGCCATCATCTCGTTCTCGGTGACGTCCCTGTGACGGTTGCGGTGGACCGGTATATTCTTGTATCATAGACATTATTTTTTTAAACTGTTAGTACCTACTAGATGAAAATAAAAGATGGTTTAAATAATCATTAGCGTTCAGTAAGTAATAGGAACCTAGCACAATATTACACCAACCCAACATCACATAGAAAAATGTAACTCATAAACTACACATATAATCTAATACATCAACGTTTTCATATCTTTCCCTAGATCTGATTAGGCTAGACTTTCGCATTTACAATATTAGGACCGACAGATATAAATCTTAGATGTCGGCGCCAGTCAGCCTGAACAATATGTTAGATTGTTTATCTTATATCTAACATAGGTTTTCGTTGTAAAAGACATTTAGGTTTGGGGCAGACGGACAATTTGTGGGCGATTATTTGTTTATCATTTTTAATATTTTCTTTTTTAACCATACCAATACCATAGTTATTGTAGAAAGAATAACATTTTCACTAGCCGTCCCCCGACGTGACAATGCTTTGATCAATATACAGGGTGATTGGAAGATGGGTGCAAAGCTTTAAGGCGAAGATAGTACAGACAATTTAGAACCATTTAAGCCATGGTTGTCTTAGACGAACTCTTACCAAATATTTTTAACCAAATTTTTAAGTTTTTTTTCGGAAATTCTCAAAATTTAATGTAAACTGCATAATTATGGCCAAATTGAATGATAAATGAATTCATTTTTTATTTATTTAATTAAAGTAATGTGTAAGCAATCAAGCAAAACATGTTTTAGGCTTCTGTGTTATTAGACATTTTTTTTACAGACATTTAAAGCTCAGAAAAAATAAAAATTTTGTACAATACGTCTTTTAAACCTTATAATAAAAAAAAAATTTGGTAAGACTTCGTCTAAGACAACCATGGCTTAAATGGTTCTAAATTGTCTATACTATCTTCAACTTAAAGCTTTGCACCCATCTTCCAATCACCCTGTATAATCTACAACTTCTTATTAAACTTACAAGGCCAATACATATTTTTTTTTTACTTTTATAAGTTTTATGTTTGAGTCGGGGGTTTTTTAAATTTTATTCAATGCTCGTGCCTTCTCTTTGTGAAAAAACGCTTTTGCTCTGCAGTAGGACGAAAGTAGGCTAAGGCGTTTTATTATTAATATGTCCTTTATTTCATTATCTATAGGTACATATTTTTTTTTTTATATTAGAATTTTTAAAATAGTAGCCCACCGGTATCGTGAACAGGACCCAAGTTACCGGCGGGGGTCATGACTCCAGAGCGACAAATCTCCTAACAATGCGAGCCGTGTCCAGAAGCAGTAGTACTTCTGGACACGGTTTACTGAATGAAGCTCTTAATCCAGGTGCCCTACGAGAGCCTCCTGAGGTGTAGGTGGAGGCTTGTGGCTATTAAGCAACTAACTGTTATAATTTATTTTAAAACATTATGAGGCATACCGGCATTTCTTAGAACCAACAATGAGGGTGTTCATGAATATTCAAGCCACCAGTCGGCGCCACTTTGACAAGAGGTCAGTTTTGACAATGAACTTAAATATTTGATGTCATTTGTTTCATTCACCATTCAGTCCGTAGGCGCTTTGACACTTTTGACAGGAGCTGACGTCTTAATTACCGCTTATAATAAACTAGCTTTTGTTCATGCTCGCGGCTGCGCCCGCATTAATGTCGGTAAACACGTACAAAATTAACCTATGTCCTTCTCCATATCTCAGGCTATATCTTTGTCAAATTTCACGACGATCGATTCAGCGACTTTTTTATTGGGTGGGAAATCATCAAATTACTTTTCCCGCTCTGGGTGGAGTAGGAGGGCGTGTCGGACTTTTACTGACCAAAATCCACCCGTGTTCCTTCAGTTGCCTGTGTGCCAGGGGCCACGGTATCTCTTTCGAACAACCCGCACCCCTAGGCGTGAAAGCGTAATAGATAGATAAGAGTTACTTTCGCATTTATAATATTAGTAGGGGTGTGCCAAGGCAGAAGAAATGACTAAAGTGGAGCAAAGTATAAAGGTACAGTTACGGACTTTAATTGATAAGCCACTTGCCACAGTTCCTATTTTAGCTGTGTAATGCAAATCGGGTTTAGTCGGTTATACTCGTACATAGTCCAGAGTGACGACCCAAAGTCGACCAATTGCAGGGCTAGCAACCGTAACCTAGCGACAATTGTGTTAGCGTAACGATAGTAACGTTATGATTAGTCATTTCGGCATCGGAAAAATTCGTACCCACGATTTTATCCGAACGCGTAGCGTCCAAGATACCGTTCATGACAATTATGATAACTGTTGCTTAGAAACATAAATAGCTACGGCCACGAATAACCAAAATTCGAAATTATCATCTCTGACATTTCAACTGTCACTGTCTTCGGATAGGTTTTCAGAAATAACGAGTATTTAATGAGCTCTAATTCAAAGGAGATCGTATCAAATAGATTGGATAAACTTATTTATCACTGACAATTTATTAGTCAACCTTCAACCTCTATGGATAAGACTATTTCCGATTATAAGTAATTTGTCATCTTGTTTACGAGCATGCGGTTTAAGTTCGTGTTTAATCGTGTAATCTCGTGAATGTATAAAACTGCAAAATAGGAAAGTTTAAAAGTGGCTTATCAATTAAAGTCCGGGACTGTATAACATGTTCCTGACAAATATAAATACTTTTCAACGCAAAGCTCCGCCATTTCTTTTCACAGATTCGATGAACAAATATCGGCGACCGATGTGGACTTCCTAAAAGTATACCGTCTGTCGCCCACCTTTATACAAACTTTCTATCTAAACCTGTATCTTGGAAATATTTCTGCTGACAAAGAAAGTTTTTCTTTTCCTCAGATTCGGTGTGAGATACAATTTGAAGGTGAGGTACATAAACAAAGTATTCGGGTATCTAAGATCTGTTAGGAAATTTTGAAGATACGATTTTCTTTTACTTCTAAGATACATGGTTGTATAGCTTTCGGGGAAGCCTCGTAAAGAATTATCTGGCATTTTTTCCCGTGAGTGCTGTAAAAGAAAGCTATGGGATTTTTCCGAAGTAAAGAAATGTTTTGTGTTGGTAAAATCTGTTTCGTGATTTCTTAGAAGCCAACAGACTGGCATGGCATCACAAAAATAAACGAAGAGTCTTCGGTAATCTTTGGTTCGTATGAGTTAGTTATAGGTAGGTATTTTCAAAACTCAAACTTGAAGTTCACAATTTACTTACAGGCACTTTCAAATTATCAATAAGTCGGTCAATGAGACAGATGAAGTTAGTTGTTAAAGTGTTAATAGTGGCCTTACTTCAACAAACTGCTACCGCAACTGCTAGACTTCCGCTTGAGTTTCACCTAGAGCAGAGTTTCCCCAAGCTTTCTTTGGTTAACCCTCCACAATTACGAATAATATTTTCACGCTCCATTCCTCTTTAATTTTTTATGACAAAAAACAGCACGTACAATTATATGAAATACAAAATAAATTTCAAACAAAACACAACGTCGCATTTTAAAACAGTGAATAACAGAATCAATGAATGTGATGTTTAATTAACGCGGTTTTTTTTTTAATACGAACTTTTTCTACCCCTATTTAGGTACATCTAGTCAACCAAACGGGGCGCGCCCCGCTTGTCGAGAATCGAGGTTCGCAGCAACACCGCTATACGCTAAGAACCCAATATCAAAAAGTGTTTATCTATTCTGATCCAAACGCGCACCCTCAAATACTTCGGACACGTTTCGAGACAAGAGGGTGACTCAATAGAGCGCCTTCTTGTTGTGCAGGGAAGAGTGGAGGACACTAGACTATGCAGAAGCTCACCCATGAGATAGACTGACTAAATAAATTCGCAGTGAGCGATCCTTTGTATTAGTGTAAATTAGATGCCGAGGATTTGTGGGGAGCTTCACATCTCTTAACTTAACGCCTCCAGCCAGGGCTTACAAACTAAAATAAATTACAAACTAAGCGACTGCACGCTGAGGGCACCCCCTGTGGGGTACGGGCCTCGGCTCAGGGCGTCACTGATAGGGGACAGCTATCATTGGGGACAGGCTGGATCAAAATATTGGCATTTTTATTATTGATCGGGGAATTTAAGGCTACTGGCTCAGCTGCGGCGCGGGCTGGCGCTTCAACGAGCAAGGGTCGGTCGGGGGTCTCGACGTTAGCCGCCGTTACTCGAGGTCTTCGCGGGGCGCGAGGACCTTGGCGGCGAGGTCGGAATGACGGTTGTGTGCGGTGTGTGCGAACTGTACTGGTGGCCATATTGCTTTCCTGAAGGGCATTTCACATCGGCCCTAAGAAACCATATGAGGACAACGACCGGTCTGAAAAGAAGGTTACGGAGAAGAATTGCACTGAACAGAAGAAGTGTAAGTACTCTCAATCGTGCAGGCTACGTACCCCTTAAAATGCAACATAAAATAAATATCTGGCGAAAATGAACACTAAACAAATAAAGTTTTACGATCAATGTTCGATAACTTGAGCTTACGCCATCGCAAATGACGTATTCACTCAGCAGTTTTATTGGTGCGCCAAAATATGGCGGCAATATATTCAGTTATCTCTGTGACATAACGTATTGTTGCCATATTTCGTCAGGTTGATGTTGGAAAGACTGATTTTTTTTAAATAGTATTTGTGGGTATGGTCGAGGTTATGGGTTCAAAACTGGGCATGGACGAATATGACTTTTTAAATTTGTACTTACTTTCTTAAGGCCGATTCCGATCATTTGCGGAACGTTATTGGTTAAAATTAAGATTTGTTTCTTTACCAATAATGAAGCAAAAATTTCATAAATTTGCTATACTGTAGAGTGTTGAGTGTGGGAATTGTATAACTTGTTGAGTGTATGGAATACTACACTACCAAAATTATATTCCTTTTAAATTTTATATTTATATTTTGAACTTTAAATCAATATTACATGTTTTTCTTTTTTTTCTTTTTGTTCGGTTGTGGCTTCGCACGGTTTATGCATTTAGCCAGTGTCAAGTAATTTTTCTTTTCGATCAAGTAAATGGCCCGATATCGGACACGAAGTTACAAAACAGTCATAGTCGTCTTTAGTCAGTCAAGTCAAAGTTATTGTAAAGCGGTAGCAACTTTACAACAATCTAATATGAGTTTTTGGGGGGAACACGAAAAGTCCACGGTAGTCACTTATTTTCACCTTCACTACACTTGTGCACTCACATGTAACTAAATTGAATAATTCACTACCAAAATTATACAATTTAATTCGCTACTTCACTAAATTTCATGAAAATGAAAATTCGTGCGATATGTTCCAACCGGATCCCGCCAAAAACTCCCATGTTTTTCTTCATAACTCATATTTTTTCTATTCCGTTCTAATGACAATCTATCATTATTTCTTATTTTTTTTTATATTCAAAAACTATTTTATTTTAAGCTGCCAGTCTTAACTAGCGGTCAGAATGAACCATCATCATAGGATGATGACTAGAAGTTCTATAACCTCTACAGTACCAACCTATTTTGGTAGTATCTATCACAGGTATAATTAGCCAACGAATCTATTTATATGCCCGGTTTGGCAACAAAAAATGCTACCATATTGCTAAGCAAAACGATTCGTTTTTGTATATAGGAACCGAGCATTACACTTACACATCACTGACATTGGTGATGGGAAATTTCATTACGAAATTTTGGCATAATATAATTAATATAATTCTGAAATAGGCAATTTGCTTTCAGCAAGAGTGAACAATGCTCCTGTTCTGCATAAGAAGATGTATTTGCCCTGCATTGGGACAGCAATAGGCCCGTAATTCTCTGTAAGTCAGCAAAAATTTGTAATAAAATATAATATTTACCATGCATTGATTTAGTTACACTTTGTATACAATAAGTAGCTGTACTCGTATTTCCGATCCAAAAATCGTACGAATTCACGCTATGTTTCCGAATTTCGTTTGTCATAGGGGCTTTGGATGCACCATATACAAAGTATATCAATCGTGCAGACTCTTTTTAAAAGCTGCTTTATGGATTTTTTCAATAATTACCGTTAGAAATTTAAAGAGAGCGATCGTGTCAGACTCAAGGGTAATAAATTTTAAACGCGACACATGTCACTTTGCATGAACATCGTTTGACATAGATACATCGACTGACAGTATACGAGTAGGTGGATATTAAAGTAAGAAGGTAATAATACGGTTCCTCGAGAAAGTATGGTAAGAAAATATCGAAGAGAAATCTATGGAGATTACTCGAAGATGGATTGGCGTGCAGTCTTTCGTAGGAATAGTGCCGCAGCTAGTTTGAATTTGGAATCTAAGCAATTTGAAGCTGCCATCAATCGAAGTACATTCTTGATACGGAATTTGGTTTTTGTTCCATTTTCAAATAGCGCGTTGTCATGCATTCTATTCATTTGTTTAATTGTTTTATATGTTACTGTTAGGCACGGTTTTAACGGCTTGACGAAGCATCGAGGTTATTTTATCATAATTATGTACTTAAGTTTAATAAATCTATTATAGGTAAGTACCTACACGTAAATATTCCGAAATAAATTCTCTGAATGTTGGTAACAACCGCACCAAAATTCGTTGCGTATTTTAGAAGAATAAAGCAGTCATAGACAAACACGTAAAGCGACATTAATTAATAATAAATTAGCTTTTGCTAGCAGCTTCGCCTGCGTGGAGGTCGGAAATTATGCCACGCGAACGTACTACCGGCACCCTAATTGCGTAACACGCGATGAATCATAATTGGTTTCATTTTAACAGTTCAACAATATTCATTGCGTTATTTATGTTGTTGAGCAGACACATTTTTCGAACATATGAAGCAATGGTTTAGCCATCTGTTTCAAAACGAAACAAATTATGATGAATCGTGAGTTACGCAATTAGGGTGCTGGATAAAAAATATTCTATGTTTTAATACAGGTTATACAGGAAAAGTTTTTATCCAGTGCGCAAGCTGTAACCATGAATTCAGCATATCATTCTAGACCGCCAGCGCAGACATTTTTCGTCGGTTATACATAAAAAAAAACAGCTGTTCCATACATTTTGACTGCGTAGTTATTGCACTTTTCTATGAAACAGCTGATTTTTTTTTGTAAAACCGACAAATAATTTCTTCGCTGGGTGGTCTGAATTCATGGTTAAATTTTGCGCAATGAATAAAAACTTTTCCTGTATACTATCTGTACGCCTAATTTCATCCAAATCCCTGCTGCCGTTTTTGCGTAACTGAGTAACAAACATCCAAACATCTACACATTCAAACATACAAACTTTTACATTTATAATATTAAGTCGGAAGTAAAAAGTAGGATACTAGGATGTCCTATGTTCCACATTATTTTATTTAAGTTACGGAATCAAAACTCTCTTGGATTTTCTGCTTATTTAAATATTACGTCAAGTAAAATCCAACTCCCATATGATTTTACTTCATTTACCGTCTTGCCCAAGGCATTGACACTGAAGCTCTCTTCTAATGTAAAATACGTTACTCTAAACAAAATTTACGAATCCTGACACCTTTGCGAATAAACTGCATTACTTCAGCAAGATACATTTTGTAAGTAGCAAGCTGAAAACTCCGAAATCGAATTTACATTCGGGATACAACCGTGTGGATAGAGTTTGCCATTCGTTTATATTTTTCTTGAATTTCTTTAGGCATTTTTGGGAATACGGAAATACAGTCATGGAAATTAATTGTTCTAGTTAAACAACTATCATTCGAATATCTCTTCTCTTCTTCAACCCTTGGCTACCCAATGCTGAGTGTAGGTCTCTTCCAAATCTCTCCACTTTTGGCGGTTTTGTGTCGTGGCTATCCAGTTTCTTCCGGCCACTTTAATGAGATCGTCTGTCCACCTAGACGGTTGTCTTCCCACATTCCTCCGTCCCGACCGTGGTCTCTCCACTCCAGCATTTTCTTCCCCAATCTGCTATCCAGTCTACGGCATATATGGCCCGCCCACTTCCACTTTGCAAGTAAAGAGCAAATAATGAGACAAAACTATATAATATTTTATTATGGATGTGCCATGTCAGATAGTGGAGTAAAACACTCCTGAAGTTTGTATGCAAAATATGTGGACTAAGTTCACCTTAATGATAGAGGTCCATCTTACAAAGTTTTTAATCACCGAATACCAATAACCTATCTACAAAAACATTTATGAAAACAAATAATTGATATGTTATCGACAACCTTTACCAATTGCAAGTTCCAGATCCCAAAACATTTTATTATACCTAGCACCACTACCAGTGTTGCCAGTTTCTGAGCAAAAATTCTTTAATTTCCGCGGGGACCGACGTTTACCTACGCTGTGCAGACATAAATCATGTTAAATTTAGGATCGTGTGTATATAGGGGTGTTAGCTTAAATTTTCTATTATAGATAAAGGCTTTTTGGATAGATTTTGTTAAGTAATTTATTTCATAGTAAAATTATTAATAGCCACCACCTACGTGTATTTTAGGGCGAATTTCCCCAATGAAACTGAACGCGATCAGCACAACTAAACAGCGTTTAAGTTCTGTCAGCGTTAATACTTCACCACAATGGTGACACTGACAGTGTTTGTGTGTGTAATTGTTATGGAGATTATTGAAGATGTTTAAACTAGCACGAATATTCGTCGCGTGAGGATTCCTCCTAGGCATTAAAACAATCGACGCGCGACGTTGCATTTCGCCACATGCGCGGGTTTTCCTTAGTATGGCCGATGTTTAATCTTCTTGACGACATGAATGGAAAAATATAGCCATGTGTTTGCCAAATCAGTGCGAAATTATGTTAAAGATATCACAAAACCAGTCACATCAGTTGCATGCAGAATGACCGCTGAGCAAAAGTCTCCATACAAGGGTGCCTGAAGATGGACAGCGCCGCTGTAGTCGGCCTAGAAAGTGTAGGCGAGATGACCTGAACGCATACCGCGAGGGCTGGTTTGAGGTGGCGCAGGAAAAGAGGTACTAGAAGGACTTGAGGGAGACCTATGTCCAGCAGTGGGACAGTATAGGCTCCACAAATGTAAAAAAAATAAGTACATAATAATATGTTACTAGGGGCGTCGAACTAAACCTACCTGTGAACCGCTCGCTGTACATACAATACATTTTTGTTACAAGCTTCATTGATTTTTACTCGTTGGAAAAGAAAGTATTATGTTTATTTGTATTTTCCTTCTATGCTGCGGTTCGCGGATACAATTCCCATCGAAGTATTTAATAAAAATCTTAAATTCATTCACACACTGAGACAGTTGAGTGTAGAAGCATGAAATATTGCACAGTAGTTATATACATATACATAATATAACGTAAACTGTTAAACTATTGAGAGAATTTTGTATGGAAGTTTGAATTTTTTATCGATGAGGAATCTTGCTTGATTGAACCAAAACTTGTATGACTGACTTAAAGGCGGTTGACCAAGGAGGCCGAAGTCCAGAAGTGGTTTCTTTCGTAATGACGTCATTAAGGTGAATGCTGTATGCGGGATTTGCATGAGTAAACGCCCCAACTGCAGAGTAGGTTACAACTAAACATCAGCGTCAGGTTGTAACTTTGTGGTGTCATCTGACATTATGCTGAGCAGGGGTACTTTTGCTGTGGCTGAGGCCGTTTTTAGCATTATTATCATTAGGTTTCTTATAATTTTAGGTCGTTGCTGTAATGCCAATAAATGCATTTTTATTACTTGCTTTATTTCATTGTAACTTTTCCAAAATATATCGCCGTCAGGAAAAGTCTACTTGAAAAAAAAATCAGCTATGTGAAAACCCACTTTGTAGTAGCATTTCATCTTGAAAGGAAAAGATAACGCTTTCAACTTTGAAAGTTATCTTTTACAAGATAGTAAACACATTTTCCACAGAGCATGAAAACGTCTCGGCGGCATTTTCAACACTCAAATTTAAAATTATTCATTTGCAAATACGGGTAAACAATATGTAGATTTGTTACATTCATGTAACAATTATATTATAGTCTTGGTATCACCATTTTTTACTTTTTGGCATGCAAACTACGTAGAAAGAAAACACAAAAATAAAAATTAGGGTTGATTATTCAATAGTCAGGTAATTTTTATCTGAAGAATAAATCTAACAGATTGGCATATTTTTTATAAAAAAAACTGCCAAAACGACATATTTATTCCATAGTTAAAATTTATATGACTATTGAAAAATCATCCAAAATCAAAAGTCATTTATTCAAACTAGGCTGAGAGTCTGCTCTTTTTGAACGTCAAAATAAAATTACATAAGACAGTGCCCCCAAAACGCCCGCCCTTCACCACTTCCACTAGGAAGTGGTGAAGGGCGGGCGTTCTTCTTCCCAGCTAAAGCACTAGCTTTAGTTGGGAAGAAGTAGCGCAACATCCTATTTGTCAAATCCCGGCTAATGAGATACAATACATTTTCTATTGTAATGGCTCCCTATAGGGGCCGCGTGGTAGTTAACCGGTTACAAAATAAAATTAAGAATGAGATCATTATCACTTGTTTAAAAAACAAATCTTAGTAGTTTATCCTGCTAATATCCAGGAACACTGTAAGAAGCTTTATTTATCACATTTATATACTTAACATGTTAGGCGATGACGGCTCCAATAAATACGTAGGTACGTCATTGTATACACGGGGAGCCATGCAAAATTATATCTACTATTATTTGGACTCGAACTACAACACAATAAATGAAGTCTATAAACTGACGGCTTTGAATGGCGGTCTAGATAGAAGTTATGCCAATGTGCGCTCAACGCACTTTTAGCGTACGAAATTCACTAGATCTGCTGAATGGAGCAGTCTGCAGTGGACCAGTATTAACAGCCAAGACTTACGAGTTACCTCGAGCAAATTATGTTATCACTACTTTTTTTAACCGACTTCAAAAAGGAGGAGGTTATTAATTCGTCGGAAGCTTTTTTTTTTTTACATGTATGTTCCCCGATTACTCGAAGATGGCTGGACCGATTTAGATTTTGTTTGAAAGGGTATACTTCCCAGGTGGTCCCATGATCATCAAATCAGGATCTGATGATGGGATCCTGGAGAAATAGAGAGAACTCTTCAAATTTTATAGGCACACAAAGCGATTTAGGTATTTTTTGGAAGAGTACTTTCTCGTAGTGGTCTCATTTCAATTTGGTGAAGATTTAATGAAGAACTTTGGAGATAGGCAACGGAACTCCTCAATAAATGATAGCAAATGGACTGGGATTGCTGAAATCTCATCTCTGTCTATTGCTTACACCAGTTCATAACATAACATCACGCCGGTATGCTGTGAAGGGGTAAGCACATGTGAACCACTAAAAACTTTTTCCAAAAAAAAAAAAACAATCGACTTCCAAAAAAACACTACAAAGTGAAAAATAACTTTAATTTCGGAAGGCGGTGACAAAAAATTCAAATACAGCTCCCAAGACACCGACTTCCGAAATTAAAGTTATTTTTCACTTTGTAGTGTTTTTTTGGAAGTCGGTTGTTTTTTTTTTGGAAAAAGTTTTTTAACGGTTAAGGAAAATATCGTGACAAAACCACCATGTCAAAGAACCAAAAATTCGAATACATGATTATGTCATCTACCAACCCGCAATGGGTCGCGAGGTGGATCCACCGCTCTCACAGACAGGAGGCCTGTGTCACAGCAGTGAGAAAATTACAGGCTAATTAAGAATTATGCTGTTTCTATCCGCTGCCAGCAGCGATTCCGTGTTCTGTGACATTTTCCAACGAGTGTGCAATATTCAAAAAGGTATACCACAGAGAAAAGGTAAGGTTTCATTCACATTTAATCTCTTTGTGGTCTACGGGAGATTGTAGAACCAACCTTCGCTCACGTAAAACTTTGAATATTGCAATTTGAGTATGTATGAGACAAGCTATATGAAGAAAAAATATTACTGTCGCAGAAAACTGCACTGCATTTGTTTAAAAAGATAAAAGCTAGTGTCTTTGTACGTAGACAATATTATTAAGCAAGGTAGTACGGATAGCTATATGAACCTAGGCTTGTGAACGATCTAACACTGATCTACACCAGTATTTGATCCGCAGGTAACTACTGCAAACAGTTAGCCTGCACGCACATGCCGTCTATGGGCAGTTCTGGGGACTGCAGCACGTCAATACAATAACATTTGCTGTTAGTAATGTTATACAGTGTTATTGCTTCTTACGCATAGGGCTGAGTTTGAAAAGATACAGGCTTGTTACTGAGCAACTGGTTATGTGGTTTATACCTAAGTCTTGTCCATAAGTGTCGGATTCTTCTGCCTGAAACAGCATTGCGCTTCTGTCAAATTATAAATGACCGCATATTTCTTGTGATCTCAGTATTTCATTTACGTAACGATATTTTATTCTTGCAATAAAAATACCATGAGATGAATTATTCTCTGCAGCAAAGTCACCCCAAACCTTGTCTAATTCATCCCCAAGAGATGAGCTTTTTGCGGTATAATTGGATTTCAGACGCTATGATAAGTGTTTTGTCAACATTACTGGTTTGCGGTAAAATATTGTTACACATTTACTTTTTGTCCGCATTATCCTTTGTATATTATGTTGTGTAGACACTCTAGTACAGGGGTGGTCACACTTATGTATCCTGGGGATCTTCCTGCGAATGACCTACCTATACTTGAGTGTCACTATTATATTTTAAAAAATATCTGGAAAAATCGACTTTATGCAGTGCAGGCTGGCAATAAAGTTGCATTCGAAACTGATTGAGAATGAGATATTTTTTTTTAAATTGAAAGAACCAGTGAAAGGTAGTGCCAGTATTATAAATGATGCTCTGCGGTATGCGCGTTGATGTAAACACGAACGCTTGGAATAAACGTAATAATTTTGATGCTGTTTAATTCCAAAATCCTCATAAATACACTACAGTACCTAAAGTCAACCTCGTTATTGCTTTACCTACCACTTTTGACAATATACATTTATACTTCAAGTAGATAAAAACTACAAAACGCTACTTGCTACGATCTATACATACTGCTTCTTAGAAATTACGCCTACAACTATACTCTTTCTTTTGCCGTTTATAATACCCACATCCTTATGATGATGATCCTTATACACTGTACTTATCCTTTTGTAATTCTTATCCATAGGTCACAAGCTACACTCAAGCAACACGCCTCATGCAACAGTGACTGCGCACAAAACAAATGAAAGAAGTTGTTTAGAGCATGCCACGAATCACTGCGACGCGAGTCGCCACTTGCGGAGCGATGCGGAAACAAATAAAGCGCACGCGTCTCGCATAACGCAAGTCCTCCGACCGACCCTTGCTCGTTGAAGCGCCAGCCCGCGCCGCAGCTGAGCCAGTAGCTTTAAATTCCCCGACTAATAATAATAATGCCAATCTTTTGATCCAGCCTGTCCCCAATACTAGCTGTCCCCCTATCAGTGACGCCCTGAGCCGAGGTCCGTACCCCACAGGGGGTGCCCTCAGCGTGCAGTCGCTTAGTTTGTAATTTATTTTAGTTTGTAAGTCCTGGCTGGAGGCGTTAAGTTAACTCTTAATGGCAGCCCCAGGAAAGCCCGGTTAAGCAGTCACGGCCTCTCAAGGCCAACAACGAGATGCCCGACAAAAAAAAAATAGTTTAAAAAACTAAAAAACACGCTTTAAAAACCAAACTAAAAAAGGAGAAAATAATTTAATTCAATTAAAAAGCGTGGGGTGCTTGACATTAAGTGATTATAAAAATACCTCAAAAAGCACCCCACGCTTTTTAATTGAATTAAATTATTTTCTCCTTTTTTAGTTTGGTTTTTAAAGCGTGTTTTTTAGTTTTTTAAACTATTATTTATTTTCTATTTTTTAGTTCTGCTAACTACAAAAACGTGTTTTTTTTCTCAATTTTTTTTTAAATTATTGAATTGTCATCGGTCCTCGACAAGTTTACAAAGTTTCAATGAAATCTGACCGTTTAAAGTGGGTCAAAATCGCGCTCAAAGGAGTCGGTTACATACAAACATACAAACAAACAAACATACAAGTGAAGCTAATATAAAGCGTGTAAAAATAACGCAAGTCGCATCGCTCGAGACCGTGTACGGGAATTTTAGTTGCCTTTACGTCCGCTACGATTAGAGGAGTAAGTTGACATTCATACGGGCTGATTTTTTAGTCACCGTCCAAATTTTTCAGGGTGATAGTACCCGTTAAATTGAACAACTTTCTCCAAGGAACATGGGTCGAAATATGAAAAAAAAATCGGACCTCCCATACAAAATCGACCAGCTAACTATTGATTTTGCATGGGAGGTCGATTTTTTTTTTTCATATTTCGACCCATGTTCCTTGGAGAAAGTTGTTCAATTTCACGGGTACTATGACCCTGAAAAATTCGGACGGTGACTAAAAAATCAGCCCGTATAGACGTAATAAAATCGCGGTGGGATTTTTACAGGCACTGGATTTTATACTCTCGATGTTGAACCGAGCATTCAGAATCCAACAGAGTGCAGCGTGAGTGAATCTCAGGGAGTAAAAAAAAACACAGTCTTCGATATTCAGCTCTCGACGCGTGCGTTGCAGATCGAGTACGCGAAAAAAACCAGCTGCGATTTTATTACGTCAATGGAAACGTGGGCTATATGCTTATGGAGGTATGAGGAACAGGGTGTAAAGTTCACTCATATTCTATTGATAAAGGGAGGATCCTCCTACCAGACGGGTGTTGTCTCTGGTGGGCAACTGCCACTGATGTTGTACCTATCCAAATCGCGCGGTAAACTTTAACTGCGCGATCTAGGCTTTCTATGACGTGCGTCTTTGCGTAGTTCGCCTGTGGCGTTGTAAATGGCGCCACTTCTCTTTTTGTATTTCGACATATTGTTGCGAAGTGTTTTTCTGTAGTGTCGCTACATCCTTTAAACCAAAAATTCTTAAATTTCTCTAATCATCTCATAAATTCATAAAACCTTAATAAATTCCTCAAACATCACAGATACAGTATTATTCAAAATTCAAATTCAAATTCAAATTAATTTATTTTTCAATCCATAGATCATATTTGATTTACATAATATAAAATTTAACATTATAAATAACCATAATAAATATACATAAAATAACTCAATAAAACCAAAATTATAATTAATAAAATTAAACTAAAATACACAAAATTAAATACAAGATTAATAATACGCCTGCCTCTGAGTCATTTGTTTGTTTGTCATCACATTAATCATATAACAATGATTAATGTACTGACAATCAAACCTGTTCGCAAATACACTCAGGATGGTGTTGGAGGTGGTCCGGAGCTTGCGCCCCAGAGATGCACACCGTTTTCGCATCGTCGTATAAAAACAGTCGACACGGGCGTCGGCGAACATCCCCGACGCGCTGCAGTGCCGGGGCAGCCCCAACAACACCCTGAACGCATTATTATACTGCACACGGAGGGCGCTGTACTGCTTCTGGGTATATGACCCCCACAGGCTGGCTGTGTACAGGGACGTACAAAATGCTCTGAAAAGAGTTATTTTGACGGCCCCCGAGCAACGAACAAACCTGCGAGCGATCATATTGGCCCTCACAGACAAAGCCCTCCGCTCCCTGTCGATGTCCGCATCATCCCTCAGGTCAGAGGCCACGATATGCCCGAGGTATTTAAATTGTTGAACCCTTTTTAATTCCACACCGTTCAATCTGATAGGTGGAACAGAATCCGGGCAGCTCCTACCCCTGGCCTGAAAAACCATGCATTCACTCTTTTTTGCGTTATAGAGCAAACCGTGATCCAGCGCGTAATGCTCGCAGATCCCCAGCAACCTGGACAGACCACACACCGAGGCGCTCAGCAGCACCATGTCGTCTGCGTAACTAATATTGTTGACACAAACACCGTCAATATAGCAGCCGACACGGGTGCTGCTGAGCTCCTCTATCAGTGCATTTACATACAGGTTGAAGAGCCTCGGCGAAGTCAGCCCTCCCTGCCTCACGCCGCACTGCAACCTGTACGGCTCCGACAGAGCAGTCGACCATCGAACGACGTTGACCTGGTTAAGATACCAGTACTTGAAAATTTCTATCAATTCGAGAGGCATTGAGATGTTATTTAATTTTTCCCATAAGATGTCATAGCTAACCAGGTCGAATGCCTTCGAGAGGTCGAGAAAACAGGCATAAATAGGTGTGCTCCTATCAGAGTAGTACCTGACAGTTTGCTTCAAACACAAGATAGCTGACTCAGTAGACAGTCCCGGTTTAAAACCAAATTGATTGTCATGAGTGTTTACATACCGGTCAAGCTGTGTATTAAGCAAACTGTCAAGAACCTTAGCAAGCACTGTGGCTAATGAGATTGGCCTGTAGTTGCTCGTGTCACTTAAGTTACCGGTTTTACTCTTCACAATTGGTACCACCACGGTCCTCATCATCTCTTCTGGTAAGTACGCATGCCCTATACAAAGTGTATATAACATGGCAAGAACTCTGGGCAGGTGGACGCCGGCATGCTTTAGATGTTCAATGCTCAGGCTATCATGGCCAGGAGACTTTCCACGCGACATTGACTTTATAATAAAATAATAAAGGTGAGGCATTAAGAAATAAAACATTGTGTTTTCTTTCTGAAACCGGTAATAGGTAATTTTATGATAACCATAAAAGAAATATAATATTTGCCTCGGCATTCTTGTTTGGGGAGGGCGACCATAATTTTCCTTGTAAAGGAGATAGGTACCATAATATTATGGGAAGACATGATATTGTACAGAAAAATAAGGATTCATTGATGGGATTAAAAGTTAAGATGTCGTGTGAACAAAATGCTATTATTTATTTTTGTGCATTAGATCTTTAACCCAGTGCTCTGCGCCGCGGGTTCAATTCCTAACTGTGTGTATTTTCGACGCGCTGTTAAAAGACAATGCCAGATCCTGCCCCACCTTTTATCAATTTACAGGAAATGTACATAACTTAATCAAAATTATCGTATGAACCTTTTGTTACTTAACTGTTATTATGTTACACTTGCGGATAAAAAGCTTGTGATAAAAAGGAATTTAAAAACCCAAAGCCTATTTCCTGTGTTTGTCGCAACCATCCGCGTTATTTAGCAACGCGCATACACGCGGAACAAAACGAGTTATTTTATTTAAAAACGACATCTATTAATTTATTATGTACGGATTTTATATGTATTTGATTTAAATACACACAGTTAAAGAAAATAATGTACCTATGTAATATTATTATGGATGTATGTTTTAACAAATCTTTCGCATTTGAGCATTAGTAGGTAGGTCATTAGGTATAACAAAACGTCATTGACGAGCTAATAGCAATGTCAAAAAATATTTAATTGACATTTGCTCTGTTCAGCACCCTAATTGCATAACACGCGATTAATCATAATCGGTTTCATTTTGACATTTCAACAATATTCATTGCGTTATTTACGTTGTTGAGCAGACACATTTGTCGAACATATGAAGCAATGGTTTAGCCATCTGTTTCAAAACGAAACAAATTATGATGAATCGTGAGTTACGCAATTAGGGTGCTGTTTACCTTTGCATTTTTGTTTGTATCCTAATCTCTTCGCGATCACAATTATTACAGTTATATGTTCACGACGATTTTTACTTTTGTACACGGACATCACATCCTAGAATAGCATTGTAATAATATACAGCACTCATAAAATTTTTCTACAATTATTATAACCTACACTTAAGTTAAATTAAATGTAATAATTGTTTATAGATTTAAACGAAAACAGCAAGTTCTAAAGGCATTTAAACATGTTTTAGTTATCACTAATAATGAAGCAATAGAATGCTACATTTGGCATGCCTGTAAACCAATTTTTATGTTATGGGTCAAAGCTCTATAGAGTTCCTGGCATTCTCCTTTCCAAAGCTCGGTTCAAAACCGAGAGTTGAAAATCCACTCAGCGATGAAATCCCGCTGCGATATTTTACTTATTTTTTTACCCTACTATTATTGTAAATGTGAAAGTTTGTATGTTTATATTTTTTGATGTTTGTTACTCAATCACGCTAAAAACGGCTGAACGGATTCGCATGAAAGTTGGCACATCAATAGTTTATAACTTGGATTAACACATATGAATATAATACTTTTTATCCCGGTAGTACAGTCGCGTGGGATATTTTTGGAGTTCTACGCGGGTGAAGCTGCTGGTAAAAGCTAGTATTATAAATGTGAAAATTTATATGTTTGTATGTTTAGATGTTTTTTATTCAATCACGCAACAATAGCTGAACGGATTTGCATGACAGATAACACATCGATAGTTTATAACCTGGATTAACACATAGAATAAACTTTTATCCCGGTTGTACGTTCCTGTGTTCCCGCTCCCGGGTGAAATCGATGGCATTTTTTTTTAAATAAATATATTTGTAATCAAATCAAGTATTACACAGTCAAGTAACCCCATTCCTATTTCTATCCTCAAAAAATGACTCTTGAAATATTTTTCCCATAAACCATGGCCACTTTACTTCCAATGTATTTGTTTGTATTCAATCTCGATTACGTTAGCCGGGTTTTTCGCCCGTTACTTTTACAAGATACTGTGTTGTATCCATTATATTCTTTTACAATGTACTGCCTGCGAGTAATGATTCTGATCGGATAGAAAGGCCATTGAATTATGAAAATATAAAATGTATAATAAATTAATTTATAATTTATTTATTTATTTCAGACATAAAATTAGTCCATAGTTTCCTAAACACATTCAAGCATAAACAATTTTTAAAATATAGAATAGATAAAAATAAAAATACATATTTGATTAACTAAATTTAAAATATTCACCCAAAAATATAATAAAAATTGTAAAAAACTTATAAAAATGTCAGAATTATATAAAAATTAAATGTATATTATAAAATTGTCAAATTAACAAGATAATAATAAGAAGAAGAAATAATGTAATAATGTTAATTAATAAGATATTCAGATCATCATGATCTGCTATGCTAAGCCTTTTCTCAACTCGTCTTATGGTTGACTGTCTATCTGACCTTCACGCTCCAGTTACCTACTGGATAACACTAAACCACTTGGTAAGACTATTTTTCTGGCTTTCGGGTTTTTGACGACCCGACCCGACTGTCGAAAGATCCACGAAAAACAGGCCTGACAAGTTTTTTTTTTTTTTGAGGATGGCAAATCATCAAATAACTTCTCCCGCTCTGGGTGGAGCGGAAGGGCGTGTCAGACTTTTACTGACTAAAACCCACCCGTGTTCCTTCAGTTGCCTGTGTACCAGGGGCGAAGATATCTCTTTCGAACAACCCACACCCCTGGCAGGCATCGGCCCTTGCGGACCCCACCATTTCAACGTGCTTTTCAAAGCAGGGAGGGTTCTCCGTATGTAAAAATGGTCACCTATCCACGGACCGACCGCGGCAAATGTAGCTTAACCTGATCGTTTGACCCGTGCACCTGTTATTACTTAGCCACGCCCAGTTGATAGCAATAAGCTAACTTACTATTAGATGGGACTTAAACATTACTGGCGAAATGTGAGTGTACTATAATATAAGTAGGTACACCTCTGCTCACTACCTACCTATCTACGTGCTCCTGCCTACAAAGGGACTGCTGAGATTAGCCGTCTACCTATTTAAAGTGAGCTCGTTCCATCTTACTAACATACCTATTGTGTTATCCCTTAGTCTGTGCATTTAGCGGATTTAACCCATCGAGGTAAACAGACGAGATGTTATGATACTGTTATGTTTGATTTTTGTCAGAGTAAAAAACAAATGGCGAAGAAAGAAAAAAACGTCGATGTTTTGTGATCGAGCAGTGTGATCTGGGCTTGCTTACGCGCTAACCACCAGATCGGGAAGAGACCTGGACCGTCCGGTCCAGGGGGCCTACTCTCTAAGCACGAAATGCGTAATCTCGGTCGAAGTTACGGGCGTTTCTTGCTCCGTATCACTAAGAGCCTGTCCAGATGAGGTCCACTCGCGCGCTACAATTTATATTGCGTCAGGATTCCGCGTTTCTACGCTAGGAGGGATTACCTGCCAGTACCAAAAAATACATTCACTCACCACGGACTCGCGCGTAGTACTGGACGCAGCAATGGCGCCCGAGTATCTCAACTCTTGCGGCGCTCGCGCGTAAAACGAGAGAGCCGAGAGTCCCATTCATTGCACGCGTTTTACGCGTGAGTGAGGATACGCGCGGCAGCATCTGGACGGGACATATGTAGCTCCAGTATCTCGGGAACGCGCGAGTGTCTACACACAAGTGGACTCGCGCGCAGATCGCCTCATCTGGACAGGCTCTTACGAACCTATGATTAGTTTGGGGCCCATACTAAGAATAAATTACTACACGATTTGACAGTTGTCCCTAATCCCTATATGGTTTTACCCGTCCAAAAAAGTTAATTAATCAGCTGTAGGAGTCCCTTCGAAGTTTCGAACTATTTTCGGACGGGCCCGTATTTTCGTTGACGGAGTTAGAGTGTTGCCCCCCAAGTCTCTTCACGATGTTTGACATAGTCGTAAGTCAGCAGGCAAAGAAAGTGAACTGTATAGCTATGTTTTTATATTAATTATCACAGTTATGCGTTCTAAACGAATCATGATTTTGTAGACATATAATCGTAAATACTTGGTGCGGGTCGTTCGAAAGAGGTACCGTGGCCCCTGGCACACAGGCAACAGAGGGAACACGGGTGGGTTTTAGTCAGTAAAAGTCTGATACGCCCTCCTGCTCCACCCAGAGCGGGAGAAGTTATTTGATGATTTCCCACCCAAAAAAATAAAAAAATAATCGAATATACTTTGTGGCCGTTGAGTAGAAAGTTTGCTGTCAGTGATTTTAGTTTTAGATAGTTTGGGAAGAAATATTCTTCTGAAATAATCTACATTGTAGACTATTTCAGAAGAATATTTTATAAGGACCTAGACAAAGATCGTTAGAAACGAAAGACAAAATGACAGATTGTAGAAGGATATCTACGGTGCGATGTCAAAAATGGAGAAACGAAATGTAACTTTGTGTTGAAAAAGCACTGTATATTCTTCGTAGAAATAGAAAACGTCATGCTAATCCTGCTGATCACACACCTGCGTAGAAGCATTAAGTAAGGGATACATTTCTTATACTAAACGAAATCTCTATTAATACCTTTAATGCCACAAAAATAGCAACAAAATCATTCGATATTAGACTTACCTAGACTTTTACAAAAATAAACAGCCTTTTACCTATTCGTCTTTGGCCCGAAGCTTCATCAGTTCTTCGAAACATTATTAGGTGTAGGTACCTATCCAATTTTTTTTACACACAAGCAAAATATTACGAACAAACTCAATATAGGAAGAATGCCTTGTATGTAGGATTAAGGGGTGACGCCCGGGAGACAATTACGCAAGGAAAACGTGAGGTATACTTAGCTTATGCTACGTAAAAGCTTTTTTACAAATTTTCCTGTGTTCCGGAGTTTTTCCGCTGTGATCGAATCAGAAATAAGGAGATTCGTTGGAGAAACAAGGAAATCAAAATTGCTCACAGAACGGAATGCCGGTGGGTCTTAAATGTTCATCGGGTTATATGCGTGACATACTTTTAATTTGCATTCATTGTGTAATTTTATTGCCGAGTAGACGATTTCTTCAATCATAAGGCGTATTTTACTAATGGCTTAAAAATTTTCTTCAAAATCGACGACAGATGCTTCCTTTTTTGTTATTTTTCACACAAAATGCATCTAAAGTAAAAAAAATAAGAAAGGAGCAGATGAATGTTCATTGCAATTTTGTCGATATCGTGTAAACGGTATGAAGCACAAACAAACTTTCACTCGAGTGAAGTCTCTGATATCAGCTAAATCAGTACTCAATAAACAAGACAAAATAATGATCTGCCTAAATAATCATCTATTAAACACGCAATCAAAATGGCAGGCAACAGTTATTCGCAAGATAAATTAGCTGAAATAAACCCATGCAGTGGTACACTGGTGGTTAGAATATCATAATAATTGTGCATTTAGTAGTTAGAGGTAGTTAGTTCATTGTGGACGAAAATTGACCTATTTAGCTTGGTTAGTTGGCTCGGGACAGTTGGCGCCTACTCGCGTCATTGTATCAGTGGCGCGAGGACTCGAGGGCGCGGGGCGAGTGGCTGACGCCGCGACATTTGGAGTTGCGTCGGTCACAGCTTCGCGCAGCCCTGGTGGCGGAATGGCGGGACAGGCTTTCACGCCCTACCGCCGGCCCCGCCACCATCGGGGCGGTCCGGCCGGTACTCGAGCGCTGGCTCGGGAGGAGGCACGGCTCCCTGTCGTTTCGGGTGACACAGGTGCTCTCGGGGCATGGTTGCTTCGGGAAGTACCTGTGTCGCATAAACAGGGAGCCGGACGCTCGGTGTCACCACTGCGTCGACTGTCGGGAGGATACGGCGTGGCACACGCTTGCAGAGTGTGCTGCTTGGGAGGAGCCGCGCCGTGCCCTCATCTCAGGAGTTGGCAGTGACCTGTCGCTGCCGGCCGTTGTTGACTCGATGGTCGGCAGCGAGGAGTCCTGGGACGCGGTGGTATCCTTCTGCGAAATCGTACTTTCGCAGAAGGAGGCTGCGGAGAGGGAGCGGGAGATTTCTTCCGCTAACCCGATCCGCAGCAGACGCACCGGGCGTCGGCGGAGGGCGGACAACGCCCTCTTCCGGCCCCCCTAAATGGGTCCAGGGGCGACGGATCTGGGGAAATCCGTCGCCCCCTACTTCTTAGGACCCGAGATGGCGGCGCGTAGTGTTCCACGCGCACCTCTATTTGATGTAAGGGGGGAGTTTAACACCTCACTCCCCCCCTAACGCGAGGTGGCCCGCACAGGCGGGCCGGCACTAGCCGGGGATCGCGGAAGTCACTTTTGTTCCCGTGATCTCCGGTGCAAGTGTGAGGCGGAACACCGGGGTGGTTTTAGTCAGTAAGAGTCTGACAGACCCCTCCGCCCTCCCCAGGGCGGAGGACATCCATGAGGATTTCCCCCCGTAAACAAAAAAAAAAAAAAAAGGGACAGTTGGCGCCGTGTTGATATATGGTTGCAATGGAGTTACAAACGCTATGAACGTTTGTGTGCCTTTTCAATGCAGGGATAACAAAATTATGGACGTATTTCAATATTTATAATAGGTACTCGAGTAAGATAGATTTTTTAAATGGTATTTTTGGTATTACTGAAACTATTACTATTATTTATGAAACGATACTATTTGTTGCGCATTCTTTTTTTGGATTGCACCTATCACTGTTTGTTTCCAAGTCACCCAAAAGTTAACTGCTAGAGAATACCTATTAAGTCCGCCTTAATACTTACATTTGTGCGCTTCAAGTAGGTATTAAATAAATAAAACAAAAAACGAAACGGAAACGGACTTTTTCAAATGCTCATGCTGACGTATCGTAAGTATGTTTCCGCTTAAACTTTAGCCTAAGAAGTGAGAAGATTTTTTTATAACGAAGGCGACCTATTTGAGTGAGGGTCGCTTTACATATGCTGTGCTTAAACTTTGCTGTTACGTATCTAACACGATGTTTTTTTTTCGTACTTTTCGTAATTATGTATGTCGACTTTTATTATAAGATTGCCCCAAGATTAAGATATTTATATGTTGTTATAAAATGATTGCTGAAACGTTAACTTTTGTTTTCGTTTGCCGGCTAAGCCGTTGGTCTCGGCTGTCATTCGTGGATCTTTGGCAGTCGTTACGGGTCGTCAGAAGCCCGACAGTCAGACAACCAGTCTTATCAAGGAGTATTGTTTTACTTAGTCACTGGGTTGTGGATGCTTTTTTTTTGAGGGTGGGAAATCGTCGCTCGGGGTAGAGCAGGAGGGTGTGTCAGACTTTTACTGACTAAAACCCACCCGTGTTCCCTCAGTTGCCTGTGTGCCAGGGGCGAAGGTATCTCTTTCTAACAACCCGCACCCCTGGCAGGAATCGGCCCTTGCGGACCCCACCAGTCCGGCGCACCAGGACACATGGCACGCCGTGACCACCCCAGGATCCAAGTAGCACAAGGGCCCCAGACTACCCTGGCACCCTTGGCACCCTTGGTCCCCCTGCGCCGGGTCAGCGCAGTGGCCCCGCCGCCTACCACTTCTCGGCCGCAGGGGATAGGGAGAGCGGCCAACGCTATACCGACACTCCTCTTCCCCTGCGGCCCCACCGCGACCGCCATCAAACAGTGGCGGCCCCGTCCAGGCCACGGAAGGGAAGAGCGCTACTCAGAAATACCGGCACTCCTCCGCCGCAGCCTGTAACCCTCAGCCGCGATGCCTCCCATTCGACATCGCGGCCCGCCTCAGTTGCGGTGCACCTCACCGCAACCTACTTTTTGGCCGCTACGTCGTCGGCTTGCAAGCAAAAGACCTGACGAGCGGCCCCTCCTTGGGGTTCCTCTTTGCTTCACCGTGGGAGCGGACCAAGGCTACTGAGCCCCCCCGCAACGACAATGCGGGAACCCACTGGGGTTGTGGAGGTCAGATAGGCAATCGCTTCATGTAAAATACTGGTATTCAGCTGCAGCCATTATGATTGGAAGCCAACCCCAACATTGAAAAAAAAAGCCACGGCAGGTGATGATTACGTACGTTGTCTAACCCATTTATTTACATTGTCATCCTTGTTTTATATCAGAGTCACAACACAATTGAAACACTCTAAAAAGCCACGGCAGGTGATGATTACGTACGTTGTCTAACCCATTTATTTACATTGTCATCCTTGTTTTATATCAGAGTCACAACACAATTGAAACACTCTAAAAAGCCACGGCAGGTGATGATTACGTACGTTGTCTAACCCATTTATTTACATTGTCATCCTTGTTTTATATCAGAGTCACAACACAATTGAAACACTCTAAAAAGCCACGGCAGGTGATGATTACGTACGTTGTCTAACCCATTTATTTACATTGTCATCCTTGTTTTATATCAGAGTCACAACACAATTGAAACACTCTAAAAAGCCACGGCAGGTGATGATTACGTACGTTGTCTAACCCATTTATTTACATTGTCATCCTTGTTTTATATCAGAGTCACAACACAATTGAAACACTCTAAAAAGCCACGGCAGGTGATGATTACGTACGTTGTCTAACCCATTTATTTACATTGTCATCCTTGTTTTATATCAGAGTCACAACACAATTGAAACACTCTAAAAAGCCACGGCAGGTGATGATTACGTACGTTGTCTAACCCATTTATTTACATTGTCATCCTTGTTTTATATCAGAGTCACAACACAATTGAAACACTCTAAAAAGGCACGGCAGATGATAATTACGTACGTTGTCTAACCCATTTATTTACATTGTCATCCTTGTTTTATATCAGAGTCACAACACAATTGAAACACTCTAAAAAGGCACGGCAGATGATAATTACGTACGTTGTCTAACCCATTTATTTACATTGTCATCCTTGTTTTATATCAGAGTCACAACACAATTGAAACACTCTAAAAAGGCACGGCAGATGATAATTACGTACGTTGTCTAACCCATTTATTTACATTGTCATCCTTGTTTTATATCAGAGTCACAACACAATTGAAACACTCAAAAACACAGCGACTGTGTATCATATCACCCAGGGAGCTAGGGAAATCAGGTTTCCATTCGTTATCACAGAATTTCAGTTACCTATTGGTAACGCGAGTATTGTGGATATTCCCACAATACTCGCGTTATCCTATGATCTAATAGTGCTCAAAGCATGTCATTGGCTGTGTGTAAGCTGTGCTGGGCAGGTTAGCCGATATGGTTGACAGATGATATTGTCATTTGTGTCTGTAGGTGCAGCTTGGTAATGATGAGAAAATAAAGTACCCATAATATTTGTTACTGCTCTCAAACGGTGAAGGAAAACATCGTGAGGAAACCGGCGTGTCCTAGAACCAAAAGTTCGAAGACATGTGACATCTACTAACCCGCACTAGGCCCGCGTGGTGGATTACGGCCCACTCCCTCTAACGGAGTGGAGGCCTATGTCCCAGCAGTGGGAACGTTATATGCTGAATATGTATTTGTAATATTTGTTACTACTCGCACGTACGTACTACTTACTCACTGCGTATTTAGGTGTCACCACCATTTGCAACATTTTTTGTATGAATAACATTACTTATTCAATTTTAATTTAAAATAATAGTTTTAAAAACTAAAAAACACGCTTTAAAAACCAAACTAAAAAAGGAGAAAATAATTTAATTCAATTAAAAAGCGTGGGGTGCTTGACATTAATTGATTATAAAAATACCTCAAAAAGCACCCCACGCTTTTTAATTGAATTAAATTATTTTCTCCTTTTTTAGTTTGGTTTTTAAAGCGTGTTTTTTAGTTTTTTAAACTATTATTTATTTTCTATTTTTTAGTTCTGCTATCTACAAAAACGTGTATTTTTCTCAATTTTTTTTTTATTATTGAATTGTCATCGGTCCTCAACAAGTTTACAAAGTTTCAATGAAATCTGACCGTTTAAAGTGGGTCAAAATCGCGCTCAAAGGAGTCGGTTACATAGAAACATACAAACAAACAAACTAACAAACAAACAAACATACAAGTGAAGCTAATATAAAGCGTGTAAAATCATAGATTGTCTAAAAATTGTCGTAAGAATGTTTAGAAATACTTAAAATTAGAATTTCGGGTTCAAGTATTCCATTAATCAAATCAAAGCACTCAAATTGTAAACTCAATTGCATTAAATATCAGTAGGTACATATGTTACCGGCCTAACCCGATTTCAGGCCAAACTAGTTTGGCCTAGGACAAACTAGTTTGGCCTGAAATTGGGTTTGGCCGGTAACACTCGGCTCGCGCCCTTTTGGTCACAGTTCTAACCTAACCTAACCCATAACCAACCGGCTTAATAAACCAGTTTGGCCTAGGACAAACTAGTTTGGCCTGAAATCGGGTTTGGTTGGTAACATAATACACTGCTACGTTTTTGATCTATTTGTTTACATTTTCGTCAGATACTTTTGGAACAGACCATACATACTTTACAATTGTGATTCAGTTGCCCATGTTATATTTTCTTTTTAGGCCACAGCACATACAGGAGTACAAACTGACAGCATACAGTCTATACGCAGCTGTGTCCGTGGGCTTACAGACCACTGACGTTATTGAGTACCTACAGAGGCTTAGCAAGTGTACTGTGCCGGCCGGCATCATAGAGTTCATACAGCTATGTAAGCTGTCGAATGGCGTATGGTGAAGCTTGTGCTCAAACATATGTAACAGGTGAGTCAAGATCACTGTATTATTTATGAAACTGACCATAGATTGTGAAGCATCTTATGCTAACACATATTGTCGACACATTCAATTCGGCTGTATTACGTTTATTTAAAATGCAGTTTACGTGTTAGTGCTGCCAATTCAATTTGTTCACCACCTAAACTAAAACAGGAATATTGTTATCTCTTGCCAAAAGACCGCGAAAGAAAAAGACAAAATTTATAATTATTTAATTAATAAGTAACAATAAGACTTTTTTTTTTCTGAGAGTGGGAGATCATCCAATAACTTCTCCCGCTCTGGGTGGAGCAGGAGGGCGTGTCAGACTTTTACTGACTAAAACTCACCCGTGTTCCTTCAGTTGCCTGTGTGCCAGGGGCGACGGTATCTCTTTCGAACAACCCGCACCCCTGGCAGGCATTGGCCCTTGCGGACCCCACCAGTTCGGCGCACCAGGACACATGGCACGCCGTGACCACCCCAGGAACCAAGTAGCACAAGGGCCCCAAACTACCCTGGCACCCCTGGCACCCTTGGTCCCCCTGCGACGGGTCAGAGCAGTGGCCCCGTCGCCTACCACTTCTCGGCCGCAGGAGATAGGGAGAGCGGCCAACGCTATACCGACACTCCTCTTCCCCTGCGGCCCCACCGCGTCCGCCATCGAACTAGTCCAGGCTACAGAAGGGAAGAGCGCTATTCAGAAGTACCGGCACTCCTCCTCCGCCACAGCCTGTAGCCCTTAGCCGCGATGCCTCCCATTCGACATCGCGGCCCGCCTCAGTTGCGGTGCACCTCACCGCAACCTACTGTTTGGCCGCTACGTCGTCGACTTGGAAACAAAAGCCCTGACGAGCGGCCCCACCTTGGAGTTTGTCTACGCTTCACCGTGGGAGCGGACCACGGCTACTGAGCCCCCCGCAACGACAATGCCGGAACCCACTGTGGGGGAAGTAACAATAAGACTCAAAGAATGAAATAGATCAATGGATCAAAATGTCAATGGATTTAAAGTACCTAATGGGTTCTTTGCAAATTTTCATTCAATGTGTGGATTTTCGAAATGTCAACCTGTAAAACACTCAATTTGTGGTCCTAAAACCACACTGAACGCCCTTCTCAGCTAGAAAGGAATAAATTCAAAAAGATTTGTAATGTTTTTTCCCGTACGCGACAGATCGACGCAGTGGGGTAGGAATTGGATTGATGGGATCGCGTTAAAGTGAAGGGTTCCGCAGATATTTAGTTTAGGAAGTGAGTAGATTTTTGTTTGGTATGCAAAGGGCTTTGCGAGATTAACAGAGTCCTCCAAGATTTAGCTAAAGTTTATTCACTTCAATTCGAATGTTACAGTATCTTTAGAAATCTTAGTTTCTTGATAAATGATTTTATTTCTGTAAGTAGGTTTGTACAGACACTTTTTCACGTCAATCATATTTTAAAAACTAGATAAGGTTCTATCTGGCTACTCTGAGAAGAAAGGCTGTAGCAAACTCGGAGGTCACAGTTTCTTTTTAAAGTCCAGACGAAATTTTGATCAGAAAATGTTAAAATCATGTAGATTGGTGTCTGAAATCGTCTTTTGAGGAAATAACCACAAATTGAATGGACCTGTCCAGTCCGTGTAGGTATTTGTGAGTAATCGTGCAGCCCGGCTCATAATTTAAGAAGCCATTTCAAATGTCTGAACTGTAAACAATGACGTTTTATATGTGACTAATTCAACAATACATTATGCTAAAAAAAAAAGATTTTCCAAAAAAAAAACAACCGACTTCCAAAAAAAACACTACAAAGTGAAAAATCACTTTAATTTCGGAAGTCAATGTCTTTGGATATGTATTTTAGTTTTTTGTCACCGACTTCCGAAATTAAAGTTATTTTTCACTTTGTAGTGTTTTTTCGGAAGTTCATTGTTTTTTTTTTTGGAAAATGTTTTTATTTTTCATATTTTAGCTATAGGTAGTAAGTAGCCATTGTCAGAACGGGACCACACGGGAAGCACTAGCTTTCAAATAAAAAAAGAATTTTCAAAATCGGTTCACCCAGTCGAAAGTTCTGAGCTAACAAACATAAAAAAAACAGTCGAATTGAGAAGCTCCTTCTTTTTTTTAAGTCGGTTAAAAACAGTCAGATTGCGTCAAAAGTCAGTTGAAGTTTTAAGCGATAATGTGACAAAACAGATGAAGTGAATAAACTTCAACTAACTTTTGGAGGGTACTTTATATTGGTTCTCTGATAGATATACTTTATTTAACTTTGAAAATAAAAAAGCCGATTTAAGATTTACATATTACTATTAAAATGGTAAAAATTATCTGTCTGTATATTGGCCGTGATAATCCTGAAAACTGAAAGTCAGTTACTAAAGCGGAAGGTCACGAACCTGCAAAAGCTGAATCTAGTTCTATTGAATGCCACAAAAAAGACAAAACACATAAACTGAACCCTACCTACTTTTTTCAGTACGTGCGGCACCTAAATCAGTTTATACGAAAATCAACATAATTTACTCAAAAAAAAACTTTAATTCTATGTCCAATAAAAATAATGGCGTCTGTTTTACGACAAACCAGAGCATCATTTGGTTTACCGTGGGACAGCGTTTTTTGTGAAGAACCCTAAAATAGGGGTCGACCACGGAACTACAGACAGACGGACAATTTACTGTCGAAATAATAAATTCAGAACGCGAAACCTTCGGATAATGAGAAAACGATTTTTTCCCATAATTTTCCTGTTTTTTTTCTGTTTTCATTTCACTGTTTGTACCGGGAATAAAATTTATCGAAACCCTTTTCGCCTGTAATTTTTTGGGTCGTTTTCACCTGTCAATTTTCGAGAGAGTAATAATAAACTACATTTTTTTTTGCGGTAGCATCGTTTTTTTTATTATTTAATTGGACGAGATGAAACGATGGAAATTTATGAAGATTTATATTTATGAGAGCCGTTCGTTTTTGTTGGAATTTAATTTAATTATTATTATTTTGGGAAACGGTAGGTTTTCATGTCCATGATTGAAATATTATTTACTTGCCTGTGTCAGTTCTTTCATCTGCGTGGAGGTCGCAATCTATCTTACGGAAATGTACTACAGGAATAAAAAAAGTATATTTTATGACAGCATAGGTCTTCACTTAACTGGCAGTGGGCAGGGCACATTGCTCGCAGAACAGATGGCCGATGGGCCCGAAAGATTCTGGAGTGGCGACCGCGTACCAGAAGACGTAGCCTTGGAAGGCCTCCCACAAGATGGACCGATGACCTTATGAAGGCCGCAGGAATCCGCTGGATGCGAGAAGCGCAGAACCGGTCGAAGTGGAGGAGCTTGGGGGAGGCCTATGTCCAGCAGTGGACGTCTTTCGGCTGAAATGATGATGATAGGTCTTCATGTATCTCTTTTTCATCAAAATCCGTCCAGCCTTCCCAATACCGACGATTTAGTGCTTGCGACTAAAAATAAATTGTACTTTGATTAAATGCGACGTTGCCATCCCGCGCGGGATAGCTTCTCAGAAGTATAGATTTCAGATGCATGGCTTTAGTTAAACTTGGAATTTATGGCAAGGCCGTTACGTTTACTTGTAGTTCCTCTGATCATGTTCTCCGGAAACAGCTATTACAGCATATTTGATTCCCAACAGAGGAGTTGTTTGTCAAACTTCCTCCTGAAATGAAAACACTCTCAGTTATTGTTCAACCAAACCAACATTGTACTGAATTAATTAATTATACTAACTCACCTGGCTTATTCTATGTTGTTATGATAATAATTATTTCCAAACAATTAAGTTTGTTTATTTAGCTAATTGTTTGTTACGATTTTACGGCTGAATGTCTCAAGGTCGTCTAATTTGACCAACTATATTACCTTTAGTTTGCGAATTGTGATTGTGTGTGAATTGCGTAAGTACACAATAAATATAACTGATTAAGAATTAAGATTTCTTTTTTTAGTTTTTACGTTTGTAGAAATAATACTGTTATTTAAAAAAATATAAAAACTATTTTACAGTCTTGTTGATGCGCAAAAGACCGAAAATCCGATGCGGGAAGCTCAGAACTGGTCGAAGTGGCGGAGCTTGGGGGAGGCCTATGTTCAGCAGTGGATGAGAGTTAAAAGAGTAACGGTGGAGTTTCTTGCCCATTCTTCTCCATACGAAACTACATTTTGGAAGGGGCGACTAGAATCAATTCTATTTTAATGTAAATGTTGTCATTCAAAAGTGCCTTTTAAGTGCCTATTTGAAATAAATGCTTTGACTTTGACGGCTTTAGGCTGAAATGATGATGATAATTGCGTAACACACTAACAGTAGGAATGGCTTTCATTTTGACAGTTCAATAACATTCATTGAATTATTTAAGTTTTTGAGCACACACATTTTTCAAACATAATTATTATGAAACTCAAACTCAACGCATTTCAAATAAACCAATTTCAGGCACTTTTGAATTTTCAAGGTCGGTGAGTTAGAAAGATGAAGCTAGTTGCCCATTCCAAAGCGTAGTTGGTACCTATGGAGAAGAACGGGCAAGAAACTCCATGGAAACTCTTTTAAAATCCTGATTTTGTTACAAAAAGTTGGCTACATCATTATGTTGAAATTATCAATATGAGAACGATGTAAAAAGACGTGCACATTAAAAGCGCCCCTAATAAATACAAAAATAAATTAACAATTTAGAAATTAAAATAAACCGTGGGAGCTAAGAGATGACCTGTCCCTACTGGTGGCGCCCGTTCTCAAACATGACGTATGGATCATGACATGAATCAATGGAATCCATAGGATAAGCAATATCCTCCAAAATTATTCAGATTCTGATTAATAGTGTGTTATGCAATTCTTGTTTGTGTTCGTGATTATAGATCTATTTTATTCTGTTTTAAGCCAGGCTTCTTCAAACAGGCGCGACGCGACAGCGCGACATGACTCTCGTAGAACAATTTCTATGAAAACTTCATTGATATTGTTTTACAAGTGTCGTGCCGCGCTGTCGCGTCGAGCCTGCCTGAAGAAGCCTTTAGTCAAGTTAGCTTTTCTTTTTGTATGTACGTGTTTCTGTGATAAAAAAAAACAGTGGCACTCCGGGAGTGCCGACAGGAGGGAAAACTTGAACAATTACGTGTGTATTTTCTTATCGTCATTACAGGATTTCACATTGTCCTAGGGTCCTGATTGCTCTCGGTAAAAAAATATAAGCGAGCGATCGACTTCAGCCGTTAAAGGTTTAAACAACACAGATTTTTACGATAAAAATACAAAGGGAATGAAAGGGATAAAAGAATTAGAATTACCTAATTAAAGAAAGGGACTTTTCCAAAAGACATCAACCCGCGACTCATCCGTTTGTCCGTTCACCCAACCACCATTTTAGATAGACCCCTGAGGTGGCTCATAATCTGATTAAAAAAACTAAGTAACATGTCAATTGTATCGTTGAGCTATTAGGTTATTATTTTTGACGCTTTGACACTCCTATATCTATGCAATACTGTATATACACAGTAAACCTACGTATAGCTCATGGGAAACGTTCGGTGTTGATGACGCGAGTTCCATGATTTTTGTTCACCCAAAAAGTACACAAATATACACAGTATACATATAGCTCATGGAAAGCGTTCGGTGACGATGACGCGAGTTCCATGATTTTTGTTCACCCAAAAAGTACACAAATATACACAGTATACATATACCTCATGGAAAGCGTTCGGTGTCGACGATGCGAGTTCCATGATTTTTGTTCACCCAAAAAGTACACAAATATACACAGTATACATATAGCTCATGGAAAGCGTTCAGTGACGATGACGCGAGTTCCATGATTTTTGTTCACCCAAAAAGTACACAAATATACACAGTATACATATAGCTCATGGAAAGCGTTCGGTGACGATGACGCGAGTTCCATGATTTTTGTTCACCCAAAAAGTACACAAATATACACAGTATACATATAGCTCATGGAAAGCGTTCGGTGACGATGACGCGAGTTCCATGATTTTTGTTCACCAAAAAAGTGTTCAACGCGCCTAAAGAAGTTTTCACTTCAAGAACTTTCTTTCTTCTTTCATAGCAACGAAAACATGAAAACAACAATAAAAACTACATCTTACAGACCACTAAAAAAAACAGAAAAATAAGGTTAATCGTCCATTCCCTGCGCGGGATTCCTCGGACTGTCTGTTCCCGAGATTCAAGCTCCTAATTACTCTTGGTGAAGTTAATAAAAGTTTGAAAGATAAGACACTGAGCTCCTAAAGTTGTTACGAGAGGGATAGGGATCTTAATGTCAGACCAGTTTGTGTCAGGAATTGATGTTAAGGGAGGAAAATAGACTGAGAATTTAAACGCATCTATACTCCATTTGAAATAAGATTAGACATTTAAACAAACCTTTTTTACAGTCCGTTCAACTCAATTTGACTTCTATACCGTAGGTACAAGGATGGCATTAAAAGCAAAAAAGTAGTTACAATACTAACTGTTTACTGCAGCTGCCATTTGTCATGCCACTAACGCAATAGAAGTCAAAATCGGTTGATCGGACTGTAAAAAAGGTTTCGTTAAATGTCTAATCTTATTTCAAATGGAGTATAGCTCAGTCCTGCTCAGTCCTACGTTATGTTTGTTTAATGAGGGTTGATGTAACGTATGATAAGTGAATGATTTATGAACGTTTTACTAACACTAGAATATACCTAGGATTGTAATGAGTAAAAATATGCTTGTAAAAGGAAAGGTTACGACACCAATTTGACAATGTTCTTAATTTGCCGAGCAAAAATTTCTAACAAACACCATCGTAACGGGTCCTTAGAAGCTCGAAACTAGGAGAACCTATCTTACTATACCGCATTACCCAGTAACTGGGTTGTGGAGGTCAGGTAGTCAGTCGCTCCATGTTAAATACTTGTATTCAGCTACATAGACTGGAAGCCGACCCCAACATAGTTCGGAAGGCTAGGTAGATGGTGATTTTGATTGGAAAATTGGAAGTCGTATGCGCGCATACGACATTCTTAGCATGTCGATGGAAATCTAAATACAGTCAGCCCAGAATTTGGCTACGAGCTGGGCACTTTCAGCAGCGTCCATCAATTTCTGAAGCATGCAGACAACAGGTCACGCTGGGCAAGATATTAAGTGTCCCATTGTTTGTGGGACGGCACCACATTTACACTCCAGGGCGGAATTTTAGATTATATTAAGATTTACTCGTTTTTATCCAGTGCTAGACACCACTAGCTTCCACTGAAGAAAAATAATAAATAACATCTCTAAATCCAGTATTATGACACCCTGATCACATTATTAGACGAAAAAATATGAGAAAGGTATTCCGAATCTCATATTTTGCGAGCAGACGCTCGGGATAACGAAACGAGGCGAAAAAATAGACGTTTAAGTGTATCGTAGGAAAAACCGAGAAAAACTAGTATTTTAGGCCGAAACACGTCAATATAGTGTCGTAAAATCTTACTTTATTAGGGTTCCGTACCCATAGGGTGCCAACGGGACCCTACTTTTAAGGCTACGCTCTCCGTCCGTCCGATTTTCACATGGCTGTACCTTATAAACCGTGATTGGTAGACACTTGAAATTGTCACAGAATATGTACGTACTGCTATGGTCGTTAAATTAAAAAATTAAATGAATTAAGTCATCCAAGAACCGTGTTCTTTCCGGCTTTTTTTGCTAGATCTTAGTAATGGCAATACAAACAAATATCTGACTAATATAACATACTAACGTGAAATTTCTTGTTACTTCGACCCACCCGGTCGCAACGCATTACCTGCCCTGGCTATTACCTACTTCGTTTCCGCCTAGCGTTCTTTGTGACTTGCTTTAAAGGTCCGAGCGTGATGTTAGGTAGCCTATAGCCTTCCTAGAGCCTTGGGATCTATCAAATGCAAAAATAAAATAAACAATGCAAATCCGACTGGTAGTTCCAGAGATCTGATCACCTTTATTATTAAAATACCTATAGATTATAATTGGGTAGCGTATTGTACCATACGGTGGTAAGGAACACTTCGTGTGCGAGTCCAACACGCACCTGGCCAATTTTTTATAGTACACTAGGGTATGTTTTATATTTATGGTCATCCATTTTGGTTGATACAAGGTTCTGATATTCAATAGAGAATGGTTGAGACGATGAAGTAGTTTTGGCCATGAAGATTTTTCTTGGTAACTTTGTCCGTGGATTCTTGGATAACCTTTGATTATATTAGGCATATTTGCAGCTGCACCAACAGTATTCTCAGTGTATTCGCAGATCGGTAGGTACCTATGTATATGTTTATCTGTAAAGTACTGACACTAGAAAATAAGTAATATTGTTACTAATCCTATGGTCTCCGGTCTGAAATAAAAGTTTTCTATTCTATTACTAATCTAGTCTTAGCAAGTACTGCTGTGGAGCTTGAGGTCCTGAGTCAACTAAGTCGGTCAAAGTTAGTTGGGTTTTCCATAATATTGTGGATAGTAGGCGAATGTGGTCCAAGAGTGGGCACGATGTAGACATTTATGTCAAATGAAGGTCTATGAAAGGAGGTCAGACGGACAGTCGCTACATGTAAAATACTGGTGCACAGCTGCATCCGGTAATCCGGTTAGACTGGGAGATGTGTCCAATATACATAATTGCTAAGAAAATGATGACTGACAAGACTCGGTAAAACGGGTCATTGGAATGTTGAACTCCAGAAAGATCTAAGTCACATCTGAAGGGCATTTCTTGGATTTTTTTCTTTTGCTGAATGGTCTTGGTTTTGACATCGATCACGCCTGATGTAAAGCGTTGGACGAGGTCAATGATGGAACGAGCGTGCCCATAAGAGGCCTGTTCACTCTTGCTTTGAATGCCGCGGGTTACATGTGAAAGGGAACACACAATTACTTCAAGAGGTCAAGATCCTCTTCCCAGGGTGAACCAACTAAGATCATAATACCGCCTCACACCGCCTATTGATCGTTTCCTAGTTTATGGCTTCAAAACACAACAACTGCTCGTGTTACTTACACTTTAAAGTTCGTACTTGATTATTATAGGTACTCAAACTTTGTCGATAAAACACTAGTTTTTGCCCGCGGCTTAGCCCGCGTGGAAGTTTAAAATTATTGAACGGGAACGTCCTACAGGGATTTTTCTTTACGTCATAACCTATACTCCGGTTGAAATAAGACATTTAAATAATCCTTTTTAGAGACCTCCCTAGACTATCTAGAAAAATCGCTAAAAAACTTTTTGATATTAGACAAACTATTCAGTTTAAGATGAACAATACTGTCTTGATTTTCGGTCGTCGAAACTTTTAAGACCTCAAACCATCAAGTATAATATTAGTAAGACTAAAACAGAATAAATTTATAACACTGAGCGTAAATATGCAAGTTGTGACACATGTTTTCAACTTGTCATAAACATGTCGCGTACAAAACATATATCATACATTCGGCACAGTAGTCGATTCGCACGAATTTATTCGCCCGAAACGGGCGAGTCGACCCTTTAAATAATATGATTATTTTTTGTAGGCTATGTGTACGAAGTTGATTTATTTATGAGAAAATCGACAATTCCAGAAGTACCTACGTGTTAGGCAATTGGAACTCAAATTCAAATTCAAAAGTCATTTATTCAAACTAGGCTGAGAGTCAGCTCTTTTTGAACGTCAAAATTATATAAGACAGCCCCCCCAAAACGCTCGCCCTTCACCACTTCCTAGTGCTTTAGCTGGGAAGAAGTGGCGCAACAAACTCCCCGTACGAACGTATTTCTCTAAATAATAGGAAAAAATTGAACGAATGTTATTATTTATTGCATTGAAATTCAAAACGTGCCCCTTGCCTAATACGTATTTCTGGAGTTGTCGATTCGATATCACTACATATTATAAAACCAAGTGCCCCCGTCGCATCTGTCTGTCTGTCTGTTTGTTCGCGATAAACTCAAAACTACTGAACGTATTTTCATGCGGTTTTCACCAATAGACACAGTGATTCATGCGAAAGGTTTAGATGTATAATTTGTTAAGGGTTTATTTAAATAGGTTATCGCGGTCGAAGCCGCTCGCAAAAGCTAGTATTATTTAAAAGTATCCATTCGCTCGTTTCGTGCGAATAAATTCGGGCGAATCAACTAATAAACCATGTTTCACATTGTTTCAGACATGTTTTGTTAACTATTTGTTCACCTTTTTGACTAGTTAACAACAAGTTTTGCGTATAACTAATCTCCAACTTGTTTTCGGCGTAAAAGATAAACGAACAATATGATCAGCAGACGTACTACGTATAATTAAAGTATTATACTTTGGTATAAGAATTTTTAGCTAAGCAATAATAGCTGAAATAGTCGATCGATCAGGTTAAGCTACGCTTGCCACAGTTTGCCCGTGGATGGGTTTAACCGCGGTCATCTTTACATCCCAAGACCGCTCCGTGCTTCTAAAAGCACGTAAAGCCTTTGGTCTCGGCTGTCGTTCATAGATCTTTGACAGCCGTTACCAAGGGGTATGGTTTTACCTAGTCACTAGGTCGTGAAGGTTATATAAGCAGTCTTTTTATGTAAAATATTGGTTAGTACTGTTTTACATTCTTGCATTTGGTTAGACTGGAAAATCTAGGCAGATGAGAAGATACGAAGTGAAATGAAATGTTTATTTAAATTAGTAGATCTTTTAAAACACTTTTACACGTTAATATTTTAAAACTACATGGCCCCGGCATTTCTTAGGTGACTGATCTTTGACGAGAATTGTCAAAAAAAACTCGGAGGTCATTATAATTTTATGTAAGTCTTACAATGCAGGTCTGGAAGAGCCTTTTCACGAAGGAGCCATTTCACTTGACCTGACATGTTCCAAAAGACGGCATAGATGGATCAGCCATCATGTAGCTCAATGACCCGTCACAAGACACTACCAGATCTGCAAGAAATTTGCGCCCTTCCTGGCCGGAGCACCGCTGTGTCCTCGCGGATGCGATCGGCGGTAGCGATCTCTTGCGTCCGACCCTGGTCCATGCCATGGTACGGAGCGAGAGTGCATGGGAAGCCGTCACCTCCTTTTGGGAAGCAGTAATCCTCGCGAAGGAGGAAGCGGAGAGCGTGAGGGAGAGGAACGCTCCTCCTCACGCCCCTAACCGCTGCAGGAGACGCTCTGGCCGTCGGAAGTCCATAGCGAACTCCTGCCTACCACAGGCGCGGGCTTGCGGGTGACGAGCAATGGGTAGCTCGCCGCCTGGTAAGGACCAGGCCCGGGTCGACGGTGCGTTGAGTTCTACGCGCGCCTCAAAGAGTTGTCAGCAGAGATCGAAGGGGTCCGCTAGGGCCGATGCCTGCCAGGGTCGCGGATTTTTTCGAAAGAGCTACCGTGCCTTTGGCACAGGCAACTGAAGGAACACGGATGGGTTTTAGTCAGTAAAAGTCTGACACGCCCTCCCGCTCCGCCCAGAGTGGGAGAAGTCATTTGTTGATTTCCCACACAAAAAAAGGACATTTACGATAAAAAAACAACAGTAGACATACCATATAAAATACATGTTTTATACCGTGATATAAACACGGGGTAAAAACTACAACAAACCAGTGTCATTAAACTCCGCAAGCACTAACATTCTTGCTCATAATGCTTAAGTATTAAACTTTTACAGTGCTCCCAACAGCTTTTGTAAATTATACGTTGCGAGTATAAAAACGTTAATGCGCAGCCTGTGCTGCCGACTGTACTGCTATCAATCTTAGCCTCGGATATTCCGGACCATTAAAGAGATTTTTCTTTAAAAGCCGAACGCGTGCGACCTATAGTTGTTTATGTGGAGCGTTTAGATGTTGTCAGTTACTTGCTTAGACAAGGCAAGTGTTTCTTGCAAGTGGATTTTTGACAACACTGACTTGCAGGGTAACTTTTGACTGTGGATTCTTTAGTGTCGTTGGTCTAGTTGTCGCAAGCGTTAGTGCTGAGCATGAGGTTCTGGGTTCCATGTCCAGGTCGGCCAAAGTGTTTTGTGAATTTCACAGTAACAGCCCGAAGCCTGTGCTGGGAAATAGGCTCGCCCCCTAATACATGGAATTAAAAAAATACCGGCGATATGCGGGTGCACCTACTATATCTAGACAGGAAACTCCTTTGCCTAATATTTCGGGAAAACAGGCATGTTATTGTGTTTATTTGTATGTTTTTACTGTATTGATAAATCACAAACTCATTGAGCAAATGTGTTTTTAACCGACTTCAAAAAGAAGGAGGTTATCAATTCGACATGTTTTTAATTTCTTTATTTTTTTATGTATGTTCGGGCATAACTCCGTCTTAAGACGGATTTGCAAAATTCTTTTTTTGGTCGAAAGGGGTTTATTCCGAAATGATCCCATTTAAATTTCATATGGATGTGATGATGAGTTTCGGAGACAGACAATGGAACTCTTGAAAAAATTACAGCAAATCAACCGCGATTGCTTCTATCGCATAAATATGCATTGTTTTGACCCCGAGGATGATGAAATTTCGAATTGGTGTGGGGTAGGTACTAAAACTAAAAAGTGAAAAATAAAAACATTTTTCCAAAAAAAAAAAACCGACTTTAATTTCGGAAGGCGGTGACAAAAAATTCAAACACATATCCAAAGTCACCGACTTCCGAAATTAAAGTTATTTTTCACTTTGTAGTGTTTTTTTTGGAAGTCGGTTGTTCTTTTTTTAATTTATTTTTCACTAGAAAACCTTATCCTTAACCATGTTACTGCATTAACATGGTTTAATGTTTTGCTACCAAAATGTATTTATGTCATATTATTGTCTAAAGTCGCTCCTCAGTGGGCCTTAGGTACTTACTTTTACTGAAATATGTAACTGCCAACATTTTTTGTATTTATAACGTATTTGCCAGACATAGTTCCGCAACAGTATGGCCGGTTGTATTAGCGATTACACGGCCATAAAATCGCTGACTAAATAGTACAAAAAGAGTGGCCGCAATATTTGCTTTGGTGGCCGGTCCACACTAAAATAATGCGAATGTACACACGGCTACACATCAAGCTATACATTTCCAGTCTACGCTTATCTCGCACTGTACGGAAATTCTATACAACGCGAGTTCAGCTTATAATAGAAATGTATAGCTTGATGTGTAGCCGTGTGTACCACATTCGTTTTTCGGCTATACTTTGCAAATAGAATAATTATTATTTTAAGTATTACCGAGCCACTACTGAAATATTGCTAGCAATGTGTTGCAGCCACAAACCTGAAAAATATGGCTGGTTTTGCGGCGTTGTTACACATCGGGTCTCATAAATGACACGCTTGCTTCAATTACCAGCTACTCGCTCCAGTAACTAATAGACTAGAACTAAACACTCCTTCATGTCGTTCGTAAAATGATCGATCACTACCTACATAATTGATTGGCGTTTTGTTCCCGCCAATATCGCGACAATACATTCTTCAGCATGAACGCAAAGAATATTGCATCTCGCTTCTACATGTGCATTGAAGCGGAAATTATTAATGCTCTATCTCATTCGCACGTATGTAAAATAAAGGTGCATGTTGTGTGGCGTTATGTATGATTTGGTGCACCTGCCTTCTGATAAAGACTAAAATATGTAGAAGTGAAACTCAGCTTTAAAAAGCATGCCGAGCATAATATTTTAAATTGTTATCTCAACGGATTGGACATCACAAACACTTTGACAAATAACTACGCGTGATTTTTTTTTTAAATCGAATGTAACACACTGTCATGTCTGGGTGTCTGTTATATAAAGTGTTATATAAAATGACATCGTTTGAGTTATTTAAGTTAATACTATAAAATGTCACGACTTGCGTTCACTTTAAAGGTAGAGAGAAGAAAGAGAGAACGGAAACTAGGGAGCCACAAGAATCGAGTTTTTTACGCGCCGTCGACCCTGGCTTGGTCCTTACCGGATAGTGAGCTATCCATTACTTGCCGTCCGCAAGCCCGCGCCTACGGTGGCCGGGAATCAGCCTGGGATTCCCGACGCACAGCCGTGAGTGTGTAGGCTAATGCCTACACTGTCTCACTGCTGAACATAAACCTCCCCTAAATCCCTCCAAAAACCCATTTCCAGGGCCAGCTCGATCCAGCCGTTGCAATACACGTCTAGGGTTTACTGCGTGATTTTGAATTTCATACGCCCGATGGCTAATTCCCCGAAGTCATCAGATCGAACGTCCGAATTGCTGAAATTCCATAGCATCGATATCGATATAACATAATTTAAACGTTTGACGCTTCTGTAATGTTTCTACTTATTTTATTTTGGCGGCGCTTTACAAAGGATGTCTAAATTTAAAGTCGCCGCCTGGACTTGGGGTCGTTTTGAAATGGGTTTAATCTCTAATAATTCTTCATTTAACTGTTCTCACAGCATAGTGTACAAAAAATGCCAAAATAATTAGGTAAAATAAAATAAGAAAAATGGTAATGTACCGAGAATAACAAACTCAAACTCAAAGCATTTATTTCAAATAAACCAATTACAGGCACTTTTGAATTGTCAAGGTCGGTGAGGTAGAAAGATGAAGCTAGTTGCCCATTCCAAAGCGTAGGTACCTATGGAGAAGAACGGGCAAGAAACTCCATGGACTAGCTTCGTTGGTAACTCCATGGACCAGTCCTATCACCTGTCTTCGTTTTCGGAAGCGTCTCCCTTACACCCTGTATAAATTCATGTAGGGTGGCAATTTGCTTAGCAATGAATTTCCCTGGCTGTTCTTAAAAAGCACATGAGTGACACTTCTGCATAGTTTCACTACTCTATGCTTCGCTGAAAATCCTACCTAATTTATTATGTTTACTGCAATGTTTCGGAATTTGCGCTTGCAGGATTAGTAGCATATTTAGCAACATAATTGGGCTCAGTGTTGTGTATTCCGAGAATTGTAATATCAGCCACGGTTCAAAACCATGCAGGGAATATTCTATGAAATTCCTAAAATCTCTCTCCATTTACAAAATTATCTCTCTGTACATATTTATGATCTCTTCGGTAGAATCATCATGTGCCTAGCCTGCTCCCAATTATATTGGGGTTAGTTAGCAGTCTTATCGAATGCAGCTTAGTACAAGTATTTTATATGGAGTGACCTATCTGACCTCCACAACCCAGTTACTGGGTAACAAAACCAAAATTCTGACAACCAGTCTTACCGTTTGGTAAGACTGGTTGTCAGACTTTTGGGCTTCTGACGACCCGTAACGACTGTCAATGATCCACGAAGGATAGCTGGGTAGAGTAGACACTGTTCCGTAGCATGAGCATAATCGGCCTGTAACGGTCCCACAGCTGCGACAAAGGCTAAATCTACTACGTGGGCAAGTTAAACGCCTGCCTGGGTTTGAACTAGTGATGTTCCGGATATCCGTATCCGTATCTTTATCTGCGGATATCCACGGGACAAATAAGGTCCGTATCCGTATCCCTATCTGTTAAATTTTTTACGGATCCTTTACGGATCTCTTACTTTATTAATAATTCCAAATTGCACTACTAAACTTCTTTGTAGACATTTTTTTACTCGTACAACAAAGACAAACGTTATCAATGCTGCCTAGCGTCTAAAGCAAAGCGTCTAAGCACACTAAACTATGAACAAAGCAAAAGAATGACCCGCGCAACGCAAGTCGAAACATGTTCTGTCACGCAGTGTCAAGTGGCGTCAACTATCGTTTCAAGGTCATGCGCACCGACACCGATTGAGTAAGAAAGTTAAGATCCGTATCCGCGGATCTAGACACCAATTATCCGTATCCGAACCCACGATCTACAACTCGTAAGTCGGACCCGATACCAGTGAAGCCACTGAGTCAAAATCGGTTGAACGGACTGTAAAAAAGGTTTTGTTTAATTAAATGTCTAGGTAATCTTATTTCAAATGGAGTATAGATCAACCACATTGATAAGCTCTTAAAAATAAAAAAAATGTAGATTTACCAAAGGTAGCTTTTGTTAACTGTCGATGCAATCGGCAAGTTGATCAAAGATTCCGTTTTAAATTACTGCGTAAAATATATTTAAATCGCAACAGACGTTAAAAATTATACCTAACACCTAGCTATTTTAAATGAAAAGCTAAAACGCTGTTCATCGAATCATTTTGTGTCAATGTTACTGATAAGCTAAAGTGAGTATTAATGGAATTTTGTTGCTGACCGTACAATCAATTTTCCCCATTTTTTTTAGCACTGCCACCGTTTTCACGCAATTCTGACGACACGTAAGTTTCATCTGACTTCCGAGCGCAGTCGGGTCACGTATTGCTTCTACAGACACAATAAATAGTACTGATTTTATTTTGTATGCTTTCAGTTTTGTTAAATTCTGACAATATTGCACCGTTTGGACAAAAAGTCGTAGAATTAAGATTCACTATTTACTAAACTTAATTTGAGCAGGAGACAGATAGTTGACAGGGCCAAAAGGTTTTAGAGTGGCGAACACGTACTAAAAGGCGCAGCGTTGGAAGGCCATCCACAAGGTAGACCGATGATCTTGTGAAGGCCACTGGAATCCGCAGGATGTGAAAAGCATGACTGGACCGGTCGATGTCGCGGCGCTAGGCTGAGGCCTATGTCCATCAGTGGACATCTTTCGGCTCAAAGGGTGATTACTTAAATAATTTTTATTACTTAGGTATTTGTAGACATTAAAAATAATTGCTTACACCTATAGACACATCGCTCTCTAGCAGGCCCTTTCAGCAATAAAACAAATAAAAATGTTCATTAAGAAAATACAAGATTTGAATGCACACAAAAACCAAAAAAAAAATGGATAAATTAGAACATTTAATGGTTCTCAAAAATAATTTGAGACGTATGTCCAGTGCACACTTAAAAACCAAAACAAAAATCTGATTAAAATCGCAAGTAATTCTATAGCAGTTGTATGAAATGACTGTAGGAAACATGGCAATTGGCATGGCAAGTGTAAATTTGTCAGGGGTTTGATGGTCGACCTAATTCTTTGTCTAAAATTAACAATTCATAGGATCCCCTTGTTTCTGCCGCTCTTTAGGGTGGAAGATCACATTGCTAACACCTGTAAAAAATAATGATAAAAATATAATTTCCCCCATTTTACCTTAACAGTTCTACCCAAATTGGAAATGTGCAGAGTAGACCCAACACAAAATTTCAAGAACGTATCCAAACATTCCACTTTACAGTATAAATATTTAATCTGATCTAAACACCTTGACACTTCCAGTATTTGCAAAAGAACCTGTTGTCCTTTTTTACCCAAAAAGGTAATTCCCAGTCAAAATGTTCCCATCTATTTGGGGCCCCAGCAAGGTAATTTACATTAAACAAGCATCTTAAACAAGGTTCTGTTTACGTTGCCTACTTCTTGTTTATTCTGTCAAATTAAAATGGGGCAGCCGTGTCTTTTAAGGATCGCTTGTCAGTGAAAATGTGTTACGTTACTTGACTTAAGGCTCTGCCTAAGACAAAAAATATTTTGCGTGGAATAATAATTCTCATAATGTTGAAGGTAAATTATCATATTATACATAATTATGTTATGATTATAAAGATAATTTAATCGACTCAATAAATACCCAAAGATTATTTCACTGAGCCGTGCTTTAATTTCTAATGTAATTAAAATTGCATTACTTTTATGTAGTGGTTATTATATTCAACTAACATCGAACGCATCGCTGTTTTCAACCTTAAATGTTGCCGCGATGAGCTATTGTCACATAAAGTGGATTTATTCCATAGAGGGAGAAAAGTTGATTTATTCCACACCAGCGCGCAGCGACCCGCCTCTGCCTCTCATGGATTTTACCACTGTTAAAAACATGGTAGTAAAAGAACCACACGGTCACACAGACAGACACGAAAAGCGACTTTAATTTATATAATTACTAGCGAACCGCCCTTGCTCCGTTTGCACAGTTCATACGACCACCAGTCAAAATATCAAGATATCTTTATTATAATCATTATGTAAGTTTAATATTAATTACTACGCAGTTAAACAATCCGGTCAGTTCAGAAAACTGCACAAATATACTATGCGGGAAACATAGAACCAGTCGAAGCGGCGGAGCTTGGGGGAGGCCTATGTCCAGCACTGGACTTCTTTCGGCTGAAATGATGATGATGTACCTCATCATCATTTCAGCCGGCTTCAAAACAGCACCATTGATCTGTTTTATAGTAAGTTTGTTCTATAACCATGTCGCCTGGCCACCTACACAAACAAAGTTCTATTTGCGGCATAAGATCTAACACCTTTTGTCTACGGATTATTCACCAAATCAACTCGACACGAGAAACTGGACACACGTGTGTCCAGTCTCTCGTGTTGAGTTGGTAAATTACCTCTGTCCACGAGGTCTTTAGAAACACAGCCATTACACCTATGGATAAATAATTTAGGTAGATAATGAAATACGGTAAGTACTTAAACTTGAAAGAAACAGTGAATTAACTATCATCAAGTTTGCTCAACTCTTAAGAACAGTGTTAAATGAAATGGACATTGAGAAGGTTTTCAGAGAATTTCTTCATTGTCTTGTAAATTAATTCGCAATACAATTTAAGTACTGGTGACGGTAGTTTACTTAAAGAAACTTTTCTTGAAACTGTTTATCCTTTTGTTTTGTTGTCTGTTACTTTGTAGCTATTATAAGATAGTGGACAATGAAACGCTGTAATTGAATTTCTTATTGTGCTATTCTAAATACCACAACGCCGACGGTTGAATAATACCATAGCCAGGATAGTGACTAGAATTCCCGGAAAATTTTAATTGAAATTTAGTTACTACTTAGGTTCATGTACAGTCACCAAAAGAGATACGCAACCAGGGTCGTCAGATATAGTTCTAGTTTAGTAAGAGACCAATGGATGTATCTGAATAAAATTTAATTTCATTAACCTCTCGCACGTCAAGTGCACACCATGTGTTCCGATAACAATAAAAAGCGCGACGGGTTTTTATTTTATTTTATTCGAAAACATGAAGATAAAGATAAGATGCATTTATTTGCATAAACATGGATGGAAATTAGTTTAAAATTGCTTGTTCAATATGTTTAGCCACATTCGGCGTACAAAGTTTATAATATATACTTTAAAACTATAAATAAGAATGTCTTTTTTAATTATAGACAAAATTCAATCAGTTCAAATACATAATCAGTCAATACAAAGATATAGTCAAAAATAATAATAATAATTGAAAAAATAAATTACTGAACATAAAATACTTATTAAAAATATCTAAATTCAAAATTTATCTTTCAAAAACTCCGTAACATTATAGGATCCCTTACTAATTAGCATTTTTTTAGTTCTCCCTTAAATTTATTCATCGGCTTCTTACTAAATTGCAGCTACCTATATCCGACGACTCTGGCTAATTATATCTTTTGGTGACCGTACCAGCCTATAATTTTCCCAGTTTCCACTGCTAGGACACAGTTCTAGTCTTTGTGAGAGAGAGTGGGCAATTGCGAGTTGGTGGATGTGTAAACATGTCTTCGCATTTTTGTTGTAGGACATGCAAGTCTCCTCACGACGTTTTACTCCAGCGTTTTGACAGCAATGACAGCGATGAAATAATGAACACAAAGCTAAGTCAAACTGAAGCTTAAACTCAAAAGACATTTTTCAAATAAACCAATTACAGGCAATTTAGAACTGTCAAGGGCTCAGTCTGTCAGAAAGATGAAGCTAGTTGCCAATTCCAAAGCGTAGGTGCCTATGGAAAAGAACGGGCAAGAATCTCCACGGACACTTTTTCAAATCAATTTATTGTTAAAAAGATTTGGTTAAATCGTAAATGTTGAAATGATACTTGTGAGAACTATGTAAAAAGACTGTGACAGCAAAGAGATGTCAAAAAAGTCAAAATTCAAAGCATTTATTTCAAATAGACACTTAAATACGCTTGTAAACAAGCTTATTACAAATTAGAGAATTATATCCAAGATAAGATTGCTTGGAAACATGCTGGTCCTGCTCCATAGGACAATCTAGAGTCTTGACAAAATCAAACTGGTTGCTAATTGAATTGTTTATTTAATTATATTATGAAGTGATTACTTTAACTCACACACTGACTTATTACTTGTTAATATTCTAGGAAAATCGTATACTTACCTACTTTTACAAAGTTTGTAAACGTGTGATCACCATGTATCTTTCATAGAATTAATTTATCTGTATTGCTTCAATTTGATTCTTTTTACCTATTTTGGTATGGTAATTTTATTCTGGGTGCATCGTTTCCACACATAATCATTTAATGTACTATGTTAAATATTGTACTTACAATATTTGAAAAGAGTAACGGTGGAGTTGCCCATTCTTCTCCATACGAAACTACATTTCGGAAGGGGCAACTAGAATCAATTCTATTTTATAATTTAAATGTTGACGTTCAAAAGTGCCTTTGTAATGTAGACTATTGGCAGTTTCTTTTGTCTAGCACGTCCCGCAACCAAAACATCATCGTCTGCCTAGCCTTTTCTGAACTACGTTGGGGTCGGCTTCCAGTCTGACCGAAGGCAGCTGAAAATCACTATTATGCATGGAGTGACTGTCTATCTTACCTCCACAACCCAGTTACTGGGTAATACGATACCTGGTTGTCAGACTTTCAGGCTTCTGACGACCCATAACGACTGTCAAAAATCCACGAATGACAGCCGGGACCAACGGCTTAACGTGCTTTCTGAGGCACGGAGGGGTCTTGGTGTGTAAAGATGGTCACCCATCCACGGACCAACCCCGGCAAGTATAGCTTAACCTGATCGGCCGACCTGTGCGGCTGTTATTATCTAGCCACAAGTCGATCTCGCAACCAAAACAAATGATACCTACATATTAAAAAGTTAGTCCTTCGATCCAAAATCGGTTGGTGACCTGTCAATCCCGGCTAATGAGATAAAAATTAATTTTCTATTGTGTGGGCACGCATGCGTGCCCTCCCGGACGTTACGAGTTTCTTGCGTAGATTTCATTCTCAGCAAAACTCAGTCACCAAATAACCTTTTTCGCCACAAAATTTGCATGCAATCTCCATATTAGCTGTGATATTCAGATACATCATGATGCCCACTGCATTCCGTAAGAGGTATTGAGGTCATCTCATCCGGAGCGAGCGCGATTGTCCGCGTGTCTGCTCGTTCGCCATTGTTTTTCCTTCCATTTCATGGACCAGTTTATAAGTTAGAGAGCCAAGAACATTTTCCAGTTAATATATTACACCGTTGGGAAATTTTTCTACGATGAAAACTGGTAAGGCATGAAAGATTGCACGTGAGATAAGGTGCACGTGGTAAATTGGTACCATAATGGAAAAAAATATTGGAAAAACATGGTTTGATTTTTTCGAATGTGCATATATTCAAAAGCGCGAACTAGTTAGATTTACTCTGGCTGTCATATTTTAAACAGTTGCCATTTTAATTGTTGAAAGTTTTTAAGCTTTAGTTTTAAAAAATAGTTGTAGCTGCAGCTATAACGCCACATAAAATATAATAAAACAACGCGTTACATTTGACGTCACGCTAATGTACATCGTGCAAGCAGAGTTTTCCTCAAGATTGTACATATGCAACAACCGTGTGGTCCAAGGATCTACCATTTCAAGTTGGGAATTTTCCACCCTATTCCTCGTACCTTTGAAGAGTTAAACGTTATTTAAAGAACATTCATCATCATCATCATTTAACATCATCATCCCCCAACATTATCATTTCATCAATCATCACATAATTTTCCCCCAATTTGTTCTTTTTTGAGGTCTTTCTCTGCGTTTGAGCAAATTATCGTATTGTTTTTCTTTCGATAGTAAATAAGTAAACAGTTAATCTCTTCTATCCATTTTTTTTTCACTCTACTTCACAGCGTGTCTAAGACCATCGAAATGTATTCGCCCCAGTGTTGGGCTACTATTCAAATCTTTACTATTCGTCCATCAGCTCCTTTGAGCTGATGGACAAATAGTAAATATATAATAGTTTAAAAAACAAAAAAACATGCTTTAAAAACCAAACTAAAAAAACAGAAAATAATTTAATTCAATTAAAAAGCGTGGGGAAGCACCCCACACTTTTTAATTGAATTAAATTATTTTCTCCTTTTTTAGTTTGGTTTAAAGCGTGTTTTTTAATTTTTTAAACTATTATTTATTTTATATTTTTTAGTTCTGCTAAATACAAAAACGTGTTGTTTTTTTAAATTATTTAATTGTCATCGGTCCTCGATAAGCTTACAAAGTTTCAATGAAATCTGACCGTTTAAAGTGGGTCAAAATCGCGCTCTAAGGAGTCGGTTACATACAAACATACAAACAAACAAACATACAAGTGAAGCTAATATAAAGCGTATAAAAACCGTAAAAGTGCAGTAGTGAAAAACAGCAAAAGTGCTGTTTTTCATTCACTTCATAAAACGCCATAGCATCGCACGATCAGACCTTGCCTAAACCTCATCAACAATCTTCCGATAACTACCATCGTATAACCTATCGGTGACAATGACCCAAGTTATGTTGTCTTTGAGCCATAAACGATACAGGGTGTTAAACTACGGGACAGGGTGAAAACCGTTTAACCACGGTGATAATGTCAGTGAATAGGTAAATGAAGAAGGACCAGAAAAATACGCAGACACCACAAGAAACTGTTTTGTCATTTGGAATCCTTGCAGTAGTGCCTCCCTCGTTTTTGTTTTCGGGGGGTTACCTCCATGAGGCGCTCGGACTTTGGGCACTAGTCCGTATACTTACAGGTTCTAGGCACATTACCCCTATGTGCAATGCTGCCTTCTTTGAAAGTTTTCTTAAAACCACCTGCGTCTAAACATCTGGCGGTCCACACATAGCGTTGTCGGGCCACCTGCTTCCAAACATTTAACCGTTGCAGACATGCCGTACTCGGTTTTTTGACAACAATACCCTTTCTTGCCTAGAAAAGCACGGGAAACGAAGAGTACTGCCTGTCTATTCTGTAAAAATCTCTACCTGAAAACGTTATTGAAGTATGCTGACATTCCACTTTAAGGTATACACAAAATGATTGACACAATTAACAGCTCACTTCACAAAAGTTGTCCTATCACGGTAAAATTTGTGAAATAGTTCAGCTGTTTGTCAGTCAATAGTGACAGTCAGTCACACCTATAAGTCTCAAGAACGGTTGCCTAATAATATGGTGCTGCTAGGCCGGAATCTATAAACGTAACTTAGCACGTGTTTTGAATTAGACATAATTATTTCCCTTTATATCTTGCTCTATAGTTTGACCGTTTTTGCAACATAACAGGAATATCGCTTTGTAGCATGCGCACCAAAGCCGAAATAGCAGGGGTGGCTTTTTGCTACTAGGGAACACAACGATGACGATTAAAGCACGATGTTCAAAAACTCCACAGAATGTCAATAGCAAATAAAGTGCATACACGTACCTTGGACTGCTACGACACACGCTGAGCCTTCCACCTCCGATGGTCCCAAGGGCAGGAACACAGGAATTCCGGGATGCGAGTCTGAGATCCACGCGCGTAGAAGAGAGAAAACGATGGTTTGCCCAGTATTGGGACAAGAGAACATTGAGCGCGAAAGGAGATGTTCTCACACACACGGGTTTTCGAAAGAAGTGTTTTCGCTCCAACTTTTTAACGAGTCACGGTATGCACCACAGACTATATTAGGTCTGCGTTTTGTTATCGCAAACTGATGGAGCGTTGAACATCGGTTGATAGAATTTGTAGAAGTAGAATAAATTACGTTTAGTTTTGTATGGTGACGGAACATCCCGCCCACCAAAATGGCTATGGCATTTTCTGGTCAAAGAGCGATAAAATGACAAGATAAACTAATAATAATGATAAACTAACTTAAAATAAATTGAACGATAAGTTAAATACGTTGAGAATTGAGTTAAACGATTTAAGCTATGGGCAATGGACATAGCTTAACCAACGGTCGTTGTATTATATGATTAGTTGCGGTTTTAACGACTGCGATTCGAACTACCCCATCAGGTCCAGGTAAGAGATCTACCACACGAGCAAGAGGCCAATGTAATGGCGCACGGTTGTCGTCCTTGATTATCACCATCGAACCTACTTGTAATGGTTTGGAATCTTTGGTCCATTTGGCACGTTGCGTTAAAGAGTTCAGATATTCGGTTTTCCATCTGGACCAGAAGTTCTGATGAAACGATTGTAACAGCTGCCACCGGTGAAGCCGATTAGTATGGACTTGTGATAGATCTTCGTCGGGGACAGCGGTTAAAGGTGCTAATGTGAGGAAATGACCTGGGGTCAGAGCTGTTAGATCGTTAGGATCTGAGCTAATAGGGTACAACGGTCGAGAATTCATAACGGCTTCGATTTGAGTGAACAGAGTTGTGAGTTCTTCAAAAGTAAGGACTTGATCGCCAACGATACGAAACAGATGAGATTTAGCTGCCTTAATTTGAATTTCCCACACTCCGCCGAAGTGTGGAGCCGAAGGAGGATTGAATTTAAAAGTTATTCTTTCTGCACTAGATGCATGTTGCATTAGAGTCGCTAATTGATTGCTAGCACCTACAAAATTAGTCCCACAATCCGCGTGTATTTCATTACAGCGACCACGTCGCGCCACAAAACGTCGTAATGCTGCGATAAAACCGTCTGAACTTAAAGTGGAAACCACTTCAAGGTGCACTGCTTTGGTAGCAAGACAGACAAACAAGCATAGGTATGCCTTGTCTATCTTAGCGCCACGGTGTGGACCTAGCTTTATACGAAACGGGCCTCCGAAATCGACGCCTACGATGGTGAACGGTTTGACTTCATTTACGCGATACGCGGGCAGATCGCTCATGAACGGTTGAAACGGCTGCGGGTTAGTACGGTAGCATTGAATGCATTTAGATAGGTACTGACGTATAACACGCTTAGTAGAGAGAATCCAAAATTGTTGTAAAAGTAAAAAATGTGTCGTATTTATACCTGGATGTAGATAATTACGATGTATAAAATCTATGATTAAGAACGATAATGGATGGTCCGGCGGTAAAAAGGCGGGATGCTTTTGTTCGTATTCTAAGCCTGCTCGTGATATTCTACCGCCCACCCTGAGTATTCCTCGACTATCGATAAACGGGTTTAGTTTACGAAAAGGTTTGGGTATAGGTTTCTTAGAGTTTAAGTCTAAAATGATTTTAGAAAATGCTGTCTGTTGTACGTGTTTGACTAAATGCATTACCGAATTATGTCGCTCAACGTTATTTAAGAATTCGCAACGATTTGCTGAAGCCGGATAGCGGCAATTTTTAATGAAGCGATGAACAAACGTAAGTATGTTTACTATCTTTTGTAAAGATGAGAACCGATTTATTAAAGATTCTATTGCGAAATTAAAAGTATCTGAGGATGGATCCCACTGAAGACCTAACACTTTCAGGGTTGACGTTTCCATGGTGTCGAATGACACTGCACCAGCCAAGCAATCTTCACTAGGAAGATCTGATAGAAGTTGAGGATGATTGCTAACCCACTTTCGTAAATGAAATTGACCACGTTTGAATAAAGCAATAATTTGCGATTTGGCCTCCTGAGCAGTTTCTAATGTTGGAAATCCAGTAGCCACGTCATCAATATATACTTGAGTTAGAATAACTTGTTTTGCCAGGGGATAAGAGTCTCCTTCGTCTTCTGCGAGCTGTCTCACAGTTCGACACGCGAGATATGGAGATGACGCTAAACCATCCGTGACCGTATTTAAGCGGTATTCTTGTAGGGGCTCGCTAGGCGAGGTCCGCCAGAAAATGCGTTGATAGTCGCGTTGGTCTGAAGACAAAACAATTTGGCGATACATTTGACGGGCATCTGCCATAAAAACGATGTTAGGTTCCCTGAATCGTAAAAGTAGTTCCAAAATATTTGGTTGTAATTTTGGACCGATAAGTTGTGTATCATTCAAAGAACGCGAATGAAGATCTTTAGCTGAGGCGTCAAATACGACGCGTAGACGTGTGCTAACGGAATGAGGACGTAAGACGCAATGATGGGGTATGTAGTACTTTCCCTGACCTACGTCCTGGGACGGTACAAGTGACATATGACCGGATTCGAGGCAATCTGACATAAATTCAGAATACTGACTATGTAAATCAGGATCGCGAGATAATCTACGCTCGATAGCGTAAAATCGGCGTAAAGCTACTTCACGAGAGCCTTCAAAAGTAGGTTCCGTATCGGTTTTGAAAGGAATTCTAACAATATAACGCCCTGTTTGATCACGTGAGTGAGTGAGAATAAAGATTTGTTCACAGAGCGACTCATCTGGACTCAATGAGGACGAATTCGGTAACGAATCAATCTCCCAGAAACGTTGAACTATTGAATTTAAATCGTTATCGCTATTAGGTATAGCAGATAGTTGAAGTAAAGAAGTTGATGACAAAGACGTTTTACCTAAAAGAAGCCACCCATAAATTGAATTAAATGCGGTCGGTTGGTTGTAACTTCCTTTAATGCGTTGGTTAAGAACAGATTCAACGAAGACATCTGCAGCTAATAATAGGTCGATGGGTCCAGGAATGTCGAATCCTGGATCGGCCAGTGGCAATGATTTTATATGTGACCACCCCGATGTGTTTAACTGAGCGATAGGTTGGTCGCCACATATTTTCTTGATCACGTGCATGTTTAATTTGTAATAAATTCGCGTACTCGTGCCTACTGAACAAGTGACATCACCAGCAATAGGTGCCACCGCTTCCCCGAGTCCACTGACCTTGGTATCAGCCTTAGCTGGAGTGAGCCCTAAGCGCTTAACAGCAGATTCGGTAATAAAATTGCTCTGACTCCCGGTGTCGAACAATGCACGAAAAGATTGCATATTGCCTGAAGCGTCCCTAACCTGAACAATAGCAGTAGCCAGCAACACAGTAGTATTTGACTGAGACCTTGAGACCAAAGATGAGACTGTTGGAGTCGGTTCCTGGGGCTGAGGTTTCTCGCGGTGAAGTAACGTGTGGTGTTTGCGTTTACATGCACGACATGTAAATATCGATTTGCAATCTTTAAGTTGGTGGGACGACTTTAAACAATTATAACACCATTTTTTCTCGTTAGCTACGTTCATACGTTCGTCAAACGATTTTTGAAGAAACGTGGGACAAGACATTATTGAATGTGATTCATCACAGTAAGCACATTTACTCGGTTGTGTAATTTGTTTAGCATCACCAGAAGCAACAAGGGCTGTAGAAGCGGGGGTGCGTCGAGATTGAGACGACACAACCGCGGGCGTTGTCTGGTTTGATTTAAGTTTAGAAGTAGCGGTAAAGTGTGTACTACGTATAAGAGCTTCTGACTTGGCACGCAAGAATGATTTCACTTGATCAAACGATGGTATTTCTACATCGGAATATTTCTCTTCAAGACCTTGGCGTACATCTGGATCTAGTTTAGATAACATATGGTAAACCAAAACAAAGTCCCAATGTTGGACCGGGAAGTCAAGGGTCTTTAAAATACATAAATTCTCTTCTAAAAGATCTAGTGAAGTTTGGAATTTATTCGCATCATTATGTTTAAAATCTGTATTTAAAACCTCACGCCAACAAGTAAAAGATAAGTTGCGTGTAGACTTGTAGCGATTAACTAATGTTTGATAAGCATCGTGATAATGGTATTGGGTCTTAGGGAACGTTTTCACTACAGTTAATGCTTCACCACTGAGAGAAGAAACCAAATAATGAAACTTTTCGGTGTCCGTAAGTGTAGGAGAATTATGTATTAAAGCGTTAAATGTGTCATAGTACTCTGGCCATTGTTTGATGTTACCTGAGAAACTAGGAAGTACTATTTTTGGTAATCGAATATTAGAAGACGAGTTTACATTTTGCGATTGAGATGATGATGGAAGTGATTTTGTTAAACTGTGATAAATTGATCCTACTTGATAATACATATCATCAAAACGTTCTTGCATCTCGTTATCATCATCTTCCGGGTCGTCTAAAATATCTAAAATGATTAAATGCGCTTGTTCGAAATTTTGTGCAATGTCCTTTATGTCTCGATAATACGATAAAAACAAGTTGTGCTTTGATGATTCACTCAATGCTAACGTGCCAATCTCTAAAGCTTTAGCTAGCCGGTTGTAAGACATAGTACGCTTTCGACGTAACGATGGCAAATCTTGTGCGGTATATTCCTGAACATCGATAGACTTCGATTTAGATTTCCCTAACTTCCTAGTAGAACGTTTGCTAAACAGCGACATTATGTGAAACGTAAAATATAAAAAATGCGTTAACACGTAAACAACTAAGATAATGACTCACTGGAATCAATAGGTACAGCTAACCGTACAAGTTTTGAAGTTTTGTTCGAATGTGCTATGACGCACCATACATATACGATCCGAAACTTATGTGGAGCGGTGTACACGATCGGCCGTCACCAAGAAATCGACGCCGATTACAAATGCTCGGCCGTTGCGTATAATGTGAAGTTACCCACAATATAAAAAAGTGAAAAACTAACTTTTAAGAATTTTGTAATTGAAATAGAATGGAATGGAATAGGTGAATTTGATACAGGTGGTAAGTAATTATCGTAAGCCGATGGAATTAAGCACCGATAGAAAAGTGATTGCTTAATTAGATCTTACAATAATTACGATGAAAGTGTGTGACAATAGATAATTCCTGTTCGATGGGGGTACCTCTTGGAACGATTGTGATTTTACGTAGGTATAAACGGTTATTTCGATAAGAAATGTTAAAAATATAGCTTGGAATGCAGCCGGTAAACGTTATGTTGTAATAGATTTGTTCTGTATACCAATTTATATGACGTTTCTAACCAGAAAATACCATAAACGTAATAAGATTAGATGGAAGGTCCCTGGTTTCGGCACCAAAACATGTAGCATGCGCACCAAAGCCGAAATAGCAGGGGTGGCTTTTTGCTACTAGGGAACACAACGATGACGATTAAAGCACGATGTTCAAAAACTCCACAGAATGTCAATAGCAAATAAAGTGCATACACGTACCTTGGACTGCTACGACACACGCTGAGCCTTCCACCTCCGATGGTCCCAAGGGCAGGAACACAGGAATTCCGGGATGCGAGTCTGAGATCCACGCGCGTAGAAGAGAGAAAACGATGGTTTGCCCAGTATTGGGACAAGAGAACATTGAGCGCGAAAGGAGATGTTCTCACACACACGGGTTTTCGAAAGAAGTGTTTTCGCTCCAACTTTTTAACGAGTCACGGTATGCACCACAGACTATATTAGGTCTGCGTTTTGTTATCGCAAACTGATGGAGCGTTGAACATCGGTTGATAGAATTTGTAGAAGTAGAATAAATTACGTTTAGTTTTGTATGGTGACGGAACACGCTTAGTCAAAGTACGATCTAAATAACCTTTATAAATCGTCTTAGAGTATCTCATATCGAATTTAGTTCCAGATTATTACGTAAAGAATATCATATTCATGGTCCTTCTGCTCCCTTGTGCGTAGTATTAATACTGACAAGATTAAGGTTTACGCCGTTTTGATGGTAACTTAAGGGGCGTTAAACAGCTCTAAAGTAGCTTAACAACCGATGCCACTAGAACATTAGGATCGACTGATTATGGTGTTTGGGGAAACAAGGCGGAGCTACAGTGGTAGGTACTTACGTAACTTCATTTTGATTTTGATAAAGCACGCGTTTAGCTGGTAAAGAATGGATGAGAGGGTCGTGGATCGAGTTTATTACAGTATAGTTGGAGCAAGCTTTAACGAAGTTGGAGGTAGATAAGACGATGGGGCAGATGACATAATGATCTAACTAAAATAATATCTGGACTTTTAAAGAGACTGTGGCTTTTTAGTCAGTTTGTTTCTTCTCAGAGTAGTCGAATAAGAAACACCGACCTCACATAATTTTTAAAATATTATTGATTGATATGTTTGCTATCACACTTTAGTAAACACAGCCATAAGTAGGTTCCTCGGGAATCCCAGGCTAATTCCCGGCCACCGTAGGCGCGGGCTTGCGGACGGCGAGTAATGGGTAGCTCGCTGTCCGGTAAGGACCAAACCCAGGTCGACGGCGCGTTGTGTTCCACGCGCCTCAAAGAGATGTTAGCATCAACTGACGGGGCTCGCAAGGGCCGATGCCTGCCAGGGGTGCGGGTTGAGTTTACCAAAGTCTGATAGCTATTATCCTGACGTTTGACAGTTCTTGTATAGAAGACCTGTCAAAATTCAAAATTAATTCTCAGGATGAGGACTTATTCTAGTTACAAGAATTTGGTGAAATTCGCCCTTAGAGTAATTATCATAATGTCCTTATCATCATGATTTACCTAATGATACACTTTAAGACTTTAGCGTGGAAGCTATTTGGAGACTTTTTGACAAGTAGGTAACAACGCAAGGACTGAAGAACTGTTGAGTAAAACGGCACTTAAAGAAAACTGGAAAGAAAATAACATTTGCTACAGTGACTTGTTAGATAGGTCTTTACACATAAACCTTTTTGTGCCTCAGTCTCAAGTCACAAAGTCTGACAAATATAAGATGATCCAAACCACGTAATGGTATGTAGGCCATGGAAAGTACCCTGATCTAGTCCTATACAAATTGAACTTAGATAAATATACCACTTAAAAATTCCGACAGCTACACAAACCCACTTCTAGTCTCCCTAACTAAAATTTCAAAAACAATTGCTGTCAGATAACAAGCCAAGGGACGGCTTAAACCTTGAATATGTAAACAGATACAGGACCGATACAATGAGATAAGACCCTAATCAACCGGACACGTAGTGTTGTGAGCTGGTCTAAAACTTTATGGTTCGCCGAAAATTCGAATTTACTTAGTGCCGAATAGTAGTAAAAATACGTAGTTAAAGGGCCTACCAATAAGTCCTATAGCAGTATTATTTTAATCTTACTTCAGTGTGGGAGAGAGATGGAGCTACTCGTCCTGTGTAGCTCCTACTTTTGAAGTATAGTCAAAACATTGTTTTATAAGGTTGACAGAATTATTCACAGTAGTAGTAATTCATTATGTTACTTGAAAAAAATCTAATCTAATTCACTTAAAAGTGTACAAAAACCGATTCATTGACTTTGAAATATATCATTTATATCAAGTATGTAAAACTTTACACCTACTTATAGCATGTATGTACCCATTTAAGTTTACTTCAAGTTATTTCAAAATAAAATTTCTATTTGTGCGTGACTGACCATAGCAAAAATATTATAAAGAAATTTTTTTTGGAGTGAGGGTTGAATTATAATAACGTATCAAGAAAAGTGTCAAAAGAAATTCAAACTCAAAGTACCAAATTTTCGTTTCAATTCAAGTTTCTATGCATCAAAATGGATCATAAATTCATAATATCAAACATCTGTTATTGATTCGTCCCAACAGAAATTTATAATAAAACTTATATATTTTATTGTGATAAAATGAATGTATATATTGGAGGGGCTTGTAATTAAGTATACCAGCCGCACGGGTCGATCGATGAGGGTAAGTTACACGTTGGTCCGTGGATAGGTGACAATCTTTACATAACAAGAAAACATAACAAAAAAACTACGAATGACAGCCGAGGCACAGAGGAGTCTGTGTCTGGTACTCTTTTTACTTGTACTCATGCTTATGTTACGTTATAAAGGTATTATCTTGTTTAATTGATTCTTGTGTAGTAACAATATTTATATTTAAAATGTGAAATTAACTTTGTCTGTCTATTACCTTTTCACGCCTTAACAGCTGAACGCATTTGGGTGTACACCTCCACGTGGACGAAGCTGCAGGCAGAAACTAGTTACCAATAATTGACGAATAAAATGACAAACAGCAAAATAACTAAAAAAAATTGTCTGACAAACCACCTGACCAAGGAAGCAGTGACATGCAAAAGAAACGCGAAGCGAAGTTTGCCGAAACAAGCCGAAGCCGAATGGTCGATCGACACACATCCCTTCACCATCCTCTTATGCGTATACCAAGACTTCTAATTACAGGAATTGGGACACGGATCAAAGGATTCGTTTCTTTTTATCAAGGTGCTCGTTAATTTCATGAAATAATTGATGAGGTGAAACCAATTTGCTGTTGTGAATGATTAATTAGTGCCTGGGGAAGGGTCGATTCTGGTCTGCTAAAATTTTTGGAATGTAATATGTCCCTTGTTATATTATGCTAGAGGTCTACGGTCATTTGGACCCAAGTGAGGTGAGTACGGGAAAGTATGTCTAATAATATTATGTAAATCTACACATAATACTAAAACAGTCTGATGGAAAATGGCTGTGACTGACAAACAGACGTCGGATGCCGTGCCCGAAGGGGAACCAACGGGACCCTATTACTAAACCTCCGCTGTCTGTCCGTGCATCCGTCTTCAGCGGGCTGTATCCTATGATCTATATTAAGTAGACAGTTGAAATTTTCACTGAATGTGTATTTCTGTTGCCGCTATAACAACAAATCATCACATAAGCATCATCATTCCAGCCGAAAGACGTCCACTGTTAGACATAGCCACTCCCAAGCTCCACCACTTCGACCGGTTCTGTGCTTACCCCATCCAGCGGACTTCTGCGGCCCTCACAAGGTCATCGGTCCACCTTGTGGGAGGCCTTCCAACTTTACGTCTTCTGGTGCGCGGTCGCCACTCCAGAACTTTTCGGCCCCATCGGCCATCTGTTCTGCGAGCAATGTGCCTGCCCACATACCGCAGTGTCTCAAGACGAAAGTCTTCGACCAGTGTGTGTTGCCAGTGATTACATATGGAACCGACACATGGTCGCTCACAATGGGCCTCATAAAGAAGGCTTAAAGTCACCCAAAGGGCAATGGAGAGGGTTATGCTTGGAGTTTCCCTGCGTGATCGAATCAGGAATGCAGAGATCCGCAGGAGAACCAAGGTAACCGATATAGCCCAAAGAATTGCCAAACTTAACAACAAATAATAAAAATAAAAGTAAAGGGTACCCGTACTCGAAACATGTTTTTTTTTTACGTAGTGTTAAATATTGTACGGTGGTACGGGAGCCTTCATGTGCGAGTCTGACTTTTTTCCGTTTATGTAACCCTGAAAACAGAATGCTAAAAAGATAATTTAATGTCGGCCGGAGATTTTTATTAGAAAGGCATGTTTTGATAATGTGCGAAATTGGTGAATTGATTCCTGAGACGTTTGGAGAAATTCAAATAACCTTTTTTTTACAGCCTTGAATCTTGATAATGTGTGTCTAGACTGAACCTGAAAATGGAATGTAATCTTATTTTTTTTCTTTCAATGATCGATCTTGACTGGTTGGTCTCTGCTGTACGGCTTAACGTGCCACGGAAACCAAATAGACCTACTATTTGTTGTAAGTAGCATGGTAAGTGGTGCTGGAGAAGAATGCTTGGGGTTTCGTGGACCGAGTTTCGCACGAATGTCTCGATACTTCAAGAACTCGGCATCAGGCAGCGTCTGTTTTCTATAGTACAATCTCACATCCTAACATTCTTCGGACATGTTTCCCGAGGTAACAATCAGTCTATAGAACGCCTTGTCATCCAAGGGAAAATAGAAGGCACTAGACCGCGCGGAAATTCACCCACGCGTTAGACTGACCAGATCAAGTCTGCCATTGGAGGTTCAGTTAACGAATGCAGCAGGATAACCTCTAGCAGGCAGCGGTGGCGAAATGTCGTGAAGTGCATCACATCTGCCCCCTCTAATACTGCTACGAGTACTTAACGATCACAATCGCTCTGTCAAGAGCGTACCGGATAAGAAGAGAGCATGGTAAGCCGTTGATCCTGCGCCTAATCTCTCTCCAGTCGGGTTGAATTGCCGTCCCATCGGACTATGAGAGTAAGAGAAGTGTGTCTTTATACATGTCATGTTTGTCATTTGTGGTACGAGTTCCAACGCACCATCTACAGCACTGCTTGAAAGAGGACTTTTGGCCGAAAGGTGTCGTATATCGACGTTTCCGAGGACGGTTACGTGACACCCCGCACGAAAACACGATGCCGACTACTTTACGTGTTTAGTTATAGTTTTATGCTGTTTATTAATATGTATTAGTTTGTTATTATTGTTTAAGATTATTTTTGTATATTTTATCTATGGGCTTTATTTATTATTATTATTATTTACGCAAACACTCGTGCACTATAATATCTCCCCATCTTCGCAGATTTTGGCCACCATGACCGAAATACATAGGTAATTTTGGTCCTTATCGGTGTTTCAGGATATGGTATAGACAAAAGTGGTTCTATAGTCTATACCGAATGCAATGAAAATAAAGATACTGAAACATCGATCCATCCTGGAAAAACAATTCCCCTACCGAGCTTTTCCTTTTTGCTGCTTTTCCATTTTGCAAGAAAATAAATAACAATTTCATCTTTTTCCAAGAACCAGATCTCGCACATAACGCGACAGAATTCTCTTTAGTGACCAAGATATTCATCGTCATCATGATTTCAGCCGAATGACGTCCACTGCTGGACATAGGCCTCTCCCAGGCTCCTCCACTTCGACCGGTCTTGTGCTTCCCACATCAAGCGGATTCTCGCGGCCTTCACAAGGTCATCGGTCTACCTTGTGGGAGGTCTTCCCGCTCTACGCCGTACGTAATTAATATTTGTTACAGGTGTGTCAAACTTTTTTATTACCATACACACTGTCCTGAAAATTGGAAAAAACATAAGATTTGAATTTCGCGGGCCACTTAACACAAATAAAGTCAATCTTGCTACTTAAAAAAATATATTTGTATGACTGGTTCCCTCTCTCGAAATAGGCTCGAATGAACACAAGACAGGCAGCTCGCATGAAGTCTTGTTGGCACCGTGCCAAATGCGTGCGATGTGTACACGGCATGCACGCTGCTTAGTTGGAAAGCCACTTTTGGGAGAATCGTAATTAGATTTTGTTTGGAAAGTTAATATTGGTCATTTTTGAGTGTAAAGTTTGCGTTGTAATTGATTTTGAATGACATAGGTGATGCGATTGTAAGAAATCTTTGGATGATATCAAACAATATTGGAAGGGTTTTTTAATCCTATCTCTACATGTTCGGAAGTTATTATGAGAATCACTCGGAAGAGATTTCTCATGATATTGGCAAGTAACTTGGAAAGTTATTGACCTACGTAGTGCAGAGACACGTTTATTATGATTTGAATTTAAGAAACATGAAACCGAAAATTTCGTTTGTATTCTTAGAGTATTTTATTTTGAGCTGAAACTAAGTATATTCATTCCATACCAGCTGTTATCTTTAGTGCTTAAGGATAGCAATAGGGTTTTTGTTATACCCTGTATAAGTAAGTACACGTACTGGGCTGGTTATCCAGAACTATGAAAGGACTATGGCCCCTTCCTCATCAATTTTATATTAGGTACTAGCTTTTACCAGGGGCTTCACCCGCGTTAACCAATTTTAACAACACACCTAAACCTTCCGTATAAAACACTCTGTCTATTTGTGTAAACTATTTTAACAACACACCTAAACCTTCCGTATAAAACACTGTCTATTTGTGAAAACTATTTTAACAACACACCTAAACCTTCCGTATAAAACACTCTGTCTATTTGTGTAAACTATTTTAACAACACACCTAAACCTTCCGTATAAAACACTCTGTCTATTTGTGTAAACTATTTTAACAACACACCTAAACCTTCCGTATAAAACACTCTGTCTATTTGTGAAAACTATTTTAACAACACACCTAAACCTTCCGTATAAAACACTCTGTCTATTTGTGTAAACTATTTTAACAACACACCTAAACCTTCCGTATAAAACATTCTGTCTATTTGTGAAAACTATTTTAACAACACACCTAAACCTTCCGTATAAAACGCTCTGTATATTTGTGAAAACTATTTTAACAACACACCTAAACCTTCCGTATGAAACACTCTGTCTATTTGTGAAAACTGCATGAAAATCCGTTCGCGAACAGATAGACAGACAGACGCAGCGGGAGACTTTGTTTTATAATATGTAGTTTTAATACATTATTATTAAACTTACATAAAATTAAGAAATCTCAATGTTTTGGCAAGTCATAAAAACCGTGCAAAGTAGAGGCGAGTCGCTAGTAAAGGAATATACAAAAATGTTCTCGATTACGTTTTCTTGCACCAATATTCTCGGTGTACGAACGAATAGAATCGATTGATAACATGCGAATAGCGATTTAATCTCCCGAAATATATAAGGGTATAACGCGGAAAGTCTTGTTTAGGAATAGGGCTGCCTCTGACCTAATTCAAAATCAAAGCATATTTGAAATAAACCAATTGCAGGCAATTGTTGAATTTAATTTTGAATTGTCAAGGGGTCAGACAGTCAGAAAAATTAAGGATTATTGACTTTTTTCCAATTCCAAAGCGTAGGTTCTTTGGAGAATAAGCGGAAAAAATATTGTTACAAAATATTGGTACCCATTTCGAATTGAACTGGGAGGTGAATAGGTAGCATAATGTGCATTTCGATAAACCTATTATGTTCTCAGCTATTTATAACTTTAGAAGAATATTTCATTGAGATACTTATGCATTTTATTTCTACCCTCATGGAATGTTTGGCTTAGAAAACAAACATTTTAACAGAGATTATATATAATTAAAATGAAAACATTCCTTCCTTTTCTTCTACCCGCAGTTTGCCCAGCAAGGGGAAAATTAAGTCAATCAATTAAGACTAATGGGTAATTATAACATGTTGCATATGACCTAATTGACCTATGCTATGGAAGATAATCATAACTTAAAAATTAACGAATATTTTTTTTTGGAAACTATTAAACGTGCAATTTTTTTTGGCATCCCTACAAACGGACCTATCATAATGGAGTATTAAAGGGATCTTGTTTCAGGAAAGGTCTACGAAATATAGACACAACTTTTAATATTAATACTTAATAAAAATAAATTGTATCTTTATTTTTGTGAACTGCTAAGGAAGCTTTGTGAGCAAGCTACAATTTTCTGTAAGACAAATACGAGTACAACATGAGAATCTATGCTAATATTATGACGAGGGAAAAATTGTTTGTTTGTATGTAAGGGGTATCTTCTGGACATTGCGGTCGGATAAAAAAAAAAATCTTCAATTGATAGCTCAATTCTTTATAAAGGTTATTTAGCATCATTTTACGATCTTAATAAGCCAAATAAGTATAATAAGTACCTATAGGTACACACCTATATTCTCTACATAAGTTATGTACAAGTCACGAACAAGGAGCTAACTTTGTGAGAGACTGGTGGGTGAGCTAGATAGATATTGACCCTCTAATCTTGACCTTGACCTTTTAAATAATCGAGCGTCATTATAAGTTAGGGTACCCCGATCAAACTGGTTATCTTGGGTTTGAACTCTAACTAACCGACCACGCTCGAGCCGAATTGTTAGCAGTAACAAAGCGCGAACGACCGGTGCGGCCGGCGAGCACTACATCCAAGTTAGTCACAGTAATATTTTTAGGAGCGCAAAATGTGAGGATCAATTACATAAATGCCCTAAAAAGATAAGAGGGACAATTCTCGTAATTTTAAGAACGTTCACAGTCTGATCTCAGTCTCAATCTGTCAAAAATGCCTCGAGTTTTCATAAATTTTTACAACTTTTTGACATTTGATTGTCGCTGAGATGAGACTGCGACTAGATTTTGAACGTTTTTACATGCTTTAAATTAGCTTTACTTGTATGTTTGTTTGTATGTTTGTATGTAACCGACTCCTTAGAGCGCCATTTTGAACCACTTTAAACGGTCAGATTTCATTGAAACTTTGTAAACTTATCGAGGACCGATGACAATTCAATCATTAAAAAAAAAAAAATGAGGAAAATGAAAAAAAAAAGGAAAAAAATCACGTTTTTATAGTTAGCAGAACTAAAAAATATAAAATAAATAATAGTTTAGGTAGGGTAATATAATAGTTTAGGTAGGGTGCTTTTTGAGGTATTTTTATAATCAATTAATGTCGAGCACCTCCCGCTTTTTCATTGAATTAAATTATTTTCTCCTTTTTTAGTTTGGTTTTAAAAGCGTGTTTTTTAGTTTTTTAAACTATTATTTATTAATTACGAGAATTGGCCTTCTGAGCTTTACTTCTGTCACTCCGTTCAAAACAAATATACCTACTGCCAATAACATTATTTCCCATCCAATGAAAACTTTGCAATAGAACGACATCGAAGGGACGGCTCTAATAATAACAAATGGGTCCTGATTGTAAGGCATAGTTCACAAGTCATGATGTAAAATAAATGGATGCGATCACGATCATGTGTATTGAGCCTATAGCGACCCATCAGTTGACATTGCGATATAACTGTAGAGTAGTAAGAGAAAAGCTTTAGCGGGTACTTATATTATTATCTACTAGATTTATCCCGAGGCTTTACTCAAGTTCACATCGGAAATTATCCCACGGGACCGTAGGTATTACCAGGATAAAAACGTACCTTATGTACAAACCCAGGTTATGATTTATCCGTATGCCCGATTCCATCCAAATCCGCTCTGCCGTACAGGCGTGGAAAGACAGACATACCGACATATAGACAAGAAGAACTTTCGCATTTTTTTATATAAGTATGGATAGCTTTACTTGGCTTGGCTGTCAAATAGGCACTTAAGGTGAATCTTAAAATAATAATATGTACAGGTATATAAAAAAGAAAATAATCATAAGGCATAAAAAAATACGTCCGCATCGTTGTCATCAGGAAACGTGCCCAGAAGACTGGCAGCATTGCCACGTTGAATAGCAATGCTAATTCTTTGGCCAAAGAACGACCCAGCCCTCTGGTCACGTGAAGTGTCGACCAGCCGGCGAAAAATTTCCTTAAAGAGGAGACGTGCACTCGGGCCCCATGACCCGAGCGTTTCGACCCCAAACGGCTCAAAACTGTAGTTACCCTGAAGGTTACAGTATTTACGCCGCTTGAGGGTCTCAGCAACAGCCGCAGCGGCGCCAGCACAGCCCGCCGTGCTAGGAACATGGGATGGCGCAAGGGTGTCGACACAGGTTGCGAAGACATTTTTAAATTTCGGTCTACCATAACCCTAACGTGCATGTATTTTCATATATTTTATGGAAGTGAACGTGGATGTCTACAATAACATCGTCACGTTGGAAATAATAAAAGGTTAAATTTAAAATAAACCCTCAACCCAAACAACGACCTCCATAAAGTAAAAAAAATACATTTTTATTGGCCTTTCAAGTTGTAGGTAATATTTTGATCAAAGCATTGTCACGTCGGGGGACGGCTAAGTAATGAAAATTGTATCATTTCTACAATAGCATAGTTACATTCATTATTGCTGGGCATCGTCTGTTTGGCGTTTTCATTGACTTGTTCCCCGACGTGACAATGCTTTGATCAAAATATTACCTACACCTTAAAAAGCCAATAAATATTATTGTTTTTACTTTTTAGAGGTTTTCGTTTGGGTCGGGGGTTTTTTATTTAATTTAACTTTTATTTCCTGCCTTTTAAATTTAATATGGCAATAGTGACCACGCTACGATTGACCCATTATGCCACGCTTAATTCTGCGCAGTCTTACGTATGTTTCCCATAGTAAAGTTTGTTACTAATTTATTCTCATTCCTCGTCTTGATCACCATTTATTTTATCTATTACCTATTATTCATTGAGACCTTTTCAATGAGCCCAAACACGATACTTCTGCTGTTTATTGGTGAGTAACTTGGGTATACTGGAATTTTCAGGTGATGCTTCAGCATCAGTTTAAGGTTCCTACTTTGTTCGTCTAATATAATTAGAATAATAGAATACCAAATTTCGACTCGCTCAGACCCGTGGAAGATGCTCAAATCCCTTCAACAACCAGAAAAGAGCTGATCATCTTCAAACGGCTGAACCGATTTTGTTGAAACATGTCTAAGAACCGCCGGTAGAAAACCTACTTTAAAATAAAAAAACCGAGCTCAAATCTGTTGATTCGTTTAAAAGCTACGGTGCCACAAGCAGACACATAGACACACATAGCGGTCAAACTTATAACACCCCTCTTTTTGCGTCGGGGGTTAAAAACCGAAAAGTCGTGGTCGTAACTTGTCGTAATCAAAATCAAAAAAAAAAAATCAAAATCAAAATATTTTATTTCACATAAGCCTGCATGGGGTGGGTAATTGATTGCCTTGTGGTTGTGATTTATTTTTACAGTACGTAGCTGGTTAATGTTACCATATTGATTTTGCCCAGGGCTAGTGAAACAGGGTAAAATATAATTAAGTATTCCTCAAGTGTCCACCTATCCCTTGTACCACACATCAACCCATATCCGCCTTAAGCATTGACCAGAAAATGGCCACCTACATTATGTAGGGGTCAGATGGCCGTCTTGCTTCCAAATTATTATGCTCCTATTTAATAGAGACATTATAGTACATCTGTGCCCTCATTGCATGGGAGTTTATAAAATGAAGGCACATGTTTTGTGATGGATTGTCATGTATATAGAGAACAAAATGTGATGTCATAATGTTGAAGCAAGTTGGGTTTATATGTTGTACTGACCGTTTTCGTAGAATATAATTTGTGGTCACAATTTTATGTACGGCGTACGATTCTTCATGTAGGCAGGTACAGTCGGCTTTAAAAAGATCGACTAGAATTCATTGAACTGTCTACATCTACACTGTCTATCTTTGTTCCATAAGCCGAAAAGTGGATACTCACGGTACTGCTGGTCCATAAATTCAAGGTCAGTCAGGGAGCTATGGTAAGAGCTATGTTTAGAGTCTCACTGAGGAATTGAATCCGAAATGAGGTGATCCGGCAGAGAACCAAACCTATCGACATAGCTCACAGAATTAACAAGCTAAAGTGGGAATGGGCCGGCTACATAAGCCGTAGAACCGATGACGTGTTCGTGGGTAGAGACCACGAATCGGCAAACGTAAAGTAGGATGCCCTCAGGCTAGGTGGACTGGCTAGTAGCGGCTTGGCTTTTTTTTTGTTGATGGTGGGAAATCATCAAATAACTTCTCTCGCTCTGGGTGGAGCAGCAGGGCGTGTCAGATTTTTACTAACTAAAACCCACCCGTGTTCCATTAGCTGATGGATGATCAGCCTATTATGTTCCCATTGCTGGAACACAAGCCTACTCTCTATGAGAAGGAGTGGGTCGCACTCCACCACGCGGGCCCAGTGCGGGTTGATGGATGTCACATGTCTTAGAATTTTTATTTCTAGGACATACCAGTTTCCTCTCGGTGTTTTCCTTCACCGTTTTGAGAGCATTGGTGATACACCATGAACTTACACAAAGTGAATCTACATAAACTGTTTAAAATAAACCCAAAGCAGTACAATTGCACCATGATCAAACAAAACGCAAAACACGCCAACCGGCAGCCAATCGTCAAATCTTCAACAAATTGCTAACCTCTTACAAATTGCAAATTAAACTGGATTAAACAGCTGGTATGTACATTCCATTTTCCCTTACACAGGGATCAACGGGAAAAACCGAGCAATCGTCAAAAACAAGGGGAATCTGGCGAATTTAAGGATGTAACAGACAAACTCTTAACCGGACAGAATTACTTTTCACTTATTACTGGAAAAATCCGCATTTAGGCGGATTACATACTATAACGCACCACGTGACGAGGCACAACGATAGAAGCGTGCCTCTGCCCGTGTTTTTACACCCTTTTTATCAGCTTCACTTATATGTTTGTTTGTATGTAACCGGCTCCTTTGAGCGCGATTTTGACCCACTTTAAACGGTCAGATTTCATTAAAACTTTGTAAACTTATCGAGGACCGATGACAATTCAATAATTTAAAAAAAAATGAGAAAAAAAAGAAAAAAAAACACGTTTTTGTAGTTAGCAGAACTAAAAAATAGAAAATAAATAATAGTTTAAAAAACTAAAAAACACGCTTTAAAAACCAAACTAAAAAAGGAGAAAATAATTTAATTCAATTAAAAAGCGTGGGGTGCTTTTTGAGGTATTTTTTTAATCAATTAATGTCAAGCACCCCACGCTTTTTAATTGAATTAAATTATTTTCTCCTTTTTTAGTTTGGTTTTTAAAGCGTGTTTTTTAGTTTTTTAAACAATTATTTTTTTACATACAAATACAAATTCAATAAAATTACGTGAAATTGGGCTCTGTTTCCCACGCCTGCTCCGTCGAGTCGCGTACCGAATTGTCTAGAATCACGATAGGAAATCATTTTTAAAAGGGTCCAAACACCATTCTTATCTAAAGGCCCTCTTGATGCCAAACGACTTCGGAGCAAGTCCAGACGAAGATGGCGGGATGAGCTGGATTCCTGAAAAGAGGTGAAAGAAGAGTCGAGATGCTTTTGCCCAACAGTGGGAAAATACGGGCAAGCAAAAAAAAGCTCTGGAAGGTCTCCAAATAGCTAGGAAATGCCTGTTTTTGCAGACAAAAAATACTTTTAACCGGTTAAGAGTTTTGACTGTGACACGCATACCTTTCAAATGCGAAGTTGGGAATATATTTTTGTGAACATTTTCCTCTTCTGCGAATGCAATGGATCTAAGAAGGTAATGTTTGAATCTTGAACCTTGGATTTTAGGAAAACGGTGCCGTCATATTTAAGATGATATTATGAAAATCTGTAATTTTCAGCACTATTTGACGTAAACGCACAAAAAAATCGCTCTGTATTTGGTCAGCCGTTATTGTGAGACCGTTCACCGCTTTCTTAGAGAACTAAAGCTGTAATAAGTACTTGAGCCTAGTGTTATTTCTGCGTCTGTCCCACAACTGTCAAGCTGCAAGTGAGAAAGAGATGGGAACATGTTTAAGTCGAAGCACGAGCTAAGTAAGGTTTATAGAACTCGGCCATACAACCTCACAATTACTAGACTGGAGTTTTACTCGTTAACTACTATACCTACATACTTTGTGATGTTATCAACAACAGCTGTAAGTCTGATAAGTGGTAAAGTCTCATTAAACTGCACCAGTATCACTTGCACTACAAAAATCGCCCTTACTGCTACGACATATAAACATTTTAATTCCTGGCTGGCCTTAATTTATTGAGGCAGCCACAGGCAAGCGCAGTAAGGAACCCGATACCAAAAAAAAATACGACATTATTATAAACCGCTGTCAATGTCAACATCACATAATCTGTGGTTATATTGGCAGAATAGTAGACATAACAAAAAAATAGAACATTGTTACCACTGATTTGATGTTGATTGTACTAAACTAATCTTTGGTCACACAAAAATAAATAGTCCTTTAAAAAAATCAATCACGTAATTTTGTTATGGAAAACTGATAGGTACCTTGTATCAGTTTTCTTTTCAATTATGAAAAAAGTAGACATCGGCTTTGCTTGCCATAGTAAAAAATAGAATAGAATAGAACATTGTTACCACTGATTTGATGTTGATTTGTACTAAACTAATCTTTGGTCACACAAAAATAAATAGTCCTTTTAAAACATCAATCACGTAATTTTGTTATGGAAAACTGATAGGTATCTTGTATCAGTTTTCCATTCAATTATGAAAAAAGTAGACATCGGCTTTGCTTGCCATAGTAAAAAATAGAATAGAATAGAACATTATTACCACTGATTTGATGTTGATTGTAATAAACTAATCTTTGGTCACACAAAAATAAATAGTCCTTTTAAAACATCAATCACGTAATTTTGTTATGGAAAACTGATAGGTATCTTGTATCAGTTTTCTATTCAATTATGAAAAAAGTAGACATCGGCTTTGCTTGCCATAGTAAAAAATAAAATAGAATAGAACATTGTTACCACTGATTTGATGTTGATTGTACTAAACTAATCTTTGGTCACACAAAAATAAATATTCCTTTTAAAAAATCAATCACGTAATTTGGCTATGGAAAAATAATACCTTGTATCAGTTTTCTTTTCAATTATGAAAAAAGGCCATCAAAATAACGCAGGTTATTTTTGGACCACTAAAAATTCTTAACGGAGTGTCGCAAAAATACGGTAAAAGAATTTTTCAACAGGTAGAATATTTTCCTGTAGTGATAAGCCATCAAGATTATTTGCAGGCCACCCCATAAATTGGATTATAAAAGCTGATAAATTCAATATCGGACGTGTTGGCACCGTCAGCAGAAAAAATCGAGATTAAAAGATGTCGGTCGATAGGTATTCTGAAAAGTTTTTTTTTCCTAAGATGTCTAGAAAGTTTTCAGTAATTGGATTTCTGTCGCCAAGGTCTAATTTTTCTTTGGAAATTTTAAGAAATAGATGAAAATATCTATGATTAGATTTTTTTTTTGTCATCAAAAACGTTGGGAGGCCACTAATGATAATTGAGTTATACACTCACAATAATAATACATTGATTCTTTATGATGCATATGTTTTTTTTTTTTCATAAAGTCATGGTTTACGAATTTCCTTCAAAAACTTTTGGATTGTGATAGACAGCAGTGGGGTTGGGTTCGGATATGTGTTGCCTCGCTAGAATGAATGTAACAACACTATTTAAAGGTTCAAGAGGGTCTTCTGAACCCGCCAAAACATGTGTTTTTCATAACTTTTGGGGTGTCTTCTTCGTCGCCGTCGCACAGCCACTCCTATGGACTTATGGTAAGAAATTGAGTCTTACTGGTCTTTAATGTTGTGTCATGTAATAGTTCAATGGTACTGCCAAACTATAGATAAAACTTAGCGAGTTTTCAAAGTCTACTAACGACATCTTATCCTGAGAATTTGAGCTCTCTAGCATTATCCAGGCCAGAGCTATGAGGGTACGAAAATACGACGCAAACGCTTCGAAAAAAGAGAGGAGTACACACGGCTACACATCAAGCTATAAATTTCCAGTATAAGCTGATCTTGCTTTGTATAGGATTTCCGTACAGTGCGAGATCAGCGTAAACTAGAAATGTCTATACATAGCTTGATGTGTAACCTTTTCTCGAGAAACTACTAACTCCCCAAAAATAAAATCAGGGGCTGCTTTTTGGTTTTTGGCTAGTCTAGTCTTCATTCAATTCCAAAAAGTCGACAAAAATATAGCACTAAGCACTGTTTTAAGATATACAGATGGGTTCTCAATCATTTTTGTCAATTTTTGCTATGACACTGAAAAGCCTCATCGGAAAAGTTTATGTGAAAACCTTGATCGTTTTATTACCACATAATATAGCTATGTTTTGGCATAAAATGAAATAAACTTTCTGAAAATTTGGGCAAAATTAATATGACGTTAATACTAAGATTCGAAGCAGAATAATTTTTCTGCTGATCATGGTTCTGCCAAGTAAAGCAAAGTCATTGCGAAGGTCCTCTCATAAGAAAACTTTGTGATCTTATCAGAGATTGACGATCTCAGATAGAGGTGCTAAGACCGGTCGTATGAACGTAATGGCACAGAATTGTACAGAAGGTTGGTTGCATACATCAAGCTAAAACAGGCGCGGACTCATATAGTAGCGTATTTTCTGTTCCAAAACTCGCTGATGAAAGTATATACAAACCCTATTCAAGTTAAATTCTTACGCACTCTCTCGCTAAAGGGCTTTATTAACATAGTTCCTCTGCATTTAAATAAATGATAAATATTTTTATTTCTGTAAGTAGGTTTGTATAAACACTTTTATAAGTCAATTATATTGAATTTTTTAAAAACTAGATGAGGTCGGCGTCTCTTTTCAGTCCAGACATAATCTTGGTCAGATCATTTAAATACCATGTGGATTGGTGTCTGAAATAGTCTTTTGCAGAAAGAACTACATAGATGGATCAGATGAACCTATCAGTCAGTGCACGCATTTGTCAGGAAGATTACAAGGTTTTAACTTTATATCTAAAGTACCCTATTTTCCAGTGATTGCTTGAATGACATTTTGAAATGTAATTGAAAAGTCAAAGACGATAGATGAGGTTAAAAAATACCATAGTTGTGTAATGAAAAATACAGTCTGTAAGTTGATTTAAAATCAACATACATTTAACATCCACAGGTATGTCCTTAATCCATTTGTTTAAATTTCCATAAGATACTTTTGGATCAGACTTTAGACGTAGTGCAGATTCCACGAGTGTGATTTCACTCGCTGTATTGAAGCGTGTCTATGTGTGCGTGCGTTTTCACTAGTTGTATCTAGTCGACCTTCTGTAATATTCTGTGGAAATGGTTTTACTGAGGTATAATGTACCTGTTTTATTAAAGCAGGCTGAGTTTATGTACCTGTGTTTTTCTTTTACTACTTATTCAAGACTTTTTGCTTTCTTTTAGTGTTGTGGGGCAATGGTTTGGTTAAGATAGAAATAGTGAATAATTTTTACTGTAGCCTAAAATTTATTAAAGTGATATTAATCTAGGTAGGCGTTCCGTGTGGTGCCGGACGTAAAAGAATAGCACCATCCCATTTTTTCCCATGGGTGTCGTAGAAGGCGACTAAGGGACTTACTAGAGAATGGGCAGCAGCGTTCTCTATGCATTTGACCACCATACTGCGATCGCCAACCCGCCTGCCAAGCGTGGCGATTATGGCAAATGCCCCCCCTTTTGGGGGAGGCTTATGTCCAGCAGTGGACGACTTTCGGCTGATATGATGTGTGATGAATCTAGGTACATATTTTCTTGGAATTAACATTTAATTGATACTAAAACGTATTGATCTTTTGATGCCGATTGCCTTTTTTATCTTTTACAAAAATTCTCATGATGAGAGGTTTTTAAAAAGCTGTTCTTAACTTTCTAACCTTTTTCAAAGTTGGTCGCAGAAACCAAGCTGGGGCACCCTGACAAAAAAAAATCAAACACAAAACATCCGTAGATGACGTGGCGGGCAACAGCTAGTCATGCAATCACTTAGGCTGACTAAGTGACTGTATGACGTATATGACGTAAGAATTTTACCTGAACAGGTTTACATCTTTATCAATTACTTTGAAACAGACTATAGACGCGTCAATCAACTCAGCCTATTGCAGTCCCCTTCTGGACATAGAGTAGTCCCGTGCTGCGCCACAACATCAAGTCCTTCGCTTTCAGCATCCAGTCTTTTTCAGCCACGTTGTTGAGGTCGTCAGTCCTGGGGGCGTCCCACACTACAGTTGCCGATACGCGGTCCCCACTCAACGACTGGTCTGCTCCACAGGCCATCGGTCCTTCGACAAAAATGGCCAGCCCACTGCCACTTCGAGTTGCTTACTCTGCTAGCTTATGATCTGCGAGTGTTTGAACTAGCTTTAAGTGAAGAATGTACATAATTCTCACTTCATTACAAAAGCTGACAGAAGCGTTACCCTACAAAATCGACAAGTTCATGCCCGGCTATCAACAACGCAATGACCCAGTTCTAAGCCCCCCCCAGTGGGTTCCCGCATTGTCGTTGCGGGGGGGCTCAGTAGCCGTGGTCCGCTCCCACGGTGAAGCGAAGAGGAACCCCAAGGTGGGGCCGCTCGTCAGGGCTTTTGTCTCCAAGCCGACGACGTAGCGGCCAAAATGTAGGTTGCGGTGAGGTGCACCGCAACTGAGGCGGGCCGCGATGTCGAATGGGAGACATCGCGGCTGAGGATTACAGGCTGCGGAAGAGGAGGAGTGCCGGTACTTCTGAGTAGCGCTCTTCCCTTCCGTGGCCTGGACGGGGCCGCCACCGTTTGATGGCGGACGCGGTGGGGCCGCAGGGGAAGAGGAGTGTCGGTATATCGTTGGCCGCTCTCCCTATCCCCTGCGGCCGAAAAGTGGTAGGCGGCGGGGCCACTGCGCGGACCCGTCGCAGGGGGACCAAGGGTGCCAGACACGGGTTCGTCTGGGGCCCTTTTGTTACTTGGTTCCTGGGGTGGTCACGGCGTGCCACGTGTCCTGGCGCGCCGAACTGGTGGGGTCCGCAAGGGCCGATGCCTGCCAGGGGTGCGGGTTGTTCGAAAGAGATACCGCGGCCCCTGGCACACAGGCAACTGAGGGAACACGGGTGGGTTTTAGTCAGTAAAAGTCTGACACGCCCTCCTGCTCCACCCAGAGCAGGAGAAGTTATTTGATGATTTCCCACCCTCAAAAAAAAAAAAACCCAGTTCTAAGCACATTACAACAATAAGGTATACTGACTACGGTAAAACAAGCTTGTCTTTCTTTACTAAGGGCATGATTCACAGAACGCACTTTCATCTTTACTTTGCTAAGTAAAGTAGGCGTTGAATACGAATGTGAACCTTATTAACCTTTTTGAGCCTTGTTGGTCTAAGATTTGCAAGCGCTTCTGCTGTATATGAGGCACAATTTGTTTGATAGATTGGACAAAGTGCTATTGAGTTGTTTCATCAGATAGCAGCCTGGAGTCTGACTTGTGCCCAGCAGGCATAGCATGACGCTACCTATTTCTACGAAGAATAGACAGTGCTTTTTCATTAAAAAGTGACATTTCGTTTCTCCATTTTTACATCGCACCGTAGATATCCTTCTACAATCTGTTCATTTTGTGTTTCGTTTATTTCGATCTTTGTCTAGGTCCTTTTAGTTGTAGACTATTTCAGAAGAAAATTTCTTCCCAAATTGTCAAAATCACACTGACAACAAACTTTCTACTCGACGGCCACAAAGTATATACGATTATCTACAAAATCATGATTCGTTTAGAACGCATTACTGTGATAATTAATAGAAAAACATAGCTATCTTCTCCTATTGTACATCATTTAGTTAATAGTCATGTCTATTCTTCCGTCGACAAATCGGTGCTCGTACTAAGCCTGCAGTTGATGGCAATATCCTTGCCTCCTACCACACGGGTTTTAAAAATAACTGGCGAAATATGGGTATACTGGACTTAACCTTTCAGGGCATGATGTTCTGTTCTTTTATGGGAACCTTATAATTGTTTTTTTAATGCTCATATTTGTATAAGCAAATAACAGCAAGCATTTCATGTTATACCTTCGAATAATGTTTAAATTCGTTAAGACGCTTACTTTACTTAAAAAAATGAAATCAATGTGGATACAGTCTGTGAATCTTGCCCTTAGTCTGACAATTTTACTGCCTATGTGTTAAGGCGTATACACAAAGCGACTCGAGGAATACACTCGTTTGCTAGGTAGGATAAGTACTTATGTTATTTAGTAGAACAGATAATAAATGCGGGAAAAATAAGGGAAAAGTATCCACTAAAGCATTATATAACGATTTATGAAGAAAATTACATACTATGGGCATAAGTTTCTCTTTTATAGTGATTTCATTTTACTTAACCCTCATTTACACGATGCAAGAATATTGCCTGAACCATGAAACAAAATTGAAGCAACAAATGACTTTCATTGTCTTAACACAAAATAATAAATAATCTTTATTATATAAGAGAGTGGATACAGTTGTGTGAAGTCCCTGACATTTTGTGGTTAACCTGTTTTATAAGAGCCAGTGCCCTCTCCCGTGAGAAGAATCTCTCGAAAACCTTATGCAATGATAAAAAGACTAAAAATAATACAAAATAATAAAAAGACTTAAGAATACGAAATAATAAAGACCAAAATAATAAAAGGAAAAAAAAAAGCCTGGTGATTGTATGTAAGTGTGTAGCGCGCGTGTATGTGTGTATGTATGTGTGTGCGTGTGTGCGTGTATGTAAGTGTATGTGTGTATGTATATATGCGTGTGCATGTAGTGTGTGTGTAAATTAAATTGAGTGTTCAGGAAAGGTTGATTGGGACCTCGAGAACGGGTGAGGTTGAGTGCCTCTCATTAGTCATAGGGTAAAAATTAAAGTTACGAAACAATTATGAGAATTTGCTCTGTTTCGTCGTAATTGAGGGACAGTAGCCATGGCTCAAGAGTCTGCATGACCTTATGCAAAGTAAGTTTATAAGTTGATAGTTTTCTGTAGATTTTATTACACACTTGCTTTCGCCCGCGGCTTCGCCCGCGTGTTAGTCGGAAATTATCCCGCGGGAACATACTACCAGGATAAAAAGTATCTTATGTGTTAATCTAAGTTATAATCTATCTGTGTGCCAAATTTCATCTAAATCCATTCAGTAGTTTTTATGTGAAAGAGTAACAAACATCCATCCATCCATCCATCCATCCATCTATCCATACTTACAAACTTTCGCGTTTATAATATTAGTAGGATTTGCGAGCTTTGAACACGATAGTGTCGTCGGGAAAGCGCAGAATGACACTGAACATATTCACATATAAGAAAGCCAATCCGCCGGTTGGATAGATTTCTATCTAGAGGCATCGTGGAATGTCAACACAGTCAACGTGGTGCAACTTTTTATGATTGCTTCAATTTATGTGGAACTCTCTGCCATCGGCTGTGTGACCTTCCACATGTAACCCGCAAGAGTAAACACGGGTATCTTTTTAGCACGCTCGTTCTATCTTAGACCTCATTCATCGCTTTCCATCAGGCGAGATCGAGGTCAAGAGCAGCCCCAATCAGCAGCAAAAAATATAAAAATATGGTATGCCACGGAAAACTAAATCGCTCAGTGTAAATCACGCTGTACGTTCTAAATCAATTAGGTGAGTCTACACATAGCACAGCGTGAAAACGAGCCAAATATGAAGCATGTGTGTTCACCCCTTAACACGTAAAATTCCCCTACAAAGGCACCATATGGAGAAAACACATTTTTTTCGCATTTTCCACAAACTTTGGCCACTAAGAACGCTATAAAAAGTTCGTCCATATATCAGGGAGTATGGGGGCCGTTCCTTAGTAAATACGGAGTGTGTTTGTTAGTAAAAATGCTTTGATTTGTTTCCCGGTTTATTAAAGTTGTTTTATAGTAAGTTTGTAATGCGAGGGAAATTACAAAATTATTATCATAATCATTGTCTATAGGCATATCGTTAATGTTGTGCATTAAAAATGTAGTTTCAATACCATCTTATCTGGTAAGTAATAGAAGCGAGATTAGAGCGATAATTTACAATGGGATCTTTTATCATTAGTGTTCTTATTTTTTTATTATTAACTTTTATCTGAATAAGAAATGTAACGGTTTGAAATTATTTTATATACTAAAGCTATAAACTCGCTATTTATATTCCTTCGATTAAAGTTAACTGACTATTTAATGTATATAATAAGAATTATTGTGATGATACTAGTGGGTTCATGTCTTCGACCTCCTCAACAAGGTCACTCCTTTTTTTCCTGCTTCGTTGGTCTTTTTGAGCGATTTCCAGGTTGAGAAAGGTGTTATTGGATTTTTCTATTTAAATTTTCTCAGCATCAGCCCAGAGTCTGAATTTTTGCCCGCTTGATGGTAATAGGCTAGCCCCTTATATGGGACTTCACATAACTGGCGAAAATATATGTTTGTATTAAAGATACGCCTCTGCTTAATCCTCTCTCCTCTCCCCACACGTAATGTTATATTAATCAAAACAGCAAAATATTTGACAGCTCTTTGCGATGTTGCCAATTTTCAGAATGCATCCTCCTAGGTAAGTAGGTACTTGTGACTAAGTAATATTAGCCGCACGGGTGCTGCGATTGCCGCGCTTGATCCGTGTCCCGGCTGTCTTTCCTGGATCTTTGACAGTCGTTACGGGTCTTCAGAAGCCCGAAAGTGTGACAACCAGTCTTACTAAGGGGTATCGTGTTACCCAGTAACTGCATTGTGGAGGCCAGATAGGCAGTTGTTCCATGTAAAATACTTGTATTCAGTTGCATCCCGTTTGACTGAAAACCAACCACGATATAGTTGGAAAAAATACCAGGCAGAAGATAAAGCTCACATCGTTAGTGGATCGAAGAAATTTTTTTCTGAAGCTTATGGCAAATATAAAAAAAAAACAAATTCCCGGTAATCATTATGTACATTAAACGTAGGTATACGGTAATGCCAAACTTTGCCTATTAAAAGTTCCACGAACACAGTTTGGGTACCAGCGGGTGATCGTTAACATCTGAGGATTCCTGGACAATATTTCATCGATAGCAAGTACCTACTTACTCTCAGTGTTTGAGAGTTCAAAATCTCATGTCGAGACTTCGTCGTGACTGGTTGTTCACTTGGACACGACCTAGCCGCTCAATTGACATGCGTCCTGCGACCGCGACTGCGATTAAAACAAGTGACAGAACGGAAACAGGTGACGCATATGCGTGTCGTTTGATTTGGAGTCGCATGTCAAATCACTCCAAACAAAATACAACTCGGCATTCACTCGGCATTAATATAAAAACAAAATACAAGCTTATTAAAATAACATGACAATAAGGTATTACACTCATTTTTGAAAAGTGTCCTAATTAGATTTTAAAGTGCTAATAAACCCCCCCCCCCCCAGTGGGTTCCCACACTGTCGTTGCGGAGGGGGGCTCAGTAGCCGTGGTCACCCTCTCACGGTGAAGCGAAAAGGAACCCCAAGGTGGGGCCGCTCGTCAGGGTTTTTGTCTCCAAGCCGACGACGTAGCGGCCAAAAAGTAGGTTGAGATGAGGTGCATAGCAACTGAAGCGGGCCGCGATGTCGAATGGGAGGCATCGCGGCTGAGGGTTCCAGGCTGCGGCAGAAGAGGAGTGCCGGTACTTCTGAGTAGCGCTCTTCCCTTCCGTGGCCTGGACGGGGCCACCACCGTTTAATGGCGGACGCGGTGGGGCCGCAGGGGAAGAGGAGTGTCGGTATAGCGTTGGCCGCTCTCCCTATCCCCTGCGGCAAAAAAGTGGTAGGCGGCGGGGCCACTGCGCTGACCCGTTGCAGGGGGACCAAGGGTGCCAGACACGGGGTCGTCTGGGGCCCTTATGCTACTTGGTTCCTGGGGTGGTCACGGCGTGCCATGTGTCCTGATATGCCGAACTGGTGGGGGTGGTGGGGGTTGGTTGTTCGAAAGAGATACCGTCGCCCCTGGCACACAGGCAACTGGAAGGAACACGAGTGAGTTTTAGTCAGTAAAACTCTGACACGCCCTCCCCCTCCACCCAGAGCGGGAGAAGTTATTTTATGATTCCTCATCCTCAAAAAAAAAGAGTGCTAATAAACTACTACAAAAAACACAACATTTTATTTAATCGCTTAGTGCCGTAAAAATGCACTAAAATTTGACGTTTTCAAACGCGCGTAATTTGACAAAAACTCTGGATGCAGTGGGCGCCATATTGGTCTGTGGGTCGTTACGTCGGTTTGCTAAGTAAACAAATGCGCTGATATTTTGTATGATAATTGAAAAAAATCGTTATTATTCTACTTATCGTTGGTTTTTTGTTCCTGAATGAAAAATATTATTTAATTAAAAATTAGTTTGGTTATGAAAATAATAAAAGCACAAAGTTGTTCAATTGACATGCCGTATGACGTAATAACATGGCGGCTACTATTTTATGGGGTTTAAAAACAGATTTAAAAAGCTAAAATCTTTGAATTGAATTTTAAAATTTATTTTGTTATTTCATGAACTAAAATTATCATTTTCCGACTGCATTTTGCCTAAGCTATCTCAATAATATATTTTTACATTTTTCCCTATTATCTATGAAATTTTAATTAAATTGCGATATAATATGCAACTTAAGTGGCAGTGGGCAGGGCACATTGCTCGCAGAACAGATGGCCGATGGGGCCGAAAGGTTCTGGAGTGGCGACCGCGTATCGGAAGACGTAGTGTGGGAAGGCCTCCCACAAGGTGGACCGACGACCTTGTGAAGGCCGCGGGAATCCGCTGGATGTGGGAAGCACAAGACCGGTCGAAGTGGAGGAGGCCTATGTCCAACAGTGGACGTCTTTCGGCTGAAATGATGTTGATGATGATAATAATATGCATAACATAATAAACCTATAACGTTACCACTGCTGGGACGCAGGCCTTCTCTCATAGAGGCCATCCACCACGCGGGCCCAGTATGGGCTGATAGATGTCACGTCTTCGAATATTTGGTTCTAAGACATAAGATACACACAGATTCCTCACGATGTTTTCCTTCACCGTTTTAAGTGCAGTGGTGATGAAATTAAATACACAAGCATGCTTAGGTTTGAAACCTCGAGGTTTCCGGCGACTGGTACCGCAATTACCTGAAACTGCGTTGTCAGTCGCCGGATCCATTTCAATTAATATTTTTCTTCCGGCGACTGGGACCACTCATGAATAATTTTTTTTATCATGTATTGTTCAACCCGAAAACAGTACAGGTAAACGATTTTTTTTTAATGTTACTTATTTTTTTTTCGCGTTGCTATTTTTAGTATGATAATCACTCCTATTTTAGGCGAGCTTCTACCGAGTTATGACTCCCTGGTACTTCGAAGGCATAAAGCGTTTTCTAGCTTTCTGAGAAAATGTATGAGAAAATGAAATATATGTACTCTTTTTTTCCCCTGAAATGAGGTTTTTTTTTGTTTTCTTGAGTTTTTTACTTTGTTTTATTTTTAAAGATATAAATAAATTATGTTTTCGAATCAAATAATTCTTTTCTTTAATCTAAACAGTTTTTCGTTTGACTGTACTATTTTGGATTAAACAATAGATTATGTTATTCAATTACGGGTGGTCCCAATCGCCGGAAGAAAATATTAAAAATAAATAGTTCCCAAAGCTGGGACCGCGGTTCGAGTTAATTACAGGCCCAGTCGCCGGAATCCTCGGACGCTCGACCTACAGTAACTCTTATGTCGGGCTGGTGTGTGGTATCGGCCACCACCAAAATCTATATAAATAAAAATAAAAGTCCTGACTGACTGACCCGACCGACCCTTGCTCGTTGAAGCGCCAGCCCGCGCCGCAGCTGAGCCAGTAGCTTTAAATTCCCCCTATAATAATAATGCCAATATTTCGATCCAGCCTGTCCCCAATAGTGATAGCTGTCCCCCTATCAGTGACGCCCTGAGCCGAGGTCCGTACCCCACAGGGGGTGCCCTCAGCGTGCAGTCGCTTAGCTTGTAAATTTTAGTTTGTAAGCCCTGGCTGGAGGCGTTAAGATTAGTTTCTTAATGGCAGCCCCAGGAATGACCGGTTAAGCAGTCACGGCCTCTCAAGGCCAACTGCGAGATGCCCAACAAAAAAAAAAAAAAAAAAAAAACCTGACTGACTGACTGACTCATCAACGCCCAGCCCAAACCCTTGGACCTAGAAAGCTGTAATTTTGCACAGAGGTTCCCTTTATAATGTAGACAAGGAGTAAGGATTTTTCGATATTCAACCCCTAAGGGAGTTAAATAGGGGATGAAAGGTCCGCGCGAGCGAAGCCGCTGGCAAAAGCTAGTATGCAATAGAAAGAAAAACTCACACACATAACATCACGCCTTGTTACCTAGACTATACTACTGTATACTTATAGTACACCTACATTTCGCCAGATATTATGTTGAAGTCCCATATAATAGGGGGTGAGCCTAATGCCATCGACAAGTCACACCTAGACCCCGGCTGCCACTGAGAAATTCCAGATATTAATACCCAATAACACTTTGCCCGACCTGGGAATCAAACCCAGGACTTAGTGTTCAGCAATAGCGCTTGCAACCACTAGACCAATGAGGCGGTCAGAAAAAAAGAGAATACATTATGTCTATGCCTCGTAGAGTAAAGATAAAAGTGGTCATGCTACGCGTACCAGAAGATACAAAAAAAAATACACCAACTCTAAAACAGCGGATTTCAGTACAATTATAACAAAAAATATTAACACCACAAGCATGCGTCGACCAGATAAAAAGGGTCTTCCCTTAAAAATGTCTCCCTCGTATAAAATCAAGGAGTATACCTACAGATGATTTTACTGAGATAGCAAATTACTTGCAGGAAGCGGCAAATGAACCGAGAATACGATTATTTCGCCCTGAGACTTGCGAAAATTTATACTAGGGATGTAACGGAGGCTATCTTAGCGGAGGCGAAAGTGAACAAAAAAGATTACTTACAAATGAAATTGACCTTTGCGTAATCCACTTATAAAGGTATAAGGAACAGGGTGTAAAGTCCACTCATACTCTATGGAAAATGGAGAAACCTCCGACCAGACTGGTGTTGTGTCTAGTGGGCAACTACCCGACGGTTGTTTTTTTTAATGGCATCTCGCAGTTGACCTTGAGAGGCCGTGACTGCTCAACCGGCCTTCCTGTGGCTGCCTTAAGAATTCTTAAAGCCTCCAGCTAAGGGCGTAAAACTACTTGAATTACTAAGCGACTGCACGCTGAGGACACGCCCTGTGGGGTACGGGCCTCGGTTCAGGGCGTCACTGGTAGGGGGACAGCAAGTGGAGTCAGGCTGTATCAAAACATTTTCATTATTATTAACAATCGGGGAATTTAACTCTACTAGCTCAACTGCGGCACGGGCTGACGGCTTCAACGAGCAAGGGATGGTCGGGCCCGACGGTTGTTTTTTTGTTTGTTTGGCGTCTTGCAGTTAACCTTGAGAGGCCATGACTGCTTGACCGGACTTTTCTGTGGCTGCCATTAAGAGAATTTAACTCCTCCAGCCAGGGGCTTAAAACTACTTAAATTAGGTATTAAGCGACTGCACGCTGAGGGCAGGGTACGGGCCTCGGCTCAGGGACTCACTGGTTGGGGAACATCAAGTGGGGACAGGCTGGATCAAAATATAGGCATTATTATTATTAGCCGGGGAATTTAACTCAACTGGCTCTGCTGCGGCGCGGGCTGGCGCTTCAACGAGCAAGGGACGGTCGGGCCCGACGGTTGATGTCGAGATGTTGTATATACTAGTCGCTCGGTAAACTCTGCTAGCGCGATGCAAGATTTGTGTGACGTCAAGTCTTTGATGTGTAGTTCGCTACACTACTTTTTGTGTTGGAACCTAAATTTCTTAATACACAGTTCAATTTATATTCCTACTGAAATTGATTTATGACCTTCTGGTACGAATGTCTGCGAAAGTTCCGCATATCCGAAGGCGGGGGCAAAGTTCCGTGACAACCCTATTTTATATCTACAGTGTTCCTTTTATTTAACGAGTAAAGGTGGGTAGTTAGAGGTGCGGACTTGTGTATAATTAATTACTGGCAGTTTTAGTGATAAGTGAATTAGTTTTCATCTAGTACCGTATTTCATTAAAGCTTTGGTCTAAGACCTAACTGGGGTGAAGACAGGGTAACATTTTGTGTGAAGTTTAACAAAGACACAACAAAACTCACGCTCGAACTTCCAGAAGGGTTAGGCAGCGGTGTACTTACACTAGTCACACCCACAATTCGACTATTTTGTTATACATAAGCACAGCATATTTAGCCTATAATGTTTCCACTGTTCGGACACAGGCCACCTCTCGGTGAGTAGGATTGGGCCGTAATTCACCACGCGGGCTCAGTGTGGGTAGTTCCACATGTCTTCACATTTTTGTTTCTAGGACGTTCGGTTTTCTTACGATTATTTCGTTTACCGTTTTGAGAGCAGTGATGCTGAAATTAAATCATAATAAACCATTTATTTCAGGCGAAGCAGGCCCATAGATAAATACCTTAACCTAAACATACATATTTTTATTACATAGAAATACAACTATTGTACACGAAGTGACGACTGTGTAGGCGTAACCTTCCGCGAAAACGTCGGTATACCACATCTTTCGGCCAAAACTCTTCCTTCATGACGGTTTCTAGATACTGAGTTGGAACCCGCACCACAAACGACTCCAAGTATATTTTATGGCGCGACTCCAAGTTCTCTACTCTCAAGGTCCACTTGGTCTTGATCCTGATGTCTTCAGTCATCGTGGAGTGATGCAGATGCTATACGACGAGGAGGACGAGATCAGCAGCGGAAAACAGTTACTGTTCCAGTCACTTGGTAAACTAGACCAGATGCCGTCTCGCCGCAGGGATGGAACCGAGAAGAGTATTCAAGATATCATCGATATGTTGAAGAAGACGGACCCGGACGACGTGCCGGATTTCGTGGCGAAGGAGCTGAGTAAACTGCCCCCCGTCACATTCGATCACGTCGACGTTACACGGCTGCTAAAGGACATCACTACCTTGAAAGTGGACATGACCAAAATGCAGTCCAGAATGGAGGTTTCAGAAAAGAAAAATATTGAACTACGTTCAGAAATAGCATTATTGCGCAACGTTGGTTCGGTAATTGGGTCACCAGAGGCCTCAAAGGTGAACACGCGTTGAGGAGCGCAAAATGCATCTATCGGCAGTTTTGGATCGGCGAACACAGGTGCGTCACCCGCTGCCGATAACGCTGAGCAAGCGCCGCCCGCCGCCGCCGTCGCCCGCACCACAACACCGGCTGTGGGAACGTCACACGTAGGTACGTCGACCCCTCGTGCCTACGCTGCTATTGTCGCCACCGGCAAATCTGATGCGTCGCAGCAACAGCGAAAAACCAGAAAAGGGGGTAATCTGAAAAAGGGTACTCAACCTGCCCTGACTGCGGTCCGCAACTCCGTGCCAAGATTGGGCCTGGTTGATGAGGAAGGTTTTACTAAGGTAGAAAGGAAGAAGAAGCCTTGCTCTCGTAACTTGTGCGGTACCGCACCGAGTGGACCCAGCATGCTGCTGCGCCCTGCTGTGCCTACGACGCAGCTGTACATTTCACGTCTGCATCATTCCACGAAGATTGAGGAAGTCGTGCAGTACTTGAAAGTGAAGACCAACTGGACTCTGAGGGTCGAAAGGTTGGAATCGCGCCATGACGTCAACTTTAAGTCGTTCGTGGTCCGAGTTCCAACCCAGCATCTACAGACCTGCTTGAAAGAAGACTTTTGGCCGAAAGGTGTCGTATATCGGCGTTTCCGAGGACGGTTACGCGATACCTCACAGCGATACACGACGCCGACCACTTTACGTGTATAGTTATAGTTTTGATAAGTTTCATAATATGTATTAGTTTATTAATATTTTTAAGATTATTTTGTGTATTTTATCTATGGGCCTCAGCTGCCTGATAATAAAATGATTGATTGATTGATATACGTACAGCGATTAATACCACTGGGCCATCACCTGCACTTGCTCTGGGCCACCACTAGGCTGAGAGAAGAACTAGGATTGAAATACTGCTGTGACATATTCTCCCTCACTGAGAGTGGCCTGGGTCCCAGCATTGGGAAAATTATAGGCTACTTGTGATGCCAGGTATTAAATGGCGGTCCGATTTTCTATTCACGTTTCCGTTGTCTCATTCCCATATTGAATGAAATGAATGAAAATGCTGTATTTTGTAAAGCCGATTTGCACAATGCAAGTTTCTTGCCTGAGGCATACTATTAATTGAAGTTTGCATCGTCTAGACACTATTTAGACGGTGCAACTTTTATTGTCCCTTCAACTTAAGATATGCCACAGGGAATAAAATTCAATTTATGCACACACATATAAACAGAGAAGAAAAAAATAATACGTACAACGTTTATTCTGCATCAGCATTAAGACAAATGGCCAGCATAATAACGCGCTTATGGCTGTTCTTTAGACAGACTCTAATCACCTTAAAATTACAAAAATCAGCATAATATCAGCGTCGACTTGCATTTGTTATTTGTTGCATAATTCGACATAGAAAGAATTTCACTAATCTAACCGAACGCAATCAGCATTTCTAAACCACGTTCCACTGCTATCATATTATTAGGTACCACAATTGACATTGACTGGTGAAATGAGTCAAAATCAAAATCAAAATCAAAATATTTTATTTCACATAAGCCTGCATGGGCACTTATGAAACGTCAGAAGCTAGGTGCACGGTACTAATTTGTCGTTTCCTATGGAGAAGAGCCGGCAAGAAACTCCACGGTTACTCTTTTAAAAATAATTGGCTTTTACAATGTTTTCAAATTACAGTGATAATAGGTATGGGAGGACAGTGCAGGCCAGTCAATAAGTACCAGTTACTTAGAGGAATGAAAATACAGAATAGAAAAACGTCTACAAATCTAGTCTCTAAGGCCTACCACGTTCTCTAATTCACAATATGTAAAATAATCTACCTATATAAAATGAATCTATTTGAACCAAGTGACATGATTTCGATGACAATCACTAATAATAAATAGTAGTAAAATTGATGTATAATGTCAAATAATGACGAGAATATGTCAGACATTGTAAAAAAATAAAAACAATAAAAATTAACATTGCAATTTGGGAGCAGTTAATAGACTTTCACACAGTTTTGGTGTTAATGAGGTACCAGGGAAGCTACATGTGCAGAAGGAATTAATGCCAAAGTACTTAATCGGTTCGTTTTTTTTTAGGTTTCTGTATTGAGAATTTTTGGATATAAACTTGTCAATTTCAGCTTATAAAATTACTTAAGATTCCTTCATTGTAGCAATTCAAAATTTGAATTTCAAACAACAGAATCTTTTTGAACCAGTCGAAATGGCGGTGCTTGGGGTAGGGGGTAGGCCTATGTGAGGCAGTGGACGTTTTTCTGCTGATGGTAATTATAAAAAAATATTATAGGCAACTGAGAAAAAAGAATCCTTATTTAATATTGAAACTCGTTACAGAATCTCCTTCGTTCGTTATTATCTTATTGTCTTTTATAGTTATTGAATTTGGATCCTAAAAGTACAACATAAAGCTCAACAGTGTAAAAAACACATTCAACTGAAAATCAAAATCCTTATTTTATTGTTATTACCTTTAATGTAGCACGGATCCCTAAAAATACGGTTATTGACTTGTGCCTACGGAATCCGAACACAAAATAAGAGTACCTGATTAAATTACAAAATGTACAGTTTGAGAGATCCGATTATTTATACATAACTAGCTTTTTTTTTGAGAATGAGAAATGATAAACTATCTTCTCCCGCTTCGTGTCAGACTTTTACTAACTAAAACCCACCCGTGTTCCTTCAGTTGCCTGTGTGCCAGGGGCCACGGTATCTCTTTTGAACAACCTGCATCCCCTGGCAGGTATCGGCCCTTGCAGACACCACCGGTTGGTGCTGACATCTCTATGAGGCATGGGTGGAACACAACGCGCCGTCGACCCGGGCTTGGTCCTTACCGGACAGCGAGCTACCCATTACTCGCCGTCCGCAAGCCCACGCCTACGGTGGCCAGCAATCAGCCTGAGATTTCCGACGCCCAGGGCGTCTCCTGCGGCGACTAAGGCCGTGAGGGCGCATATACTGCCTCTCCTTCATATGCGCCGCCTCCCTCTTTTCAAGCATTACTGCTTCGCAGAAGGAGATGACGGCTACCCATGCACTCTCGCTCCATACCATGGCCTGGACCAGGGCCGGACGCGTAAGATTGCCGTCGCTGATCGCCTCCACGAGGACACGGCGGTGCTCCACCCAAGCCGGATAGACCTCCGAAGTCCTTCCTCTCGAAGTATTCCACGCGCGACTCAAAGAGATGTCAGCACCAACTGATGGGGCCTGCAAGGGCCGATGCCTGCCAGGGGTGCAGGTTGTTCGAAAGAGATACCGCGGCCTCTAGCACACAGGCAACACGGGTGGGTTTTATTCAGTAAAAGTCTGCCACGCCCTCCTGCTCCAGCCAGAGCGGGAGAAGTTATTTGATGATTACTTACACAAAAAAAAAACTACCTCTCGGTGGAAACAAGCTTGATGTTATGATGATACTACTGAAACGTATAACTATTACTATTTTACTACTAGTCTATTTACCTACGTGATAATATAGGATATTACGAATAACCACAAAAAAAAAACTATATCCAAGCCAAGAAAACACCATAAAAAATCCTTGTTTATCCAAAGCACAGTGAGAAAGCAAAATCAGCGAATAATATTCCATAGCCGTACTGACCAAAACAATCTATATAGACAGTAAGTAATACATTACAACCGAGTAACCTTGACTATGTGATAAATGGCGAGCCTACATAGATGGATATTGTGTAGTATATCGTCAATTAATTATTGTAGTAGTATGTAGCTTTTATGGATAACTTACATTTCGTCAATTTCGGATAAGAGGGAAATGAGAATAGAAAGTTTTCATACATATGAATATCGAGATTTTGCAGACACTACTCTTTATATTGTCTATTCAATAATAATATAACTTGAATCTGGCTATTCATTTAGGGTTCTAAATGGACAGGCAGATGTATTCGTACACTCACATTTCCTGGTAGATGAAAAGCTTGCTGTATCCCATGAGAGGTGGTCACAGTCACATCAAGCTAAGCTAGCTTAACGAAGTGATTTCCTAATTCAACTCAGTGTAGTTTCATGACGAGTTACCGAAGCGAGCCCACTCATGATACAAACGAGGAGCAAGCGAAGCGAGCTCCCCTACAAAGACCAAAGAGTGTAGTGAGCTCACTCTTAAAACGAGCCAGCAAAAGCAAGCTAATTAAAGGTCGCTTAAATTTCTCGTTTACCTCCTAAAAGATGTGATTCAACGATCATAAGGCACTTTTAGTTTATGTTCTGGCCAAATTCTCCAATTTATTATGATGCGCCCTGGGGAGAATACGATAAAAAACGAATTTATAAACTAGGTATTATAAATTAGTTTTTATCGTTTTCCCTCTTAAGAGTTAATTATGTAATTTAAACTTTATGAACCTGATTTGAAGTGGTTTTAACTTTTTGATGATGTAATAACCAATTAAAGGACCGTATTGGCATTAAGGTAGTTGACAATGAAAAGTGGTCATGAAAACAGCATATTATCCAGTGAAAAGATATGCTTTTAAATAAAACCGATTGCAGAACTTATGCCTAAGGTATGCTGACTATTCCTTAAGTTTTCACAGCCAAATTAGCATTGTGAATCTGACTTTTGGAAAGCATTAGGTATAAGAGTTTCCAGAACTGTTTATTTTCGTGCCAACACGTTGAAAATTCAAAAATAAAACAAAACATATATTTTATGTAAACCTACATGAGAGTTCAGAAGCTGGGGTCCAATTGGTCGTTTCCTATGGAGAAGAGCCGGGAAGAATACTCCGGTTACTCTTACAAAAATAATTGGCTTTCACAATGATTCCAAATTACATTGTTTATTAGTATGCGAGGACAGTGTAGGCCTGACAACAAGTACTAGGGTATTCTAAAAAAATAGAAAATGGTCAAAAAATCAAAGCATGAGTCTACAAGGCCTAGGACCAAGATCAAAGGCTTTTTCGATACATCCAGCTTTAATTCGACGACTGGAAGGACAGGGAACTAATTAAGTTAAAACTCTCATGTAACAGAGACCTGACCCCATAATTTCCCATGACCCGATAATCTCCAAGGGATCTTCAAAGGGTAATGAAACCCATTGCTATCTCCAACCAAAAACCATATCTCAGGGCATTCAAATAACAGTTACCATCGCCATTTGAACGTAACCCATGCATTGCACCAAATTGGGTAGCGAACGACACAGTGAAACAAAGCAAATTTGGGCGCAAAACAATAAATAAAGATTACAGTGGCATTTTCCTACCGAAATGACCGTAGCTGTGTGGTTTTGAAACCAGCGGGTGGAGTCTTGTTGGTAGAAGATTTTGTATAGCAGTAGAAAACAAATGACGGCTGGTGGATAAAAGTTATTAAAAGAACAATTCTGAAGGCTGCCGCAGACCACAAACAGACAGGGCGCCCACTGCAAATCACCATCTATGGAAACGTTTTCGTTGAGTTAGGTACAGAAGCGTATCGCTGTGGTTTGTCACTACGATTGCGTACATGCATGATAGGTGTATATGTCGCAGCCATCTGGTTTAATCAGCCAGCTAATTGGACGCCTATGCCGTTCATTAAACGCCGGCATCCATTATGTACCACTGCTCTAGCTTTTTTTTTTTTTTAGCTTTTATTAATCAAATACATAAAAAAAATACATTTATTTGTTACATCATACCACACAAACCATCGCGGGTTTAACAGCGGTATGGCCAGACACGGCAACTCGGTGCCACTACATGATAATAATCTAGGAAACAATTTGGTAATTAGATCTATATAGGTACTTATATATCCTATTATAACGCACTGCGATCTAAAAAGTATCTTTTTAATACCTTTGAGCAGTTCTTCGCATTTAATACATAACAGATTTCCAGAGGTAAATCATTCATAAACGATGGTAGCATACATTCCCACGTCCGAGCTCCATAAGCATTATTAGATTTAGGTTCGATAAATGCGGGTAGGTAAGTCAAACAACGCAGTGACTTAGGTCTTACGTATTTACAAGCTCCGCTGCTAACTGTTCTATATTTCCTATTTAACATTAAAACCGCTTCTCTCGTAGCCCCAACCGCATCCAAACAGTCCCTCTATTGTTATCATTACACTAGTAAGTTCAGGGGTCGTTCAGGCATTTAAGCTTAATAAGGAACGATAAATATACCGAAAAATAGCTAAGACAGTGTTTATTTGATAATCTTGTTCTGGAGAAATGTTTGGAGGATACACTTTAAGGTGAGGTTTCAGGTTTCTTGAGTCGTTGTTCTACAAAATAAGCGTGGATAATAATAAAATGGTATTTAGTTTCATTGGCCTACATTGTAAACTCCGCATGCATAAATAGGAAGTTGTACAAAATAGACTAAACGAGGTTAAACATACTTAATACTTTGAAAACATCATACATTACTTAGGACAAACTTATTATAACACTAGTTTTTGCCAGCGGCTTCGCCTGCGCGGTACTTTCATCCCCTATTTAGCTCCCTTAGGGATTGAATTTCGAAAATTCCTTTCTTATTCCTTGTCTAAATTATAAAGGGAACCTCTGTGCAAAATTTCAGCTTTCTAGGTCCAAGGGTTTGGGCTGAGCGTTGATGAGTCAGTCAGTCAGGACTTTTCTTTTTATTTATAGGTATAGATTGATGACTAAAACTAATCGGGCAGATGCTTTCAACTTTCTTAAACCATCAAAGTAAAGATCGATTTGGGCGCTGCAACTATTTATGACTTAGCTTATGATATGAATTAAAGTAAAAGATTATTATGACTAAATAGGTAATTGATAAATAACAGCTATTTGTTTTATAGCTATTCATAGTGTTGTACTATAATATCGTATGGCTAACAGCCAAAATCTACCTTAAGCTTCATGCACATTACCCACACGGATAACGGAAACGTGTGCAGAATAGTCCGGGTATAAACGAACGTGTGTAAATGGCCTTATCTGGGCGTAATCATAATTTATAGTAATGTTACACTGGCTTAATTAGTTGTGCAAATTGCTAGTTTCGGTTGCGGGTTAACTGATTTTTATTGTAAGGACAATAGGGGGTTTGTTTTAGCTCAACAGTAGGACAGGGTTGACGCTAAGAAAATAGTGTGAGGAAGTCGTATTGCTTCGCTGAAGACTGTACAATCTAAGCAACCTTATCGGAAGCTAATAGGAAGGTGAGACGAAGTTGATTTAACTGCCGATAAAATATTTTTGTCAACATACAACCCATTTTACAACTTGCACACATTTGATATAAAAATTATAAGTTTTGCTTTTAATATAACACGTCTTGCTATAAAAGAGCGGACTCTCCTAATACAGGAATTATCTGCCTAAATGGAGGATCAAATCAAAAAATGTGTTTACACCTAATACTTGTGTTAGGTACCAATAAACGATTTTATATTTATTTAATTTTAATTTCCGTGTGATGCCGGACGTAAAGAATAGCACTATCCCAACTCTTCCCGTGGGTGTCGTAGGAGGCGACTAAGGGACTTACTAGAGAATGGGCAGCAGCGTTCTCTATGCATTTTACCACCATACTGCGATCGCCAACCCGCCTGCCAAGCGTGGCGACTATGGCAAGCCACCCCAAATGGTTTTTTTTTTTGAGGATGGGAAATCATCAAATAACTTCTCCCGCTCTGGGTGGAGCAGGATTGCGTGTCAGACTTTTACTGACTAAAACCCACCCGTGTTCCCTCAGTTGGCTGTGTGCCACGGGCGACGGTATCTCTTTCGAACAAACCCCTGGCAGGCATCGCCCCTTGCGGACCCCACCAGTTAGCGCTGACATCACTTTGAGGTGCGCGTGGAACACAACGTATCGTTGACCCGGTCTTGATCCTTGCCGGACAGCGAGCTACCCATTACTCGCCGTCTGCAAGCCCGCGCCTATGGTGGCCGGGAATCAGTCTGGGATTCCCAATACCTAAGGCGTCTCCCGCGGTGACTACGGCCGTGAGGGCGCATATACTGTCTCTCCCTCAAGTGCGCCGCCTCCCTCTTCGCGAGCATTACTGCTTCGCAGTAGGAGGCGACGGCTACCCATGCACTCTCGCTCCGTACCAACTATGTAGGGGTCGCCTTTCAGTCTAACTGGTTGCAACTGAATACCAGAATTTTACATGAAACGACTGCGTATGTGACCTCCAAAACCCAGTTACTGGGTAAAACGATATCCCTTGGTAAGAATGGTTGTCAGACGTTCGGGCTTCTGACGAAAAGTAACCACTGTCAAAAATCCACGAATGACAGCCGGGACCAATGCCTTAACGTGTTTTCCGAGGCATGGAGGGGTCTTGGTATGTAAAGATGGTCACCCATCCACGGGCCAACCGCGGAAAGCGTAGCTTAACCTGATTGATCGACCCATGCCGCTGTTATTATTTAGCCCCAAGCCCCTCTATATATCTATATAGGTAAGTTACAATGCAACAAATTTGTCTAAAATGTACAAAATGGTCTGGTCGTCAAATCCGTCGGTTTTATTAATTTGGCCCCTGAAAGTAGCGCTATTTTATACTAACACAAAGCTCGATCTAAAATAGCACATAAACCTAGAACATCAGTAGAAAACCTTCATCTTTCTACAGTAAAACATAATAATATACAATGAGCTCGTTTAGTTTTCAGCCGACATCGGAAACTGCAACGAGACGGTCGCCAACAATGGGCTGAGAAGTGGCTCTCTTCTACAATACTTACAAGGATATAGATTGTGGACTAGAATTTAAAAACTTTTTACAAATAAAACACAACCGACTTAAAAGAAAAAAAAGTGAACATCATTTCAGTTTCAGAAGTTTGGCTTTGGTTGTGTTTATTGCCAAACTACGACAGAATTAAAAAAAAATGTTTCGAATTGAAAGTTCGAAATGAAACCTCCTTCTTTTTGAAGTCGGTTGAAAATCAATTTTTAGTTGCATTTTTGATATCGATTTGTTTCTTATGAACAGGTTTTGTTTTCTATCTAAAGCAGTAGGTAACTAGGTAGTACCCTGACAAATTCCTATGCCAACAACATCATCAGCAAAGACGAACTGGATGAAAAACTTAATTTTTCATACAACTTAGTTTCAATAAAATTCACTGAAAAACTACTCAAGCAAAGTTAATAACATTGATTGTGACCGCCGCGCGAGCGTCCTCTACCAAATGAAGAATTTTTATTTTACTCATAGAAATTGTACATTTGAAAAAACTTCTACCTTTCATATTATTCTTGCAATTTAGTGAAACATAACATGAAATGTAACTCAACTAGGCGAAATGTTTTAATGTGTGTTAAATTTTATAGAACTGTAAAGGTTGTTTGCAAAAGACGACCTCATATTGTAGGTACTAATTCAAATTAACCGGAATAGATTTTTTGTTGGGCCTTATCAGAAAGCTGAAAGTCACCCAAAGGACAGTGGAGAGGGCTAGGCTTGGAGCTTTCCTACGCGACCGACTCAGAAATGAAGAGATCGTAGGAGAACCAAGATAACCGACATATCCCAAAGTATTGCCAAATTTGAGTAACAGTGGGCAGAACACATTGCTCGTAGAACAGATGGCCGATGGGGCCGGAAGGTTTTGGAGTGGGTACCGCGTACTGGAAGATGTCGCATTAGACGGCCTTGGAACAAGGTGGACCGATGACCTGGTGAAGGCCGCAGAAATCCGCTGGATGCGATAAGCACAGAACCAGTCGAAGTGGCGGTGCTTGGGGGAGGTCTATTTCCAACAGTGCAGGTCTTTCGGCTAAAATGATGAGGTTTTTTGTTTCGATAAGACAGAGTTTATTGACAGGCACGCCATTGTAAACACGAAAGCGTGCAATAAATGAAATAAAGACTAAATTCGCATAACAATGTGTTTTATTGCCCGATTCGGTACGCAGAACTCTTAAGGCTCCCACAGTACTACGGGACCAGAAGGGTCCCTGGTACTGGGGTTTGATAAATTAAACGCTTGTATACGTGTAAGTATAAATTATATCGTTTATTCCACGTTTAGGTCTTCACAGATCCACGCCTGTCAATCCTCTATTTTCTTCCGAAACAAAAACCTAAGCTAAAATATTTGAAAGACTGTTCTAGATCTCCTTGACAGTTCGAATGTGACAAAGCTATTTCGTTGCCTGCCGGTTGCCTTCGGTAAACAAACAACCTTTATAGTACGTTCACCAATCTGTACCCGACATTAAAAGTTTCCATCGACTGTGGTACTTGCACTCTGCTTCTGATTAACAAAGTTGTGACAGCTAACGGATGGTAACGAATGGTGGAAAGCTCAGTAAAGTGTCAGTGGCTAAGTTAGTCCTTTATTTAACCTCTGGCGTAAACAGGAAGATTCTCTTTAAATAGACTCTCAAATTAAACTGTGAGTACTCATTTCGGATAAAATAATGTTAAATTAAGGTAAAAGAATTAAAAAATTACGTAATAAAAGTTGCTGCTTTGAATGAAATGTTATAAATTAACCCCAATTGTCAAATGAAAAATATCTTTGAGATGATTTTAAAATTACAATTTTGGGTTTTAAGTAGTACTTACATATTATTAGAAAAATATATTCAAATAATCAAATCAAAGCACTTAATTTGCAGTGGCACTGCAAATTGACATTCACTGGAACGATTTCTGATCTAAGTGTTTACATTTTTATGACATACCATAACATATAAAAATTTATACAGGCACGTAGGTTTCTCTAGATAAGTAGATACAAATAATTATTGTGTATAAAAAAGTCGTTGAACACCATTCCATCCAGCATTTTTACATCCCTTCTCGTCTCTAGAGATGGCGACTAAATGAAGTCCAAGCGCTTTCAAGAGCCAACTAAGTTTTATACTTAGAAAATCTTCAAAGCAGAGTACGTTGAGTCTATTGCTAATTAAATGAATCCGTACAACCTCTGACATCAGTGCGGCTACTCCCTAAGCAGTCCATAGTTTCAGCCGAAGTTACGGGCGCTTCCTTCAACGTATCACTTACGGTCAAAAGATTAGTTTGGTTTCCGAACTAAGAAAGAATGCCAACACAATTTGACAGTTGTCCCTACGACTTGTGTTTTCTTTCCGTCTGCAAAATTTAATTTGACACTTGTTTCGATGGGTCAATTACTTTCTGACGGGGCCGTATCTTCGTTGACGGACTTAGAAAGTAGGACCCCAGACTCATTAAACAGTAGATCAGTTAAAGTAATTTCATGACACGTCGATCCAGTTGTGGTCCAGTTATAAGTAGTAGTTAAGTTCAAGATTGATTGCTTAATCGTATTCTTGTAGCAGTAGAGAATAAAAAAGCATTATTTTAATATAAATTTAACTGCAAGTATAGCAGCGCATAAAAAAAAAATCATCAACCAAGAATGTTACAAATGGATAGGAGTTTTTCATTGCTGCAGTTGAGTTTGCTAAGTGTTAATGGATAATTTCTGCAAGAAAATATAGCTTTTATAGAATTAAGCTAATCAGAAAGTGAAAAAATCAATTATGAAATATTTCTCGAGTGTTTTATCAAATATTTTGGTTCTGTTTGTTCTTGCAAGGCTTATGTATAAACAGGACCAAAATGATGACTTTCCTTTTTATATTTTAAATAAAAACATTTTTCAATTTGCAATGCATACAATTGTAAGACTTCCCGTTATCTTCCTCAAGAAATTTTATTCAGTTGCATTATTTCACAAGCATTCTGAAAACAACATCCTATTTCGAATACAATTTTAGGACTCAGGTAGGAAGTAATTTCGTAGAATTTAATAATAAAATATCTTTATTGAACAAGTAACATGACTCAAATGTGTTAGTAACAATATTCCTTACCCCTATGTTAGTATTCCTATTCTAATCACTTAACCTTTAAACTTACCTTAAAATTTAAGAGAAAAAAGACCAATTTACAATGTTTTCTGAACTAGCTAGTTTTTTATACACTTTGATTATAAATAAACAGACCTTCCTTGATTATCATAATTATAATATTTGTTCGTTATCAAAAGATAAATAGGAAGTTATTGGGGATCTCGAACTTGTTGAAGAAACAATAATTTAAAAAAAAAAATGTATCGCTTGGAACTCGGTATCGGGTGCCATTTCTGTAAAATCTAGGTATGTGTTTTTTCAAACAACAAAAAGCAGTTTCCCTTTTAATCATTCTGCTTCTATTCTTGCTGATGATTTGGTAAATAATTTTCCTCCATTTTTCCTCGTTTTTAAAGTTTTATGAAAAAAGATTTAAATAAGGTTAATTGTAAGTCGAATTGTGTACAAACTTAAATTCAAAATCACATGTTTCAATCTTCGACGGTTTTATTAGGATATAATTTTAACCAGTGCGCAAACTGTAACCATGAATTCAGCATATAATTCTAGACGCACTAGCATAAAAAATTTTCGTCGGAGCTGCCCAATACATTTTGACCGCGTATAGCAGTTTCCTATGAAACAGTAGATTTTTTTTTTTGTATAACCGCTGAAAAATTTCTACGCTAGGGAAATGAGAATGATATACTGAATTGATGGTTACAGTCGGCGCACTAGTAAATTTTTATCCTGTGTGAAATGGCTATTTAACACGTCTGACATAGTATCTCAATTTGCTTAACAATTCATTTTCCTGGCTGTACTTATAAACGTACTCTGCATGACATGACTGTTTTAAAACCCCCTTCAAAAAATTGCCACGACAACTTTTTGTGTTTATTCACAATTCTGTCACCCTCTACTTTTTTTAACAATTTTAAACTACTTTATGCATTTACTGTTTCCACAGTAATATACAGTCAGCATTTTCTCTTTTGATCCTTAATTGTGAAAACAAAAGCTTGGAACAATGGGTTTACATTTTATATCTTCCGGCGCTATTAACGCTACCAATAGTCTTGGTAAGCGGCTTTATTGCGTATTAAATCAGTCTTCGACGTGACTGCGGCCACTAATTAGCTATTTTGCTTGTGTCGCTGTAAACGTTTTATTTAGAAGATTACTGGTGCTGTCTTTAGCATCTTAGTTCTCGAGGGAAAATCGAGATGACGACACTCCTTGCGATTTACTCAGTAAAGATTAATATCTCTTTTTTTTTTGGGTGGAAAATCATCAAATAACTTCTCCCGCTCTGGGTGGAGCGGGAGGGCATGTCAGACTTTTACTGACTAAAACCCACCCGTGTTCCCTCAGTTGCCTGTGTGCCAGGGGCCGCGGTATCTCTTTCGAACAACCCGCACCATTCAAACCCTTGTTTCCAATTGATGTTAATTCTACTTAATCTTTGTGCTAGTGTAAATTACGCTAATTACAAAATGAACGTATGTGGCAGCAACGAAGACTTTGTATAGGTAGGTATATGAGCATTAAAGTTCTTTTTCCAAAAGCACCTATTTGTTTACATATTTCGAAACTAAATCGCAAACGCAGTGCACAGATTTGGTTCAGTAATGGATCTAAACAACCTACTACAAAATTCTCTCTTTTGAGAATGTGAAAATGAGCTGTTCCAAAAATAGATCAAAGACATGCCATTATCTAAATAACAAAGTAACTCCGTGACACTCCGGTCTTGTTAAAATGTTACTCAATTGATTCCCCAAGGAAGGATGACAATGAAACTTTTGGGTCCTGCCATGGAGAAGGAAGGAATGGAATGTCACTCACACTCGCTTTGTCTGGAATAAGTTTAGTCGCTTCGCCATTGGTCAATCAATTCAAGAGGGTTTAATCAGTTTTGAAACCTTAAGCGATTAGTTAGGTATTTGTTATTATACAAGCTATGCTCGATGGGCTTTCTCATCGATAAAAATTGCCGTCTTTTATATAAACTTTCTTCCCCTGTTCAAAATTCTTATATTAATGCTCACTTTATGAGACCAGTGGTAAGTAAATAGTAACGGCTGCGACTTACGAGTTGTAGATCGTAGTTTCGAACCTAAACAGGCGCTTTACTTCGTGTAAATTATTTTATCACTAAGTAGTGATAAAATAATTTACCACTCCCAAAGTGGTAAAAGAAAACTTTGTGAAAAAACCAGCACGTCTAAGAATCAAAAATTTGAGGACAATTGTGCATCTACGGTCCACTCTCTCTTACCGAGAGGAGGCCTGCGCCCCAACAGTGAAAACATTATAGGCTGATGATTATGCTCACTTTCATGACGGAATACTTTTCAAAATTGGTATGAATATCTATAAAAAGTAGTTATGTATGACGGGAAGATTCACTCTCTAGACGGATACAGATGACTCGTCACGTTGTATACACTTCAAACCGTGTATGTTCACATCAACACTCCATTTCTACGGTTTCCGTGTTCATATATGTCACAGAATGTTCGGACCTTTTATCCAGGTACATGTAGCTCCCAGAGGAACAGTACCAACTCGACTAGATTACACGTTTTGACAAACTTAGAATTGAATCTCTGAGTTCGGGAGAACTGGATTTGTATGAATGAGAAGGTACCTTCCTAGATGTTGTTTTGTTTGTTAGTTAAAGTTAGGTTTGAAAGATGTTTCTATGTGTTTGGCGATATGAGATCATTGCTATACTTAAATTATCTTAATTTTGTTAGGGTTGGTGATGCCAATTTTTTTACAAATATTTGACCTAAAATTTGTAATAATAATAATAGGTCTTTACCGTTTTGTATGAAAAAATTTAAACGAATTTTTTTCATGTATTTTTTATTTGTATTAATCGAAGTAATCACCCATGCAATCAATGCATCTTTGCCATCGCAGTGGCAGTTTATTGATGCCCTTCTTAAAGAAATCAGCTGGACGGGAGGCAACAAATTCTTCAAAGGCATTTTGTACTGCCTCTCGGGTATTGAATTTTTTTCCCGCCAAGAAGTTATCCAAATTCTGGAAAAAGTAGTAGTCTGTAGGCGCAAGGTCTGGTGAGTAGGGCGGATGACGGAGAGCTTCCAACCCCAGTTCTTGCAACTTGGAGACCGTCTGCTGTGCAGTATGAGGTCGCGCGTTGTCGTGCAGGAGCAGCGGAGACGAGCGATTGACCAATGCTGGTTGGAGATGTGCCAGCTTCTCCATCATTGTGTTCAGTTCTTCACAGTACACATCTGCAGTAATGCTCACCCCGTTTGGTAAGAAGCTGTGATGAATCACACCGGCGCTAGACCACCAAACAGTGACCATCACTTTTCTAGGGGTAAGTTTTCGTTTAGGGCATTGTTTAGGTGCTGAACCAGGATCCAACCAACTTGGGGTGCGTGCAGAAAACCTCCTCGTGTGCCTGATTGCTGCTCGTTCCTTTCGAATACGTTCGGGGGAAAGGGCAGTCGTCGGGCCGGTGCATCCTGGGTACGGCCAATAGTCTCTCCATGTCGGAGAGGGTATTGACTGTGGCGAATTTCTGCGTGGGGGGGGAGCCTTACGCTCCCGGGTCGGTCGATTTAGACCACCCTACGGTCGTCCTCTCCCCCCTCTGCTTACAGAGGGTGGGTTGATTGGGCGCAGGATGTTTCTCCGCAGAGAAACATGGGCGGCGCTTGTTGTGCACTCACCCTGCCAACGAGCTAGCAGCGGGGGATCTGATTCTCCCGACTGCAACCGTCGAAATCGTAATCCGTAACGAGATCATGGTCATGTTTTATGACTCGGAGCGGGACGAGGATCTTGGCTTAATCGCCCGGATCGCGAGGAAGATAACCTCTATAAAAAAATCCTCTAATACCAAGTTTTGGTGTGCGGCGAGGGTATGAATGGCTGAGGAGTAGTGTCATCTGCAACTTTGTTGTTGCAGGTGGCGCATCAGTCCCGAGCGCACCCCCAGCCAGGGATTAGTGGACCCCCTGGTTGGGTTACAAATGTACACTTGCCTAGGGACAGGGGGTTACCCTAGGTGGATCTTTTATATCCCCCATACTCGTGGGACTTATATGGACTCAAATAAAATGAAACAAAAAGAGAAGGTGCCGATCGATATGATCGAACGGATGGGTGTGGGTGCGGCGTCGGATTCCAACACCGCATCTGAGAAGATGAGCGTCGCAAGCGTTGCGAGCGTAGGCTCGGAGCGGATGCGGGCTCCAGAGGGGATTCGTCCCTCCAAAGGGAGGAGGAAGCGCTCGCCACGCTCCCATAGTGAGGAGAACCTCCCGGCTGCCAAGGTGCACACGGGCAGGGGCAGGCGAGGTCGCGCGGTGAGGGGTGGTCCTTCTGCTCGTTTGCAGGAGCGGGATACTTCCGAGCCGGTATCACTGCCCGATACATTTGCTCCGGTCGAGCACGCGGAGAGCGTGGAGAGTATGGACTCCGGGGCCACAATGTCGGACCTCAGCGATGGCTCACTACTGGGGTCCAACAAGGCGGAGGCCAATGCTGCCAAGCGGGCGCAGCGTAAAGCCAGAGCGGCTGACGAGGTGGAAGAGTTGGCCCGTCAGCTGCGGGAGCGGCGCTCAGCCCGCTTGGCTGCCGGGGGGAGCCCATCGGCGGTGGCGCTCAGTCGCCAAGTTCTTGACGGCGTGGGCGTCGTCCTTCAGGTTGCCACAAAATCGGGCAACCTGAAGGGCACTTTCACGCGCGCTCTTAAGGAGGCAGCGGACGGGATCAGGGAGGCAGTTGAGGTCCTCCAGAGTCGTTCAAGCACGGAGGAGACGGCGAAGTTGTGGGAGGAGAATCGCCGTCTCCAAGCCGAGTTGGAGGACCTCAAACGGCAGTTTGCCGCCCAGAGGGCAGCTCCCGCGGCCACCGGATCGCTGGTTCCGCCGACACCTCCATCGTCGACCCCATCATCGGCCGCTGCACTTGCGGATGCGGAGGTCGAGAAGATCGCTCGCATCTGCATGATGCAGTGCGGCAAGATGGTGTCGGCACGTATCGAGGCCATAGAGGAGAGGCTCCTCCCAGCCGAAACCTCCCGCCCACCGCTCGCTGCGGACAAGCAGCGGTTGGCTGGATCCGCCAAACCGGGGTCAACGGTTGCGGCGGCTGAGCCGAGCGGGTCCGGGAAGGGGGCAGGTAAGACTGCGAAGGCCAAGTCTGCACCCACTTCCCGGAAGGCTGCTCCCCCGGCGTCCGCACCTGGGCCCAATGCCCAGACTTCCGGTCCCTCGGCGACTGCTCCCGGGTCCTCCACGGAGGCCTGGACAACGGTCGTCAAGAGGGGCCGAAAGAAGAAGGCAGCGCCGCCTGCAAACGCTAAGGCACCTGCACCGGCCACGAAGACGACCCAGAGGCCGCCTAGGCAAAGAGCCCCACGCTCCGCGGCTGTGGTGATTACACTGCAGCCCGGAGCCATCGAAAGGGGCGTCTCATATAAGGCGGTCCTTCTAGAGGCCAAAGCCAAAGTCGCGTTCCCCGACCTTGGCACACCGTCCGGCTTCAGGCTGAGGCCGGCGATTACGGGGGCGCGACTGCTTGAGGTGTCAGGTGTCTCTAGCGTAGAGAAGGCGGACATCCTGGCCGCCAAGCTGAGGGAGGTCCTCAACCCCGAGGACGTTCGAGTGTCTAGGCCGATGAAGACCGCTGAGCTGCGAGTCGACGGCCTGGACGACTCGACCACCTCGGCTGAGGTTGTGGCGGCCATCGCCCGAGTCGGCGAATGTCCACCCGATGACATACGGTCGGGCGAAATCCGTACTGGCGCCTCCGGGCTCGGTGTGGTGTGGGTGCGTTGCCCGGTGGCGGCGGCCAATAAGGTCGCCGACGGTGGGCGCCTGTTGGTGGGCTGGGTTGCAGCGAGAGTCAAGCTGCTGCAACCCAGGGCTTTGCGGTGCTACCGTTGCCTGGACATTGGGCATGTCCGGGCGGGTTGCACCTCTGAAATAGACCGCAGCGAGCAATGCTATCGCTGCGGTCAGCCCGGCCACAAATCGGCCCAGTGCTCCGCCACGCCAAACTGCAGCCTCTGTACAGCTGCAGGGAGGCCCGCTGGGCACAGAGCGGGTGGGAGAGCCTGTAGCGCGCCCACCCAGAAGAAGAAGAGGAGAGGCACCAAGGCTGCAGGGGGCTCGTTACCCCCCCCTCAGCCTGGGTGCCCTACGGCCGACTCCCGGCCTATTGATGGTGCGGCGGAGGGAATGGACTGCGCTTAATGGCGCCTTACCATTTCCTCCAGGGCAACATCAACCACGCTGCCAGAGCTCAGGATCTATTGATCCAGAGCATGGCAGAGTGGTCGATTGACGTGGCTGTGGTCGCCGAGCCGTATTTTGTCCCCCCCAGGGGTAACTGGGTGGGAGATCTTGACGGCTCGGTGGCCATCATTGGCGGGGCTCTAGTCAACCCGTCCCGAGGTCACGGCTGGGTGGCCGCCCTTGCGGACGGCATTGGCACTGTTGGGGCGTATTTTTCGCCCAACAAGAGCCTCGCCGACTTCGAGAACTTCCTTGTCGAGTTGGGGGCCGTCGTAGGCCGACTCCACCCTCGCCCCGTGCTGTTACTAGGGGATCTTAACGCCAAGTCTTCTGCGTGGGGATCCCCGGTGACCGATGCTAGGGGTGAGGCGCTGGAGGAGTGGGTGGTCACGACTGGCCTGGTCGTCCTAAACCGAGGCTCGGTACACACGTGCGTGCGGCAGCGGGGCGGTTCGATCGTAGACGTATCGTTCGCTAGCCCTGTTGTCGCGAGCCGTGTCCGCGACTGGCGTGTCGCCGTGGAGGTGGAGACGTTGTCGGATCACAGATATATCCGCTTCGACGTCTCCACCCAGACCACCGGCGGCCGTAGTCCATCGGCCCCGCGAACGGACGGCCCGCGCTGGGCGCGTAAGCGCATCGACAGGGAAGTTCTCCAGGAGGCCGCTGTTGTCCAGGCCTGGATCCGGGAGTCGGCGACGATCGGACCCGTCGACGTCGAAGAAGAGGCCCTGTGGTTCCGCGGGGCGATGACGCAAATCAGCGACGCGTCCATGCCCCGCGTCCACACGCATTCAGAAAGGCGCCAGGTGTACTGGTGGTCTGCCGAGATCGCGCGACTACGTGTCGAGTGCGTGGCGGTCAGACGCCAGTACACCCGATACCGGAGGAGACGTCGTCGGGTCCCTGACGAAGAAGCCGCGCGGTATGAGGTGTACCGCGCGGCTAAGGAGGCTCTGTGGCTGGCCATCGGCGAAGCAAAGACGCGAGCCAGGGAAGAGATGCTGGAGACTCTCGACGGAGATCCGTGGGGGCGCCCCTATCGTGCGGTTCGAGGGAAACTTCGACCCGCGGCGCCTCCACTTACGGAGAGTCTCCAACCTGAGTTGCTGGAGCAGGTCGTCACAGCCCTCTTCCCGGCAAGAGCGGAGCACACTCCGCCGCCGATGGCATTGCCCACAGCTGCAGAGCCTACCGAGGAGAACGCCATCAACGTCCCAGAGGTGACACAGGCAGAGATGAGGGCGGCCGTGATGCGGCTCCGAGCCAAGAACGTGGCTCCGGGGCCCGATGGTATTCACGGCATAGTGCTAGCCCTCGCTCTGAAGGAGCTAGAACCCCAACTGAGAGGACTCTACACCGCGTGCCTTGAGCAGGGCCAGTTTCCCACTTTGTGGAAATCTGGTCGTCTGGTCCTGCTCAAGAAGGTGGGGCGCCCCGCGGACTCGCCGTCCGCGTACAGGCCCATAGTGTTGCTTGACGAGGTGGGTAAAATGTTTGAGCGGATAATCGCTGCCCGCCTCGTCGCCCACTTAAGCAGGGAGGGGCCTGACCTAGCCGAAAGCCAGTTCGGCTTTCGGCACGGGCGCTCCACCATCCACGCGATATCGCGGGTGAGAGTCCTGGCGGAGGAAGCGGTGTCCCGGGGCGGGGTGATGTTGGCCATGTCGTTGGACATCTCCAACGCCTTCAACACCCTGCCCTGGAGCTGCATTCGGGAGGCACTGCATTATCATCGGGTGCCCCCGTACCTCCGCCGCATCGTTGGGGCTTATCTGGCGGATAGGTGTGTCACCTACATGGGACGTGATGGCGGAAGCCAGCGCCGCATGTCGTGCGGTGTTCCACAGGGTTCGGTCGTGGGACCGCTCCTGTGGAACATCGGGTACGACTGGGTGCTGAGGGGCGAGCTCCAGCCGGGCGTGGGCTTGACGTGTTATGCGGATGACACGCTGGTCACGGCCCGGGGGAGCTCGTACAGGGAGGCAGCGTTGCTGGCGACGGCTGCGGTGTCACAGGTCGTGACCCGCATACGGCGCCTAGGCCTGGAGGTGGCCCTCAACAAGTCGGAGGCCATGGTCTTTCATGGCCCCCGGCGAGCGCCGCCGCTGGGATCACACATCGTGGTCGGGGGGTCTCGAATCGCTGTCGAGTCCACCATGAAGTACCTAGGATTGGTGCTCGACAGCCGGTGGGATTTCGGCCCCCACTTCCAGCGGCTGGCGCCCAAGTTGTTGGGCGCGGCTGGGGCGCTGTCAACGCTGCTTCCCAATCTGGGGGGCCCGAGCGCCGCCTGTAGGCGGCTCTACGTGGGGATCGTGCGATCGATGGCCCTGTATGGGGCCCCGATCTGGGCGGCTGACCTGACGGCCGGCAGCATCGCTGTCCTGCGAAGGCCACAGCGAGCGATGGCCGTCAGAGTCATTAGGGGATATCGCACGATCTCCTACGAGGCGGCTTGCGTACTGGCCGAATCCCCGCCGTGGGACCTCGAGGCGAAGGTACTCGCGTCATTGTATCGGTGGCGCGAGGACTCGAGGGCGCGGGGCGAGTGGCTGACGCCGCGACATTTGGAGTTGCGTCGGTCACAGCTTCGCGCAGCCCTGGTGGCGGAATGGCGGGACAGGCTTTCACGCCCTACCGCCGGCCCCGCCACCATCGGGGCGGTCCGGCCGGTACTCGAGCGCTGGCTCGGGAGGAGGCACGGCTCCCTGACGTTTCGGGTGACACAGGTGCTCTCGGGGCATGGTTGCTTCGGGAAGTACCTGTGTCGCATAAGCAGGGAGCCGGACGCTCGGTGTCACCACTGCGTCGACTGTCGGGAGGACACGGCGTGGCACACGCTTGCAGAGTGTGCTGCTTGGGAGGAGCCGCGCCGTGCCCTCATCTCAGGAGTCGGCAGTGACCTGTCGCTGCCGGCCGTTGTCGACTCGATGGTCGGCAGCGAGGAGTCCTGGGACGCGGTGGTATCTTTCTGCGAATCAGTCATCTCGCAGAAGGAGGCTGCGGAGAGGGAGCGGGAGATTGCTTCCGCTAACCCGATTCGCAGCAGACGCACCGGGCGTCGGCGAAGGGCGGATAACGCCCTCTTCCGGCCCCCCTAAATGGGTCCAGGGGCGACGGATCTGGGGAAATCCGTCGCCCCCTACTTCTTAGGACCCGAGATGGCGGCGCGTAGTGTTCCACGCGCGCCTCTATGTGATGTAAGGGGGGAGTTAACACCTCACTCCCCCCCTAACGCGAGGTGGCCCACACAGGCGGGCCGGCACTAGCCGGGGATCGCGGAAGTCACTTTTGTTCCCGTGATCTCCGGTGCAAGTGTGAGGCGGAACACCGGGGTGGTTTTAGTCAGTAAGAGTCTGACAGACCCCTCCGCCCTCCCCAGGGCGGAGGACATCCATGAGGATTTCCCCCCGTCATCAAAAAAAAAAAAAAAAAGGATCCAACCAACTTGCTGAGCGCTTGCGGTTATCAAACAGAATCCATTTTTATCGCAGGTAACAATGCGGTTCAAAATTCTTTCATTTGTGTGTCTGTTGAGCAGTGCAAGGCACGTCTCGACGCGTACTTCGCGCTGACGATCATTGAGTTCGTGGGGCACCCATTTGTCAAGCTTTTTTACCTTGCCAATTTGACGCAAATGGACCAATATTGTTTTGACGCTAACGTCGAAAGCTGCTGCTAATTCAGCCGTAGATTGTGTATCATCAGCTTGCACAATCGCCTTTAATTCGTCATTGTCGACCAAAGTCTTCGGACGACCGCGAGGTTCATTTTTCAGGTCGAAATTTCCAGAACGGAAGCGAGCAAACCAATAACAGGTGGTGCGTTGGTTTGTAGTGTTAGCTCCGTAAACGTCGTTGATGTTGCATGCCGCTTGTGCCGCGTTGATGCCACGACGGTACTCATATTCCATAATTACTCGAATTTTTAACGTATCCATGATGACGAAAAAGATTGAAATGCGATGAAAATGTAACACTAATCAATAAACAAATGACTACTTTTGGAAAAAAAAATCCATGTTTTTAAAATAAAATTAATTTGAAATTAGAATTCTTACCCAAACAAAAATTATTTTGATTTGAAATGGCCAGTACTGCAAAACGGCAATTTCATAGGTAAACACCTAATATCAATATATTGACTTTTGCCTCCAAAAACGTTTTCATTAACCGTTTGTGATTGACTTATGCTTTTGTCCGCAACTTATGTCCCATACATTTTTGACTTTTCTATCTATCATCGTTATCGCTGAATGTCACTTTGACACAATCCATAGAGTTTGAGTTATTAAGATATCGTAATTTTTTCCTCTTCTTCGCAGTCTTTACGGACTGACCAGTAAAGGCTTAGGCTCAAAAGATTTACCTTTCCGTTTTCCTTACACTTAATACTTCAAAACCTTAACAGCTTTTTCTTGGTAGATCACGAAAAAGCTATCTAGCTCTTTGACAGAATTTCTGCAACGTTTCGGAATAATTTCCAATCACAATGATAAGGATCTCAATACATCAGTCCTACCTCAACTCTAACACATAGTAGCTATCGTAACACACCACAGACCACAAAGACGCTACAGAAGGCAGTGCTAGGTGTGCAGTGTTAACTCTTTCCACACAAACCAAGCGTATCACAGATTACTCGCACTACGTCTCAAACAGTTGGGTCATATACAGACGTCATTTTTAATATTCTTCGACGCCACGAATTTCATTGTTACTGCCGTTTCTAGACGCTGCCCAATATGTACCAATAATTTTAACAAGGATGATTTCAAAACTATGAAACAAAATTTTAATCTATAAGATGTCCATGGAGTTTCTTGCTCGACCCTCTCCCTAAGAATCAACATAATACGCTTTAGAATGGGCTAATAGTTTCAAATTTCTGACTGACTAAATCCTGGACAGTTCAAAAGTGCTTAAAGATGGTTTATCCTACTAACATTATGAATGTGAAAGTTTGCATGATTGGATATTTGTTACACAATCACGCAAAAACGACCCAACAGATTTGGATGAAATTTGGCACACAGATAGATCATAACCTGGATTAACACAAAGGATACTTTTTATCTCAGTAGTACGTTCCTATGGAATATTTTCCGACCTCCACGCGAGCGAAGCCGCTTGCGAAACCTAAGTTTAAAATAAATGCTCTGAGTTTTGCTGCCGACGCGCCGCGGCAATTCCGTGCTCTGGATCCAGATATACTTAATTCAAGGCTTGATTAATTAGCCCAGCAGCATTGTCTAAGGCGTCATTAGTAATACTATTGTATTGCATTGATTTGATCAAATCTTAATTTATTAGACGCTGAATACGCGGTTTGGTTTAATACATTGTGGGTTGACAATGGAATTATTATGGAACAATGCTGGCTATGGCTTTGGTATAACTTAAGATAAATACAGTCAGGAAAATTAATTGTAAATAAATTGACATCCTAAGTTTATTTGCCGTGTAATGTACGTACCTTGCAGCGCGTCGGGGGTTTTGCTGAAGCCCGCGTTCTCTGCTTCTACACTGTGATGCGGAAGCGGTGCGTATCCTTGGTTAGTAGGGTGCGGGGTAGCACCAACAGCATCCTGTCTATGGTAGAAAGCAGGTTAGATTGTGCCTTTGTAAGCCATTGCTGCAAGGTATCGGCTGGGCCTGTCAACTTGCAACAGTGTTATCATAAATTGTTTCTGTGTTAATATTTTACGAACTTTTTTTTTAATTAATACTATGAGTCTTGTTGCTTGAATTAAATGATTAAATTAAAAATACCTAGCTATCTTATTTATTTATTGTTTGGGCTGGACATGTCTGCCGCATGTCAACAATAAATGGGGGCCTATTGATCTGTAACACAGGTTATTCCTAAACCTACATCAGGCAATTGATCTCACAATGTCAATTTATATGTCTAGTTCAAAGTTGTTGTATTTCAAAACCATAGAGGGATAAAATAAATAAGCTTACTATTATTATTACATAACATACAGACTCAGCCTGTAACGTTCCCACCGCTGGGACACAGACCTCCTCTATGTGGGTGGGAGTGGGCCGTAGTCCACCATGCAGGCCCAGTGCGGATTGGCAGATATTTTTTTTTTGTGTGGCATATCATCAAATAACTTCTCCCGCTCTGGGTGGAGCAGGAGGGCGTGTCAGACTTTAACTGACTAAAACCCACCCGTGTTCCCTCAATTGCTTGTGTGCTAGGAGCTGCGGTATCTCTTTCGAACAACCCGCACCTCTGGACAACTCGCACCCCTGGGGGTTGGCAGATGTCACATTTTATCGAATTTTTGGTTCTAGGACATGCCGGTTTCTTCACGATGTTTTCCTTCACCGTTTTGAGAGCAGTGGTGATGAAATAATTTACAAAAAGTAAAGCGCCTCTCAGGGTTCGAACGTATGACCTACAACTCGTAAGTTGCGGCTATTACCACTGGGCCACCACTACTTATTATTATTATATTATAACTAGCTTCCACCCGCGGCTTACTTTCACCCGCGAGGAAGTCGGAAAATATCCCGCGGGAACGTACTACCGGGATAAAAAGTATCCTTTGTGTTAATCTAGGTTATAATCTATCTGTGTGCCAAATTTCATCCAAATCCATTCAGTAGTTTTTGCGTGAAAGAATAACAAACATACATCCATCCATGCATACTTACAAACTTTCGCGTTTATAATATTAGTAGGATTATTTCAATGTCAGTTGTGATTTGAATATACGGTATTTTTTTTGACTTCAACTACGTAATTTCTGTTTAAGTTTGAAGAAACGTATCTTACTTTGGCTAAGCGTTAGTTCTGTCACTGTCACTGTCGAACAACTGTCAAACGGTAAGTGCAAGATAGAGACATTTGTCTAAGTGGTAGGTAGCGTTTATAAATATCGAACTAAGATACTCATAATTCATCACGACCATCCCGAAAAATTAAATACTTACAGAAAAAGGTGTGAAAACGCTAAACCGAATGAATTTAAAAAAGTATACTTGAGTACAAAATAAATAAAAAACGAATTCAATTGCCAACTCAACTGTACTTCGGACGTCCGTAGCGAATGTGAAGTATTTTCCGGGCAAACAAGTCGAGATTGGACGATAAAAAATAGTTCAGTGCATTTTTGTCCAATCTCCTGATTTTAAGATAGGTTCCTCTCTGCTTCTGTCTATTTCGTGGCGTAGTTAAAGTAACAAATGGAATTGAAAGAATTAATGGCGGGACTGGCAATAAAACTATTTTTAAATTTTGTTTTTGGAACGCTTTGAATCGTATCGTAGGATCAAATATGACGGTTTGACGAAATACAGGGTGGGCATCGACGTACAACCGGATTCAGTACCTACATGATTCTAAACACCCTTGCGATTAAATTTTTCGTTGGTTTTTATACAATATTAGCTCTGTCATACATTTTAACCGCATAGGTATCGCATTTTCATAAGATTTTTTTTTAGTTTTTTTTTTTACTCCCGATGAAAAATTTCTACGCTAGAATCATTGTGCTGAATTCATGTTCATAAGAATTCTTAAATAAAATCTTTTTTATTGTTTTGCCAGTCTTCCGCCAAACTCCACATGAAACAGTTATTGAAGTGAAAACTTCTTTAGGCGCGTTGGGCATTTTTTGAGATGGAAAAAAAAACAATTGAACTTGCGACACTGTTACCGACACCACTGACAACACGAACGCACGAACGAACAACGTTGAACATTGAACGTTGTTTAATCTGACAATTCAAAAAATACACAAGTAATTGTTCAAGTTTTCACTTCTGTCGGCACTCCCGGAGTGCTATTATTATTTTTTTCAATTTAAAAGCAGTTGTTTCTTGTAAAACAGTTTAATAAAATGTATGATAACTATAATATTATGCTTAAAAAATTTTTAAAGACCAATATTATCCTGCAACCCCTTTCCATTACAATCTGAAAGATTAAAAAAAAAGAAATAAGCAGTACTACTTTGTACTCCACTTGTAATTAAATCGTATCCCCTATGTATTTTACTGTGAGTACATAAAAAATAAAAGAAATAAATAAATAATCCTTATTGCTTCATATTTAATAAAGAAATAAGCAGTATCTTTGTACAGTCGAGTTCATAAATTTTTTGGCCCTTTCAGGCTTCAAAAATATATGAACGTAAAAAAAGGTCATAATATTGTGACAACTATAAGCATCATTAAATTGTGATCCAATTTAGATTCATTAATATGTGACTGCTTTTTCTCATAATTTTTCATATTATTACCTAATGTACATAAATTATTGAACCGTTCACATTAGGACATATTTTTGATCTATATGTTTATAGAATTTATTGAGCTATCCAACGCTCATAATATTTTGAATCCTTGACAGTGCCAATATATTAATGAACTCGACTGTACTCCAATTGTAATTAAATCGTATCCCTATATATTTTACTGTGTGTACATAAATAATAAAATAAATATATAAATAATCCTTATTGCTTTATATTATACTTAATTGAAAACTTCGTCTGCTCGACAACGTAATATCCTACTAATATTATGAATGTGAAAGTTTAGATGTTTGTTACTCAACCACGAGAGGCAGTATATGCGCCCTCACAGCCTTAGTTGCCGCGGGAGACGCCCTGGGCATCGGGAATCCCAAGCTGATTCCCGGCCACCGTAGGCGCGGGCTTGCGGACGGCAAATAATGGGTAGCTCGCTGTCCGGTAAGGACCAAGCCCAGGTCAACGGCGCGTTGTGTTCCACGCGCGCTTCAAAGAGATGTCAGCATCAACTGATGGGGCCTGCAAGGGCCGATGCCTGCCAGGGGTGCGGGTTATTCGAAAGAGATACCGCGGCCCCTGGCACTCAGGCAACTGAGAGAACACGGGTGGGTTTTGGTCAGTAAAAGTCTGACACGCCCTCCTGCTCCACCCAGAGCGCGAAAAGTTATTTGATGATTTCCCACACCAAAAAAATAAAAACCATGTAACAACGGCTGAACGGAATTAGATAATATTTGGCACGCAGATAGATTATAACCTGGATTAACACATAGGAAACTTTTTATCCCGGTAATACGTTCCCATGGGACAGTAAAATTTTCCACCTCTACGCGGGCGAAGCCACTGGCAAAAGCTAATTGTAAATATTCTTAAATTGCCAAAATTAATGGCATTGGATTGTGAGTTACGCAACATCCCGCTTTTTTATTTCTGTTCCACGAATCGGATTGAAATTGTGTACTGATAGAAATTTGCGGTTATCAACCACGATTTCGATTTCCGCATCAGTCGATTCGTCGAGTTGCTTTGAATTTCTGGAATTCGTATTTTGTGTCAATGATATTTTTAATTTCATGGGGCTTGTGGGTAAGTACAGCCTTAAGCACAGCAGTAAGTGCAGCAGTCTGCAGGAATCGATTGCCGTGGTTGGTCCGTGGATGAAAGACCATCTTTGTATACTAAGTATACTTTGTATACTCGTGGATCTTTGGCAGTCGTTACGGGTCGTCAGATGTGTCATCAGTACCATCATCATCTGTCTAGCATTTCCAAAGTATGTTCGGGTCGGCTGCCAGTCTAGCTGGATGCAGCTGAACCTGCAAAACCCAGTTACTGGGTAACACGATACCACTTGGCAAGACTGTTTGTCAGACTTTCGGGCATCTAACGACCTGTATCGACCGTCAAATATCTACAAATGACAGCCGGGACCAACGGCTTAACATGCTTTTCGAGTCAAGTAGTAGTGTCCATATGTAATGGATGATCACCCATCAACGGACCAACCGCGACAAGCGTAACTTAACCTTTGATCGACCCTCTATGCAACTAAGGCTTTTTTTTTTAAATCTGCTTGGAAACCAACTCAAGGAACCAAGACCAAACATTTCAATAAGCAATCCTAAAATCAAAATAAAAAAGACAAATAGCGTAATAAATAATAGTTTAAGAAACCAAACTAAAAAAGGAGAAAATAATTTAATTCAATTAAAAAGCGTGGGGTGCTTTTTGAGGTATTTTAAAATAATCACTTAATGTCAAGCACCCCACGCTTTTTAATTGAATTACCTAAATTATTTTCTCCTTTTTTAGTTTGGTTTTTAAAGCGTGTTTTTTAGTTTTATAAACTATTATTTATTTTCTATTTTTTAGTTCTGCTAACTACAAAAACGTGTTTTTTTTTTCATTTTTCTCAATTTTTTTTATTTTTTATTTATTGAATAGTCATCGGTCATCGATAAGTTTACAAAGTTTCAATGAAATCTGACTATTTAAAGTGGGTCAAAATAGCGTCCAAAGGAGTCGGTTACAAACAAACAAACATACAAATGAAGCTAATATAAAGCGTGTAAAAAAACCAACAGGCATTGTAAAGCCAATCACAAAAAAGCAACAAAATAAAATTCTCACGTCACCAAACACTTAAATCTCAAACGGAATTCCCAAGATATTCATATAACCTTAAAGCTGAAAGCGCTTTCTACGTACTGAGTCGCTAAAAGGAAGAAATTTGTCCACTTTAGGTGTCGGAATGATTTATGCAACGAGTTTCTTCGCTGCAGCCGCTAAGTTTTTATCGTTCGCACAGATGTGGGTATTGTTGTAAGTTTGGGCGAATGTCCTGCATATTGGGACACTAGTTGGGAATATTGCAGTGATATTGAAACTAAACTAAGTGATGAAAATAGAAAGATGATATAATTTACTGGCTGTTGGCAGCGGTTTCGCCCGCGTGGAGGTCGAAAGTTATCGTACGGGAACGTACTACTAGGATAAAAAGTATCCTGTGTGTTAATCCAGGTTATACAGGGTGTCCCAAAAGGTTACGTAGCTGGGAAGGGGGGTGGTCACAAGGGTCACCAGAAAAATAAAAAAAATAATCCCCTCTGGGTATTTAAAAAAATAAATGGCATTTTTTTTTTAAACTAAAAATTTTACACCTTGGTGGGCTATTTTGCTAACTGTACCTACAAATATTGCTGTATAAAAAAAAATGCTGTTATGTAATCGTCAATAACCCTTTATCAAATTGAAATAAAAAAAAACAATACATATCTAACCAAGATTTTAAAGAAAATTAAGTTCTTGTTAGTTTAAAAAAAATAGTTAAAAAAAAATGCCATTAGTTTTTGAAATATCCAGAGGGGATTTTATTTTTCTGGTGACCCTTGTGACCACCCCTATCACCCCCCTTCCCAGCAGATATTTTTTTTTGTGTGGCATATCATCAAATAACTTCTCCCGCTCTGGGTGGAGCAGGAGGACGTGTCAGACTTTTACTGACTAAAACCCACCCGTGTTCCTTCAGTTGCCTGTGTGCCAGGGGCGACGGTATCTCTTTCGAACAACCCGCACCCCTGGCAGGCATCGGCCCTTAGGTGTGCCTATAATATCTACAACCACATTTTGCCAGTTACGTTCAAGTCCCATGTTGTAGGGGGGCGAGCCTATTGCCATCAAATGGGCTGAAATCCAGACTCCAGGCTGTTGTTGAGAAAATTTAGGTAGAGAAACCCAATAACACTGCCTGACCTGGGAATCGAGTCCATGACCTCATGCTCTCCAGTGGTGTTTGCGACTGAGGCCTTGTTTGTTAATACTATTAAAAAACTGAATCCATGACAGCGTCGTTTCAACCAAAAAAAAATCACAAAGTTATTTTCATCAAGAGCTCATAAAGTTCTAAGTTGAGCTGCATGATTACTGATAAATGCGTGCACTGATTGGACAGGTCCACTCAACCTATGTGGTTCTTTCCTCAAAAGACCATTTCAGACACCAATCCACATGGTCTTCACATGATCTCACCAAGATTATGTCTGGACTTTAAAAGAGATTGTGACCTCTGAGTTTGTTTCGGCCTTTCTTCTTAGAGTAGTCAGATAGAAAACGCCGGCCTCATCTAGTTTAAAAAAAATATGATTGACGTGTAAAAGTGTTTTTACAAACCTACGTACAAAAAAATAAAATTAATCAAAAATCAAATTTAAAAAAAATCATCAAAACACATCAGAAAAATAAAAACATTTATCATTTACTAAAGATCCAACGAAGCCTTTGCATATACTAACATAAAAAATATTGCATAGTAACAGATAGGTATTCGTATAAATCAATTTCCGAGTTGAGACGTGCAGAGGAAGCTGGGTGTCATTAGAACATCCTCTCTTACTTATGACGCCGGAGGTTCAAATAACCCGCACCTCCCCTCGAGGGAAATAAGAAATGGACGGTCGAATGAAAAGTTATTATTATTTACACGCTATCATAATCAGTCTAAATTGTTTTTTTTTCTCTGATGGGATGGGACCCAGGATAACAGCACCCTAATTGCGTAACTCACGATTCATCATAATTTGTTTCGTTTTGAAACAGATGGCTAAACCAATTGCTTCATATGTTCGAAAAATGTGTCTGCTCAGCAAAGTAAATAACGTAATGAATGTTGTTGAACTGTCAAAATGAAATCGATTATGATTAATCGCGTGTTACGCAATTAGGGTGCTGCACCCTAATTGCATAACACGCGATTAATCATAATCGGTTCTGGTCTTCTCTTGACAGAAAGTGGGCAATAACTCACCACGCGGGCTGGTAGGCGGACTGGTAAATGTCACATGTCTTTGAATTTTTGGTGCTAGGACAATCGGTATACTATTTTGTTAAGGCGGTGATTTCTTGAAAACGCTCAAAAAGGTGGTTTTTTTAAACCAGTGTATCTCTTTAACCGTAAATAATTTTGGAAGCAAAAAATGTATGATATGTTCAAGCCTTTTTTGCATACAGTGATGGAACTTAAAACATAATTAAGCATACTTATCAAAAAAAAATTAAAGTATTAAAACCAGTTTATCCCTTCAATAATAATTATAATCATAATTAAAAATATACCATAAAATTCCAAATGCCAAACTGCATCCAGTGATTGATTATTTATTATTAAATAATTAATATCTAATTTTATACGATTTTATTTGCATTTTTACGACAATGCTTGCTCATTTATTATTCGAATTTATTACAACAGATTTTATCCCGTATCAGATTGCAATAAGAACTATTATCGCTCATAACGACAATATTTAAAGTTACCAGACGGTTTCAAAACGGTGATTAAGGCCCTGGTAACTTTAAATATTACACTGCTCAGTGGTAATGAAATTATTAACACAAAGTAACGTGCCTGTCTGCGTTCGAAGAGAAATTGAATAGAAATTTCAAAGCAATTTTCTTAACACTTACCTTTTTACAAGCTTTTATTTAACTTGCAATGTTTGTATTATACAGGAAAAGTTTGTATCCAGTGCGCAAACTGTAACCATGAATTCAGCATATCATTCTAGCGCCCCCAGCGCAGACATTTTTCATCGGTTATAAAAAAAATAAAAAACAGCTGTTCCATACATTTTGACCGCGTAGGTATTGCACTTTTCTATGAAACTGCAGATATCTTTTTGTAAAACCGACGAAACTTTTCTTCGCTGGGGGGTCTAGAATGGTATGCTGAATTCATGGTTAAAGTTTGCGCACTGAATAAAAACATTTCCTGTATATGTTGATTCGGGTTAAATCTTGTAAGCTGAAAACTCTTATCTTACGGAGCTGAAATTTCACAAATTGAATTTGTTTCAAATACAATGCATTTTATGATGCATGACATGATTCTACACAGCAGGATTGGCTCCAGACGAAGGAACTCCTTAACTGTCAACGGTACAGATTCACACGTTGTTTAATAATAATAATTTAATTATGAACGTCCGTTCTAAAGTCCACCATGACGTAGCTGCTGCCTTAAAAGCTTGAGGCGTGAACGTCCTTCTTTCACTTGAAGATGAGCTTTTATGAAAACATTAAAATTCTACGTTTAAGCAAGTTTTTTTTAGTAGTTTTTAGTGCACTAAAAGCTTGTTTAAAAAATTTATTTTGTTATTTTTACATACTGGCAACATTGCGAGAAGTTGTCACGTAAACACAAAAACCAACGTCCAACCCAATTCCGATTACAAGTAGCTAACTCAGTTTTTCCATAATCCCCACAAAACACAATCTAGTCGTCCTGCAACCGAATTTACGGGCTCTTTGACTGAAAACCAGAGAATTACGTCCAGAGATGAGAAATACATCCATGAAGTAGATACGTACAGAAGGCTTACCACGAGCCAAAGCAGGCGCACACACATAAAGCATAGTAAGTTGTCACGCCCTTTATGCCTGGAGGCTTTTATTTTGGTTTCAGTTTTGTTTAATTTTTTTTTCCTTGAATAAAGTTTTCACTGTATTTGTCGGTATATTGGCATGGCTAGCTGACATATGGCAAATCATTTAATTTAGTATTTTGTGTCTCGTAAAGTTAATTACTTTGCATAACTCCTATATTATAGAATCAAGTTTATCTAACTGAACAGACGGCCGTGGTGCTGTGGACTTTGTTTAGTCAGTTCTTCTTTCCAGCTTTAGAATTAGGAAGTAGTGAAGGACGGGCATTTCGAGATTGTCTTATGTAATTTTGTCGTTTAAAATGTGTTGATTCCCAGCCTATTAAATGATTTTTGATTTTGATAGACGCGTACCTACTCATGTGTGGCGATATCAAACAAATGCCAGTCACGAGTGCGCTTGCACGTTTGCTGTTTTTACCAGTTACCACTACGCAGAGCCTGCCTGGAGGAAGACGAAACAGTAGCTCATTTGTATTTAAGCTGTCTGGAGTATTTCGGTAACCCAGGTACTATCCGTGAGATAGTCAGTAGTATCAAGACATTTCTTGAGGAGCTAGGGTGGATCGAATGATCAATTTTGACACCCGTACGCAAAATATGCGCCTAGAAGTGGAGTTGCGGATACCAGGCCGTAATTCAGTACTTGCCTTTGCCAGCAGCTTCACTCCTGAGGAAATTATCCCAAAGGAACGTACTACCGAGATAAATAATCCTGATAATAAACCATCTTTTTCCTAAGTTAAGCCGTTTGTCGTGATTGAGTAACAACCAAACATTCAGACATACAAACTTTCGTAGGAAAGTAGGATAATACAGCGTGTGTATATGTGTACGTGCGTTTTAGCTTGTTGTATCGAGCCGACCTTCTGAACCTATGTATTTCGTGACACGGCTTTAGCACCAGGATTCGGGACGCACAGGAACGGAGACTGTTGGTCGTACATAATCTGTCTGAAACTCGAATGTTGCCCGCAGTTACTTAGCATAGCGATCGGGTCGGATTAAGCAGGATTGGAATTTTAAGTTGATATTATTGTGGCAGACTTTTCTCGTCCTTTGTGCCGCATACTTGCAATTGGTTCCTGAGATTTTGATATTATGGACTTTGGTTGTAGGTACTATGGGGAACTGAAGGGTCCCTGGTACTGAGGTTTGGTAATGAAATGCTTGTATGCGTGTAAATATAAATTATATCGTTTATTCCACGTTTAGGTCTTTAAAGAACCGCGCCTGCTAATCATCTATTTTCTTCCGAAACTACAACCTAAGCTAAAATATTTTAAGGATTGTTCTAGATCTCCTTAACAGTTCGAATGTGACAAAACCATTTCGTTACCTGCCGGTACCAACATTTATTTAAAAAAAAAAAAAAACACCAAAAAGCGTGGGGTGCTTGATATTAATTGATTATAAAAACTCAAAAAGCACCACACGCTTTTTAATAGAATTAAATTATTTTCTACTTTTTAATTTGGTTTTTAAAGCGTGTTTTTTAGTTTTTAAAACGATTACTTACTTTCTATTTTTTAGTTCTGCTAACTACAAAAGCGTGTTTTTTTTCTATTTTATTTTTAAATGATTGAATTGTCATCGGTCCTCCATAAAAGTCTACAAAGTTTAAATGAAATCTGACCGTTTGAAGTGGGTCAAAATCGCGTCCAAAAAAGGAGTCGCTTACAAACCAACACTAATACAGGTGAAGCTAATAAAAGCGTTTTAAAAATAGGTGCGACAGGATCTTCAAGACATTCTTTTATTAGTAACTTATCTAGCTAAATCCTCAATTCAAAGTGGCGCTTTTGACTTCTTGAAAAAGAATAAGTTATAACTAAGAAAATGTTATAAAAGAAGTTCTAGGTCTTATCAGCTGACGTATCTTTTAATGGGCACGTCTTTCTCCTACACAGATTTTTCTTATAACCCGACTGTGTGACAAAGACAAAGATGGCTATGTTTTTAGGCCAATCCATGTATTGTTTGTATGTTCTTCTCTTCCACCTATTTTTGTATGTGACTTATAGCGTTGAAGCATCCTAACGGTTGAATGAATTTCAATATATGAGGTGTGATATGGTGAGGTCTAACAGAGTTATGTCTTTAAAAAAATGGACCATGTTTGCTACCAAATTGAAGGGTTTGACTGGGAGATGTCAGCACCAACTGGTGGGGTCCACAAGGACCGATGCCTGCCAGGGGTGCGGGTTGTTCGAAAGAGATACCGCGGCCCCTGACACACAGGCAACTGAGGGAACACGGGTGGGTATTAGTCAGTAAAAGTCTGACACGCCCTCCTGTTCCTTGATGATTTTAAGTGATTTGATGATTTTCCACCCAAAAAAAAAAAACAGAAACTATCTTTTGACGGTAACGGGTGAATCTAACAATTTCAATCTTATACCTACTAATACCCATTGATATAAAAAAAAACCCAAGATGCCGTAGGAAGGTTATTTTGCTTAATCAGCGTCTCAAAAACGTCTGCATAAATAGGGCGCAATGTGCGCAGGTGTCAAATAGTATCGTCAGTCAACTTTCAGTCGGTCTTTTTGGACATTGCTTTGTAAAAACCACTTTAAGTCATGCTTGTAAGGTTGAATTGGCAAAAAATGTGTTTTATCATAACTATAACCACTGACGTAAGTATATATAATTGGGGAAAGTTTTTTTTAGTGTTACCTACTTTAGTTCGAGAATTTTTTGTATATCAATGCCAATACCGAATTCTTTCACTGTGTGTGCGTATCTCGTATAAGCTTTGTGAGAAAATAAACAAATAAAAATCTTAACATAAATTGGAGGATAAGCCGTTGACATTCACACGTTTCGATACACACAATATAACAAGATTCTATCAAATAAATGTCTAATAAAACGCGAAATACCGACTGTCTGTACAGAACAGAATGAAAATCATTGTTGGCTTCAATGTGTCTCGATAAACGTCAATGTCAAATCTACTGAGGCAGAATTTCTAAATAAATATAAGCTACAGACTGATGCTTCGTTTTTTTGTTGTTGTAGGCATAACAGTTGCCTTATTACAATACGTAATAGGCAATAATACCATGGAGATTGCCTTTTTTACCCGACTACGGCGATGCATTGTATTGTCATAACTTCTAAAGTACTTTTCATAATTTGACAAATGAGAAATCGTTGAAAGCATCTTGATCTTCTGCTGGTTATAAAGCTGTATGACAGCAGGGCATAAAGTCATGAACGAAAAGTTTTTTTTTTATGCCGTGTTGGGTATCAAATAAAAGAGCTTTAGTAATTAGCACTTTCCAGATTAATATATGCATATTGTTAGCTATGTGGTCCTATTCCACCTACCCAAACAAAACAGTACATTCTAACGGTATTGAGTGATCTTAAGCTTTAGATCAAAATAGCATACGACCACGGCGGCGTTCAGATGAGAATATTTTCTTGTTTCTTTGTTTTATAATTTAATATAATGTTTTGTGTTTAGTAATGTTAATAATGACTTAACTACCTATTATTGTATAGAATCAATTTCTTCTAACTTAACAGACAGCTGTGCTGCTGGGGAGTTTGTTCCGCTACTTCTTCTTCCCAGCTAAAGCACTATGAAGTGGTGAAGGGCGAGCGTTTTGGGGAACTGTCTTATGTAATTTTGACGTTCAAAAAGTGCTGACTCTCAGCCTAGTTTGAATAAATTACTTTTGATTTTGATTTTCAGAGCGTGATTTTTCGGTAGTCGGGTTTTAGTTTTTTGAACTTACTTGTTTCTCCATATAAACCTACTATGCTTTGAAATGGGCAACTAGTTTAATTTTTCTGACTGACCGCCTCCTTGACATTCAAAAGTTAGTGTCTGTAAGTGGTTCAATTGAAATAAAAGCTTTTAGTTTGAGTTTCAATAGCCATTGTGATATTTTATAGTTTGACGGTAGTTGTACTACTTTCTGACATTTTTTATAAGAATGTCAGATGGTACTATTACTATCTAACATCAAACTGTCCGCTACAGCGACCATCTCCGTCTGAACAACGTCTAATAAAACACCTTTTTCGGTATAAATATTTATACATTTAAACTCAGTCACATACAAACCATGTACTTAACTATTACATATACAAACTATTTAATTATTTATTCAACATAATAACAATATAGACTTCTTGAAGACAACCTTCTAATTTCGAAGTTCGGAGAGAATTAACTTAGGAAACTAGGCGAATCCCCCAACATCATATTTCCATTCCGTTCTGTTACAAAACCAGTACTTCTTTCGATAGCTGTCAAATAAGATACATTTAAACGTCACTACACACTGACACATAATCATTTGAGGTAAATTAGATACTTCCAATTTGATAATTGGTATTTAAAATCACTACAAATCTTACTAATATTTAGAAATCGTGACAAACGTATAATGCAGTTATTGAACTGCATTATTCTGAGACAAAGAAAAAATAGCACCTCGGAACCTATGACCTAGCACCTTCATCTTCCTATGATCTGTTTCAGGAAACTCTATCGACAATTTTTAACAAAAAAATATTTGTAAAATCCCTCAAGATTCGTTATCATCCATCATGAACAATCAAATGTTACCTTTGATTGATGAGCCTACCAAGATCTGAACGATTGTAACACGTCCCCATTCCTTTGAGGAATCATCATAATTAATAGCTCTGAGATTCAAAAGAGGTATAATCTGTCATTTTGTTCAATTACGTGAAACCTCAAAGAAAAAATTGTGTTCCTTTTTTGTTTTTTTCTGGAATTCTGTGGGTCAAAGGAAGTTTTGTAACTGGCCATAGAATTATTTGAAATTGGTTTCACTAGATCGGTTATTGAATTTTTAATTGGGACGATTGTGGATTCTTTTGTTTGTCGGAACATTATACAGACAATTAATGTAAAATAGACTTAGATAAAGTTATGCAAGATGTGAAGAGACGACCTAGAACCGTATATCAAGGGCTGGATCAAGGTGACTCTGGAAAAGAATGCCAGGAAGGATTTGGGGGAGGCCTTTGCTCAGCATTAGAACCGCGTAGTCGAACTAAAAAATAAACATAATTTATGCTTAAGGTGGATCGTGTCGCCATTTTTTCCATACAAACTTCGAAATGTATTACTCCACTGTTCGAGAATGTACATCAAAAATTAAACATGGTATAGTTTTGTCTCATTATAAATATTGTCTGTACAGAAACAGAATACTAAAATAAAAAGCTATTAAAAAGTTATGAGCCAACAAAGATTAGTTTTTCTTGCTAATTTGACCTAACTTTGGGCGTGTTTAAGTAATAAAAGAAGTGTGATATCTCCAAAACCAAGTCCGTACCAGCAAAGCTCAAATATCGAAAAATTCAATAAATTTTATTAGTCATTGATTTATGCAGTGGTTTTTTCATAAAGCCCGATCTTATTTATTTATTTATTTAATACTTCACGCACAGAAATGTACAGAGGCGGACTTAATGCCAAAGGCATTTTCTACCAGTCGACCTTCCGAAGGACTTTTCTTATTTTTTTACACGCCTGTTTTACTATAACTGATCCTGCATCTCACTCAATAATGTTGTGCGTGTAGACTAGCATCTAACTGCTCAACACGGGTACTACCTCTGTCGGACACGAAGCCTGGTGAGACGACGGCGTGCTTTTTAGCCAGGCCAACCAGTGAGTTCGAGCCCGCGACTAGATTCCCCTCAAGTTTACCACTGCAGTAAGTCGTATCACTTGGCGATGTCAGAGTACTTTCTGGCGGGAAAGTGGTATTACATATTTTCAATGTATTTCGGAAATGCTCTTGTTCATGTAATAAGTAAAAAAATACCTTAATGTACCAAATCTACTTCAGAGAGGATTAATAACATAAAATCACGCCCACCTACACCAACATTTCACCAGTTATTTTTAAGTTCCACGTAATATGGGGCGACCCTATTGCCATCAACCGTGCAAAATTTCAGACTCCGGGCAGCTACTGAGAAATTTTAGATAGAAAATCCCAATAATACTTGCCCGACCTGGGAACCGAACCCGTACCTCATGCTCAGCAGTAGTGGGGGAATTAGTGTTATTCTACCCTCTACTCTTGTGATGGTTACTAACATGATTTCTTCTTCCATTTTCAATGCGCTCTGTCTTACATTATTTATGTAAAAAAAAAACTTTATATCAGTCACCGTAAAACTGTAAATACCGTAAGATTATATATCTCTCGAGATTGTAAACTATCGAAAGATTGTGATCCGTAACATTCTGCTTACAATTTATCGCATTATTATTCGGTAGATTATAATCTATCGAAGTAAAACCGTCAAATTGTGAACTGGTATCGAGACGGGATAGTACCTTGCACTATTACTAAACAGTCAAGTAATTGCCACTAACTTGGAAGTAGCGCTCGCCGGCCGCTGGCGCGGCACCGCTCGCTTCGCTCGCTCGGCTCGCGCGCGGTTGGTCGCAATTACAACCTATCCTAACCTATTCGGTCGGTAAGCAGTATGGTGCAGTTCACAATTTATAATCTCGCGAGATAGATGATAACCTAACTATGTTCACAATCATACGGTGACATATCTACTTCACAATATTAAGGAAGTGTTATTCAAATTGACTTGATACAATCTTGTACCTAATGACCCTACCTTTCTACATGCAAAACGAAAATACTCATGAAATTTTAAACCAACTTGCGGTTTGCAAAGTCACTTAAAAAGGGCACGACCACATTACACTTCCTGTACAAAAAACTCGACGATCGAAATACACGCAATCCTTTTACAGAAACATGCGAACGGCCAAAAATACTCTTTAATGGTCAACAAAATGTGCAAAATGTAATTAAAATGCCTTCCGCGAGAGATTTTCGTCGTAGGAGCCGTTTTCATTAAAAGTTTGGCAAAGCGAACGTTAAATTCGTCGCAGACTACGCTCACATACTTACATATGGAACCTTTAAATTCTGGAGTTAAGCTTTTGGATTCAGTTCATTTGTTTTCCGTTTCTGAAGGTCCGTATGAGGAAAAATTTTGGTCCTGAACACTCAGAGATTGGGAATCATTATTTAGTTGTCATAACGGCTAAGTAATCATAGCTTCACGGATCGATCGATCAGGTTAAGCTACGTTTGCCGCGGTTGGTCCGTGGATGTGTGGCCATCATTAAATACCAAGACCCCTCCGTGCTTCGGAAAGCACGTTACGCCGTTGATCCCGGCTGTCCTTTGTAGATTTTTGACAGTCCTTACGGGCATCAGAAGCCTAAATGTCTGACAGCCAGTCTTACCAAGGAGTGTATTATCCAGTACTGGCTTGTGAAGGTTAGATTGGCAGTCTCTCCTTGTAATTGATACTGTTGTTCAGCTGCATTCAGACTGGACGTCATCACCTATGAAGATGATGCTCTGTCAGTGTCACTTTTTATTTTTATTCTGACATCTATGTAAAGAAGATCACTGAGTGTCATCTATGATATCGGCATTATGACGCAACAAGCTGTTTGCCCAATGGGATTGCCATACAGCAAAAAAGGCTTCCATACAAACTTTCAGGCGCTATTTTAACACCTTTAGAGAATTAATGTATAAGTGGTTATACATTAATTCTCAAAAGGTGTTAAAACGACAAACAGTGGTGGTGGTGGCACCACCACTGTTTGTCTCTGCATCACCCAAAGGTCGACTGGTAGAAAATGCCTTTGGCATTAAGTCCGCCTCTGTACATTTCTGTGCGTGAAGTATTAAATAAATAAATAAATAAAAATCCTTCGTGCTTCAAAACTCTTTTTTTTCGACAACGACACGGTTGGCGCAGTGGTTAAGCGAATAACTGCTGCGCTGCGTGTCGTGGGTTCGATTCCCGCACGGAACAAATATTTGTATAATCTAGAAGTAGTTGTTCCGGGTCTGGCTGTTTGCGTATGTGAGTTTAAATGTTTGTAAACGCACCCACAATACAGGAGAAATTCCTGGTGTGGAGCAACGTTTTAACAAAAGAAAAAAACTTACCTTTTCTTATACCTTAGCGTTTGAATTCATATTCCTTTTAAGGTCAAGGTTCATGATCTGAACTCTAACTGAATTTTCTGGCCCAAAAAATGTTAATAATTGGCATACTAAACCTCATCTTACTCTCATAATAAAAACAGCGTAGGTTTTTAAAACTGTGAGTGTACTGTAACTTCACAGGCAATCGTGGGTGTTCTGAAAGTTGACTGAAGTATTCTAATAGGGTTTTGGCATATTTTGAATCAATAAACATAGGACGATTCAGGAGTTTCTTGGGAAGTGGGTTGAAAACGTGGGACGAATGCGAATTATAATTTATTTTGAGACATTCCTACATTTATATATTATGAAAGGTTTGAAAATTATATTGTTAGTTTCATTGCAATGGGAGTTGAAATTTTAAACTAGGTTAGGTAAATGTGTTGTTCATTTACCTAACCTAGTTTGTAAAAAATATGTTTAAAATAAAGAGTAATATTTCATTTTGATCATATAATTTAATTTTTAGCCTATGTGGGACACCACAGCCATGCCTCGCTTTGTCCTTTCCACTCCTCTCTGTCTTGAGCTACAAACAACTGCATGTGGGATGCAACGTGTGTCGATACTCTTGCGCCATCCCATCTTCCTGGCTCGGTGTTCTGTGCTGGCGTTGCTGTTGCGGCTGCGGAAAACCTCAAGTGGCGTAAATATAACAACCTTATTGGTTACAACCCTTTACAACACTTTACATAATATGGAGGTTATGGCAATTGGGCTGTGGTTGTCATGGTCGATGTTATCCTTTTTTGGCACTGGCTGCACATAAGCAAGCTTCCAGAACTCTGAAACCACTTCGTTTGTTTAGAGAGAGGCAATACAAGCGCGTCAAGAGAGAGGACAATTCTAGAACACAGCTTGTCCGAACTCTTGCGAGTATTCCGTTAGGACTGCCGTTTCTAGAAACATGCTAATTAAATGAGTCGATTTGACCGTTTTTTTCTAGTCGAAATTATCATCATAATCATCATTTCAGCCGAAAAACGTCCACTGCTGGACATAGGCCTCCCCCAGGCTCCTCCACTTCGACCGGTCTTGTACTTCCCACATCCAGCGGATTCCCGCGGCCTTCACAAGGTCATCGGTCCACCATGTGGGTACGCGGTCGCCACTCCAGAACCTTTCGGCCCCATCGGCCATCTGTTCTGCGAGCAATGTGCGATGTGTGTGAGTCGAAATACTCTATGTCAATTCAAATAATGTCTACTGTGCTATTATTAAACTAGTTGAAAGTAAATATGTTACTTTCGACAAACAAAAACATAATTGTGTTTCCTCTGTACGTCTGTGTAAATATACATAGAATAGTAAACAAAATAGAAGCGACGACTCTTCATATATTCAAAGACAGCAAAATGTTTGTCGGTGTTTGTATGAATCCACTTCATTAAGTATTGTCTGCTACGTATCCTGTATATTCTTTGTGGTATTATAAAGGCACTGATTTTCTGTTAGCTTTCATTTCAAATATATATTGTAATGTGTTTGACTTACTGGAATTTATATTACTGTTAAATATTCTTTGAACTTCACATTAACTTATGGCAACTTTCTGTACCTATTTGTTTTACGAATAGCTGTATCCTGATTAATTACGGTGTTTTTGCTGCATTACTATAATTTTTAGGGTTCTATACCTCAACAGGAAAACTCATAACCCTTACAGGATCATTTCGTTGTCCGTCTGTCAAGACCCTTTTCCTCAGGAACGCGTCGACGTCAGGTTGAATGTCTTAAGGAGCTCTAAAAAAATTACATTCTAAGTCAACGCAATACAAAAATTATGGCAATTCATGCGACATGTGTTGACACTCCCAAAAGAATCAAAACTTTCATCTCGTTAACCTAGTTAACTTGTCTCGTTAATCATGAAAATTAACAAGAAGCAAAGGCACGCAGCACAATCAAATGAAAAACTCTGCAAATCGTTAATTTGTAGTTCATGACTTGAATCACATAACAAAATATTTTTTGCGATATCAACAACACGTGCTTTATACATGAAAATAATCATTTATCTTCAATGACCTTGCGTTTCTTCGCGATTATTATCTGTACCATAACTATGAATTACATAATCTGCATAATGTTATTAACGCTTCCTGATAAACTTGATTGATTTCCTTGAAAAGATTACTGTCTGGTATCCGTCTGTTAGAATAAAAGTCAGCATAAACCACTTACTTTTTATTATCATCATCATCTGCCTATCATTTCAGCCAAAGACGTCCACTGCTGGGCATAGGCCTCCTCCAAACGGGGAGGGGATTGCCATAATCGCCACGCTTGGCAGGCGGGTTGGCGATGACAGTATGGTGGTAAAATGCATAGAGAACGCTGCTGTACATTCTCTGATGGTCGTTAAGTTTTCCTAAATTTTCTGATGTCTTTTTATTTTTTTCTTTCATAAGAACCTTCTCCTGACAATGACAAACACAATAAAAATACCGAAATTGATCCAGTTATTCACGTGTGATGCCGTTACCAAGGGAAATAGGGATTCATTTTTATTTATACAGATAATTATATAGATATAACAGCAAATGATAGCAATTGACAGCTATCAACTCCTCAGTTTAAGTTCACTTCTTCATTAATTGAATGACAGAGTTATCGCCAAATACCGATTTTGAAAGTATGTTCACCAAAAGTGGCACACATAAATTAATTTTTTTTTTTTTTTTTTCAGGGTGGGAAATCATCAAATGACTTCTCCCGCTCTGGGCGGAGCAGGAGGGCGTGTCAGACTTTTACTGACTAAAACCCACCCGTGTTCCCTCAGTTGCCCGTGTGCCAGGGGCGACGGTATCTCTTTCGAACAACCCGCACCCCTGGCAGGCATCGGTCCTTGCGGACCCCACCAGTCCGGCGCACCAGGACACATGGCACGCCGTGACCACCCCAGGAACCAAGTAGCACAAGGGCCCCAGACTACCCTGGCACCCTTGGCTCCCTTGGCCCCCTGCGACGGGTCAGCACAGTGGCCCCGCCGCCTACCACTTCTCGGCCGCAGGGGATAGGGAGAGCGGCCAACGCTATACCGACACTCCTCTTCCCCTGCGGCCCCACCGCGTCCGCCATCAAACGGTGGCGGCCCCGTCCAGGCCACGGAAGGGAAGAGCGCTACTCAAAAGTACCGGCACTCCTCCTCCGCCGCAGCCTGTAACCCTCAGCCGCGATGCCTCCCATTCGACATCGTGGCCCGCCTCAGTTGCGGTGCACCTCACCGCAACCTACTTTTTGGCCGCTACGTCGTCGGCTTGGAGACCAAAGCCCTGACGAGCGGCCCCACCTTTGGGTTCCTCTTCGCTTCACCGTGGGAGCGGACCATGGCTTCTGAGCCCCCCCGCAACGACAATGCGGGAACCCACTGGGGGGACACATAAATTAAGTTCTGATGAGACTTAAACATAACGTAATAGAGATCTGCAGTTGACTGACATTGGAGAAGGAAGACAGTTGAGAGAGGGGTACTCTTTTTAGGGAATGGCTGCACATTAGCAAGCTTCCAGGACTTTGACACCTCTCCATCATTTAGAAAGAGGCGATACAAAACGCGTCAAAATAGGAGAGAACTGAGGAGAATAGGTGCTCAGCACTATTGTTAGTATTCCGCCCGGATTGCCGTTGCCAGAATCATGCTTATCTATACATATAATAAAATGGTAGCGAAGTCAAAACTGTACATAGCATATATTTTTTTTTTGTAATTTATACGAGGTCTGGGAACGATTCAAATACCGAAAATATTTTTTTTAAATCTTTGTCTGTTTGTCTGAATGTATGTTCCAGCATCACGCCAAAACTACTAAATAGATTTGGTTAAAATTTTGCACACATATTTCCTATATGTCTGCGCAGATCGTAGGATATAAATTATCTCGCTTTTTGTTATGAGGGATGAGCAGCATTGCAATTGATTCGTATTCTTCTATAGTTTACCCAAAGTGTAAAAAGAAGGGCCAAAAGGTTACAAAAATTGCGGAAAGTTACAGTTAGAAGATCAGATACATCTGGTGTACTTCTATTTCTTGGGTGTGTGAACGGGCCATTTTAACGTCCAAAAATGATCAAGCTGCAGCGAATAACCACAGTATTCTCTAGCAAATTTTAATTGAAGGCCAATGGCCATATGACCATTGGGCGGGTGTCGACGTCAGGACACGCTGCTTCTCACACGGACTACTGTACTGTAACCAAAACTACAAACGTAGTATACAGGAAAGTTTTATAAATTGTGGCCGTCATTTCAGTAAATTGTTGTGACTTACGACTTCCACGCGAACGAAGTCGCGGGCAGAAGCTAGTTTAAAATAAGTCCCTTGTTAGGTTTATCTATTCAATTTTTTTTTCGTGTGGTATTGATTGGTGGCTCGCAGTACTAGTACTTATAAGTGCTATAATATTTAATTGCAAGCGTCTAAGCTAATTTAGTGTAAATATATTAAATAAAATTGATATCATCATTCTTTGAACAGTTTGTGTTTTGAGCAAAAAAAAAAATACTTAAACCTCAACCAGGTTTTACAAACCACACTTGGTAACCAACACCATCACAAAATGTAAACAACTTTAATGGTAGGTCAGACGACGACTTTATCTTATCAGACGTGCGATCGGTTGCGCAACCAACCATGCATTTTACCAGTGTTGTCATGGTAACGCTGCCACTAGAGTCCTATTGTGATTGGGCCGATAGGCTCCACTTTTATCGCATTTACATACGTCGTTAATTTTATAAGTATGCATAATATGCAAGAACATTATACTTTATCAAATATACGACACGTGCTATAAACATGATAATATTTATCTTCGATGACCTTGCGTTTTGATGTGATTAGTATCTGTGTCATAACAGAATGAATGAATTACATAATCTGCATAATATTATTAACTCTTCGTGATAAAGTTGATTGATTTACTCAAATAGATTACTGTCTGGTGTGTGTCTGTTAAAATGAAAAATCAGCATCACCCATTTACTTTTTACACGCTTTATATTAGCTTCACTTGTACGTTTGTTTGTTTGTTTGTATGTAACCGACTCCTTAGAGCGCGATTTTGACCCACTTTAAACGGTCAGATTTCATTGAAACTTTGTAAACTTATAGAGGACCGATGACAATTCAATAATTTAAAAAAAAATTGAGAAAAATGAAATTAAAAAAAATCACGTTTTTGTAGTTAGCAGAACCAAAGAATATAAAATAAATAATAGCTTAAAAAACTAAAAAACACGTTTTAAAAACCAAACTAAAAAAGGAGAAAATAATTTAATTCAATTAAAAAGCGTGGGGTGCTTGACATTAAGTGATTATAAAAAAAAAACCAAAAAGCACCCACGCTTTTCCGAAGCACGGAGGGGTCTTGGTATGAGAAGATCACCCATCCATGGAACAGCCGCGTCAACTGTAGCTTAACCAGATCGATCAACCCGCGTGGCTGTTTATTACTTAGCCACAAGCCCCTTACGGAATGCAGTCCAAAATAAATTTTACTAGCTCGAAAGCGCGCGACTCTTCGCTAAAACTACCTACACGCATTTAATGTCATTAGTTTGGAGTCACGGTTAACTTATCAAGGTTTGTTTTACCACGGCAATTGTGAGATAACTTAGTGGAACTATCGTAGTACACATATTGAGTTTCAAAACGAATCAAAATCAAAAGTAATTTATTCAAACTAGGCTGAGAGTCAGCACTTTTTGAACGACAAAATACATATAATTATAGATTATATGCAATCAATTCATTTATAAAATGAGTTTAATACGATATCCGACTTAAGTAGCACTTGTCGAAACTAACTGAGGATGAGTTTCAAAATATTACTAGCCGTAATTATAAACGAAAACAACCACGTGACGATTTATCACATCCAAAAGTTCGAAAACCGCAATTTCAAAATTGCTGACAAATTTCACTACTGATCAAAATAAAATGAATGTAAAAATAAGTGATGATGTGGATCCATAAAATAACGTTTAAGACACTCAGTTTTTCACTAATTATTTAGTTTAGGACTTAGGAGCCTGAAGTCCTAAGAACCAAAATGCCATGCCATGCCATGTTTTGTCTCTGCATCACCCAAAGTTTCCCTAAGACTTGTAGAAAACGCTTCAGGCATTAAGTCAGCCTTTATACAGTATTTTTTTACTTGTGCATTATACAGTGCCTTTACACAGTATTTTAATAAAATAAATACTAAAATACTGACACATAACATTTCCAAAAAGAATTCAAATTCAAAAGGGAATGATGAGGCAGGATAAACTAACAACCATTATAATTCTAAAAGCACTGAAGACAAACTACGATGGAAAGATATGAGGCCTCAACTCTATAACTCTGTACTTAAAGAAATTAAGGAATCGAAATCACTTAACATTTATAAGGCTATTACAACACCATGTTCTTAATAATATTTAAATTGTACGTTTTTACTTTGTGTATTATACCTTAATTTTAGTTTTTAACTCAGCAAAGTCCGTAATTTTTGTGATAGGAGTGAATAATTTCATTATTTTTGAGTAAACTAAATTGTCTTAAACCGTAACGTGGTTTGAACTTGGACTAAAGTAAAAACTCCTTTTGTAAGGGGACACAAAAACAAAACAGGTATCAACAAGATTTTCAGCTAGGTACTTTAATTATTTTTAACTTTCGCTTTAACAAAATAGTTTTTAGTTACGAACTTATACAAACTATAAACTATGCCGACTACAATTAAAAATACTGATAATAGGACTAATAATACTATTGTAAGGAGTTCAAATTCTAAGAACTGCGCCCACGACATATTGGCGGCGGGCGCTCGAAGATGCTTGGCGCCGCCGTGACGCAGCACGTGCTCAATCCACCATATTCCACGTTCTAATGGTTTCATTGGCTGATCAAGCATGAGACTTCTAAGGTTGGCTATGTTTTTGCGGTAGCTGAAAGAAAAAATGAATTATACATCTACTATCTCAAAAACTTATCTGGACAATTTTGCGTTGATCCCTGATGATGCAAAATCGAGAAGAAATGGTTCTGCTACATTTAATTTAAAAACAGTATATATAATCAATTTGTGTTAACATTAGGTACTGTCTCCCTGATCCTAAACAGATTTTTAAAATATTATTAAGTGAAATCCTTTAGTTTTAATTTAATATTTATGTATTTTTTTTAATTCTTTTGATGTATATCGTATTCAGTTTTGCGCTATGTTACCAAGTCATTGAACCTAGTATGTATAAATCTTCAATTATTATTTACCTTTCATCTCCAATAACTTTCTGTACGGCATTGGTAAATGATTCTTCACTAAGCGAAGCCATTTCCAGTTTGACTCCAATTCTATGATGTTCATATTTCTCTGCATTGTACCATTGATCGCTCAACATTGGCACACAAACCAATGGTACTCCCGCTGTGATAGCCTCGTCCGTTGACTGTAGACCTCCTTGTGTTACAAAAAGTTTAATCTTGGGATGTTCTGCAAGGTAAGAAGGATAAAATTAATAATTTTGTCAAATTTGGATTTTTTGGTTCATGTTCGACCTCGTGATTAGTTATTACCAATTCAATGTATCTTGTACCTCATAAACGTTGCCCTAGCATAAATGCGTTATGTTAACGTAACGTGAATTATTATAAAACATAATTACTCTACAGAATTTTGTTTGAAATTTTGACAAGCACAATAATTAGTTACACGTGAATTGTTAGAATAAGTTAACATTACGTGCAAAACAACTATTTATATACAGGTATGTTAGGGTCCACAAAAGACAGTCAAACAGTTTCAACCTTAGTGAAGTTAAAATTATTGTCAGAAAGTTGCAAAAGAATTATAAAAGAACCCCATTAAATTATGTATCTATCAACTTTACTTACTAAGCAAATCTGACTGTGGCAGCCACTTGGATAGCCTGATGGTAGCTGACTTCCCGGGCAGGTCATCCTTGTCCCACTTCCACAACACATCATAGGGCATTTTGGAGAAAGCTTTCACTAGCATTTGTATCTTCTCAGGAGGAAGAAGACTGGGCTTCACATTTGTACCAAAACTGATGTATATAACGCCATGCTTTGATGAATCTAAATATGATTTTAGATCCTTGAAAAGAAAAAAATAAACGTTATTAGTTAAAGTTTTCGCAGGTGGACACGGTAGTTCATTCTCGTGGTATGGTTTCCGATTACAACACGGATCAAGACGCGGGACAAAGCTATTTTCATATTAAATGTAGTTCTAATCTGATTCTGAATTAATTCAGTTCTGATAAAAACTACCTCTTCTGAGGAGAAAAGTATGAAAAGACCTTCAATGTCGTATAATTTCTGAATCCAAAACTCAAACTCAAACTCAACTCAAAGCATTTATTTCAATTAGACCATTTAAAGGTACTTTTGAATTGTCAAAAAGTCGACCAGTTGGAAAGTTGAAGCTAGTTGCCCATTCCAAAACGTAGTACTCTATGGAGAAGAACGGGCAAGAAACTCCATGGACACTCTTTTTAATCATGTTAAGTATTACAAAAACTTGGGAACAATATTCTTGTTGCTTCTATATGTGAGAACCATGTAAAAAAAAAAAAACAATTCTAAATATAAGATTTAAAATAAGCCATGGAAGTTAGGAGATGACCAGTCTCAACCGACGGCGCCCGTTCACGAACTTGACGCGTGGATCAGCACCATCCAGCTCAACCATTTTGTAGGGAACCGAATGATCCAACACACGCGCCACCATCAGCGAGACATTTAAGTGAGCATGACATACTCTCGACTGCCACGCTTTTTCAAGTCAACGTACATCAAAACAACATAATTATTATACGGATGCATGGTACTCACATTTACAAAGTTTAAACAAAATGCTTCTAAATTATATAAAATTATAGTTTGCAATGTATTTGAGAAATTAATAAAATTTGATTTCCAAAAAGAAAGAAAATTATTTAACATCTTTTGAAATTTTAATAAATAATACTTGATTCAGTAAAAATAAAAACTTATTCGTAATGTCAAAAAATAAAAATAATAGGAACAGAAATGTTCATAATGTCAGAAAACATAAAAAAGGGGCGCATCTCTTCCAAATATGAAAATTTTAAATAGTAAGCCCAGGAGCCTGTGGAGTCGGACCAGCATTAAGCCAAGCATTTTTATCAACAATATAATCATCTAACTTATAATATGCTTGTCTAGATAGTGTGCGTTTAATGCATAATTTAAATTTATTTTCATTTAGTTCCAGAATATCGGCTGGTATTTTATTATAACATTTTACACAGTACCCCATAAACGAAGTGTGTACTTTAGACAATCGGAAACGTGGTTGATCTAATTTGTTCCTATTTCTAGTGTTAAAATTGTGCCTGTCACTTATCTTACTAAAAAGATGTAGATTTTTACGCACATACATAATGTTTTCAAAGATATATTGACAAGGTACCGTCATGATGTTAATTGTTTTGAACAGTTCCCTAAGAGATTCGCGTCTGTGTAGGTTGTAGATGGCTCTGACAGCCCTCTTTTGCAGAATAAAGATCGACTCAATATCCGCAGCACGTCTCCATAGCAAGATACTGTAAGACATGATGCTATGAAAGTAACTAAAATAGACCAGTCTCGCGGTATCCACGTCTGTTAATTGACGGATCTTCCAAACAGCGTAAGCGGCAGAACTTAGCCGCCCTGCAAGTGATGTTAAGTGAGAACCCCACTGCAGCCTTGAGTCAAGCGTGATCCCCAGGAAAACCGTCTGTTCGACGAATTCTAGAATCTCCTTATTCAATACAACGTGACATTCACTACTTCTAACATTCGGAAAAAATATCAAACGGATCTACTTTTGATATTTAGGCGATGGTTTTATATAGAATATGTTGTTTTAGTCCCATGTAATAGGAGGCGAATCTATACCATCAACAGGACATAAGTCTAGTCTCTAGGTGAGTCCTTCACTGAGAAATTCCTGATCGAGAAATTCAAAGCACTCTGCCTAACATGTAAGCCAAATATGTATGTAGTTTAGATTAAATCTATTTAAGAAATTTTAATATGAAATGCATAATGTATTATTGCTAAAGAGCACCTTGTGGACTATACAGTACATAAAAGTAAAATGATGAAAATGAACTTGAAAAGTTTATGAAATAATTATATTATTTCATAAATAATAATAAAAAACCTCAAAATGAAAATATTAAATAACCTTATCAAGTAAATAAACATAAATAAAGTACTCGGAAAATGGGAAATTACCACAAAACGTTTTTATTACCTGAGGCAATTCCTTATGCGGTTTCTGGGGCAGTCCTCCCAAATGTATGACACTCGGAGGCACAGGTCGACTTCCTTCCCAAATTGGATTGATATTCAAAAACAACATCTCAACATTATTCTGGAGTTCCTTCAAATCCGGAATATCTGGCCCAAAATGTTTCCTTATCATTTTGTTCTCTACTTCTTCCATACTTTCAATTAAATGATCCATTAGGTAATTATTGTACAATTCATACAACTTCTCATACATTGTCAGATTGTAGATTTTCAGATTAATGCTTCCAGGATACAAGAGTGGATGTTCCGGGGCTCCAATTACTTTATAATTATTCCATAAAGCTCCAAAAGAACTAATTTGAATCAAAGGCACTTTGTAAACATGTGAAAAGGCTAATGCTGGCCGAACACACGCTTCTGTCAGCAACAGATCAAACTTCCCCTTTCCCTGGACTAAATCTTTAATTTCTTTGACTTGCAGTTGCGTGTCTACGGTGTTCATAATCACTTCGACTCCTACCCTCATTTGTGTTAGGAGATCTTCTTTATTTCCTCTTGCTAATCCCATGAATTCCTCCGTCAATTTGTACGATATATCGTGGACATCGATTTCCGTAAGATTCTTTGGAGCTTCACCTTTCTTGAACATAGGATCCGGTGTTATCACTGTCAGTTCATGTCCACGTTTGAGGAGTTCCATCGTTAACGGCCTAAAGGTTATTTGGTGACTGAATGACGCAACTGGGTATACTGCTAGTATCCTCGCCGCGTCAGAGACGAAAATTTGTAAGAGAAGAGACAATGCTAGATGCACTAAGGTTGCCATTGTGTTGCCGTATTACAACTAATTCAAACGAGTCGATCGGCGTGTGTTTTATACAGAAACTAGTCGATATATGTACGATCAATATTATTATGAATGACTTACGATTTTTATATTTTGCGTCGTCAGTCTTTGATAACACAATAAAAAGTCATCCGCACCGACTTTTTTAAACCTAAGAAATAAAGGATGTTTTATTTTGATGATCCTTTTTATTGGAAAGGATATAAAGCTGAAAATATTGTAACTTAAAATTGAAGAAGAAAGCCTACCCGCCCCTAGGGTAGAAAAATAAGGTTGATAATTTTTTCACTTACTGCATTGACACATGTGAGCCGATTCTGTTGAAACTTGACACACATATTAGTATATGATACTACAATTTTAAGAAACCTGAAGGTACCTACTTTATATGATGGAGACGGAAATCAGTCGAGAGAGCTTCTCAACAGCAGCTCCACCGTAGTCCTTTTACATTTCCGTGTACGTGACTAATAAAATACTTCTATAAGGTAAAGGTATACAAGAAATTAGAGTACTAGGACAAAGGTCAGCTTAATTGCTATCACAGTAAGTTCTAGTTCTAGGAACAGCGGCCACGACATATTGGCGGCGGGCGCGTGCAGATGTCTCGCTCTGCCGTCGTAAGGCAGCACGTGCTCCATCCACGATACGGCACGCTGCAGTGGATGTATATGGCCTGATCACGCTTCCAAGTTTTACGATGTTGTGGCGAAAACTGTTATCAATCAATAAAGCCCACTCAAGTCATTTTTGTTTCATAATTCCTTGTTCACACGACATCGACAACATCGTATAAATTCATAATGCATCTGGTCTTTTAATTGTATTTTTCGATCATTCGGTATGGGAGTGAAAGATGCTGAGTGCCGAAATCCAACAAAGTTCGGTTTATGATTAAATTCATTTTTTTATGAATAAATTAATTTTTTGCTTATAATTTATTGCATGTTCAGACTTAGTTTTGCGACTTATGTCCTGAAGCGGGGACCCCAAGAAAGTTGAATATTATATTTTAGTTTTTTTTGCTTACTTGAATAGCAGTTCATTTAACCTGGAGTAGCTGCGACCAGTATATTTTTGAGATCATCCTTGAGCTCCCAACAACAATGACTCGAGTCTTTGGCCGGTTAACCTGCAACCCATGTGCTTCACTCTACTCGCAAATTGACGCCATATCCTTGTTGATCTTAGTAAGTGTATCAGCCAAATTTGAATATGCAGCCAGTTTGTAAAGCAAATGATAAAATGAATCGTCTGATGTTGGCTTAAGCGATAAGTTCCCGGACACAGTCAATGATAGTAAATTCAATTTTATATCAGACTGATATTCCGAATCTCTGATACGACCGACTAACTTTTCACAGCGGCTTTACCCACGTGGGTCTAAAAAAATATCCAACTACCGGGATTGAAAGTATGTGTTTCCAGATTATAAAATATTTGTGTGCCAAATCATTTCAGCCGTTTTTGAGCCAATTCGGGATATACTTACAATATATTCAGACAAAACAGTCGTACAGATTCTAAAAACTAACCCCCATTTTTATAAACGCTACTTAAAGTTAAGTAATGATTAACCATACACTTTTACGTTTAAACATCTCTTAACTTTATGCAACGTTTATAAATAAGGCGGCATATGTTTAACATCCGAGTGGCAGACAGAAAAATCCTACGATGTTCCCAGTATAATAAAATATGTTGTACCAGAAAATTTTCTTTTTTGAATAAATTTGTTAAAAACAGAAAAATTATAAAATTTATTACGCCATGATAAAATTACTATTTCTAAAATCAGTTCTTAAAAGAAAATCTAACCTCTTTTTTCAGCCATTTTATATGAATTACCATTAACTAGATATTTTTTGAACTTTTATCCCCTTTGTTTACATAAATTATCTGAATTAGAGATTTGGGGTATAAGAGGTGGGGTTCACCACGTAGGATTATTGAAACAAAAATATTCATGTACAGTTTTATTTCATTCGTTTTCTTTTATATATTTAAAAAACATATCTTCTTATCCATATCTTTATAAGGATAAGAAGTTAACATCATACATTCTATTCTATTCTATTTTTCATATGGCAAGCAAAGCCGATGTCGACTATTCTGCCAATGTCTAAGTGAATTGGAAAAACGTGTGTTATTACAAAAAAAAAAACCGATAACGATCTTCGATGATACAGTTGGGATAACTGTTGATCTTGTGGGGTTAGTACTGGACTGAAACAAACAAAAAATAAACATCATACATGATTTTCAAATTCCAACGCTGTCCTTGTTTCAATTTAATCATTGCCCGAGTGGTAATGTCAAATTATCGTTTCGTATTTTTAAATTATTTTTTAGAAGTAATTAAGTGAAATTATGGTATAATTGTATGTGTAAATGTAAAATAATTACATAAATCGGAGGATTATTGTTTTCCTTTAGATGTTTAAAGTAAAAGACAGTGTTTGGTGTACCAGTGTGTACCGGTAACCAGCCAACAGTCGTCGTTGGAACCACGGATTAAACGGAGAATATTTGTTAACTTTTACTTTATTATAGCACACAATCGTCACGGTAAGTCTGTAACACATCCTCGTTAAGTCTCCGATAAATAGTTCGTGGATTTCTCACTTACAGGATTGGGTCTAAATCGTTTACATCGTAGAAAACTAAACTTAGCGAAGATTCTCAATCTGATCTTTTAAGTAATACAGGGTGCAATTGAAGTTGTGGGCGTTATTTTAGCGTAAGTCTCTACTAATGATACTATTTTCACTAGGGCTACTATTACGCAAATCAAATATATTATTAATGCAAGTATGGAAAATCATGATAATATAGGAAGTCATATTGAAAAAGGCTACTATTCCAAAAAAACACAAAAAAAAAAAATTATCCTTCATAAACGCCATTAAATTTTGAAGTATCAAAATCTTAAAGTGCAGTACACCGCGCTTTAAGATTTTAATACTTCGTTTTCGAACCTCAAATAATATTTCTCCACAAGTAGCAATAACAATAGTCTAAGGCATACCGCGGGCGCACTCTCCCATCCCGCTCTCCCTCATGAGCAAAAATACGAATATCAACCCCGCGCGGGGGCAGCGGGTGGCCTCCAAAACTAGAGTCATAACGACTGTGCAGACATAGTGACGTATATTGTTGATTTGATCCCGTGACGTAATCGCCGCACGCGCCTTAACACACGTACTGACATACCTTTGGATTGGAGTGCATTATGTGTAAGTGAATACAATGCCTCGACCGCGTAATGAGCAAGTTAGAACCTACACCTAAACCAACAGTATCTGAAATAGTTAAATCACAGGAATCTGTGTTGGCTAGAGTGAAAGACAATCACTGACGTCGGATACAGTTATGTGTTGAAAAAGGCAGTGGACATTTTGAACATTTAAAATACGTGCTAGTTAGTAAGTTAGTTTAAATTATTGTAAATACACATCGTGATTCCTGACGAATTTTTTGTAAATACCGTGATTCCGACTTTGTAAATACGCCAAAACTTCACAGGGCATTAATTTTACCTTTTACTTTTTAATTTTTTTTTTGTTTTAGTGTGTGTTAGTTGACGTAGTTTTTCCCATCTTAAGCCGGTAAAGCATGTAGGGAAAGTTGGAATGAATTAGGAATCAAATCGTTAGCATCTACCTATGTCACGTGATTCGGGCGGGGTTAAAGAGTTCAGGCGTAATAACGCGTACGCCGTAGTCTACCTACAGCAGTATTCGCTATCGCGATGCGTAACTATTTGATACTTTGTATGACTTAGAACATTATTAAGGTTTTCCACACTTGCATTAATAATATTTTTGGTTTGAGTCATAGTAGCCCTAATGCTAACAGTATCATGAGTAGTGTCTTAGTTTAAATAATGCTCATAACTTCAATTGTACCCTCTCTTTACTCTAATTTCAGTGACAAATCCTGAAATCATGCCTGTGATGACCCGTAAGGCTACTCCTCAGGATATGGAGCATAAATTCAGAACGGCCCTACAAAACTTGAAGCATCAAAACTGCAATGTTAAGGATTGTTACAGGAGAGTAATGAAAGTGAGGAGGAAGTCTAGAAGATAGTTGACAAAAACTCAAGCCTAAAACTGGAGCTAGTAGACCTATATCAGCAATATCTGAATGTTTTTGATGACCGCGATCAACTGCGATGTCAGCACCAACTGGTGGGGGCCGATGCCTGCCAGGGGTGCGGGTTGTTCCAAAAAGATACCGCGGCCCCTGGCACACAGGCAACTGAGGGAACACGGGTGGGTTTTAGTCAGTAAAAGTCTGACACGCCCTCCTGCTCCACCCAGAGCGGGAGAAGTCATTGATGATTTCCCAACAAAAAAAAAAAATACGCGATCAACTGAAGGTAGTCACAAATGGTTTCAACGTCTGGAGTAATTTGTTTGAGGAGGCTTTAAGCAAGGTTAGGATCTACATGATGAAATTTATTAATTCCTACAAAACCATCGTGAGAGAAAATAAATAAACCTTATTATTATTATTATTGTGGGGTTCTGTCTTCTAATATGGTTCACCAGGTGGTGAGCCTGAATAAATGTAGCTCAAATGCTGTATGTATTTTTACAAATTGTACGAAGGAGGTTACATAATCCTCACTCGCATATAGCTCGAACTCGAACATGAATTTCGGATAGGTAATCTTTTCAAACAGATGGAACTAGTAAGGATATTCTTATATCCAACAATAACAAGGTATCTTTGTGCTCTAAAATAAGTAATTATCAAAAAAGAGATTAGCAAAATGCCTAGTTATTTTTTAACTTATCAGAAATTTAAATATTTTTAGAAAAAAGAAAGTTTGACCTAGGTGATGATTCTGTTGTGCACGAACTAATCATAATTTAGGCTTTTGCTATCTTTTTTCTTCTCATTAAATAAGAAAGAGACGGAAATAAATTAGAGCTGTCAAATGTAGTTGAAGTAAGATTTTCTATGACGCAACTACGACGGACTAAATTCATTATGCTTGAAACCACGCCAAGTAATTTAGTTTGATAGTTCTAAAACGTCACTTGTCTTTTTCTTTCGCGGTCTATCAGTAAGAGATAGCAATACTCTTATTTTAGTTTATGTGGTAAACAAAAGAATCGACAGCGTTGTTTTTGTCGTTGAACATTGGTTAAAGGATCACCGAATGATAATTAATTTTGAGAATTATTGTGTAGGCAGTTGTTCTAACCTATGCAGCGTGGAGGTTTTATTATCTTGATAAAAATTGTTCAAATTCTTAGCAACGTAATAACATAGTTGGTTTATCAGTTGAACAATGCATCGAACTGTCCTTTGTTGAGCTAGATAAGCATGTTGTAGTGCGTGTGTACTGTACAGAGTTACAGAACCCTGATTACCGGGATGCTTCTTATAAATTTCGGCAATGCTGTAGCTTTCTATTAGTGAAAAGAGTTGCGGAATCGGGCCAAGATTACCCCCCTAAATAAAAGCTCACAAATTTTACATATTTATATTATATATAATATAAGTATTTAGATCTAGAAAAACATACAATCAAATCACAGTACCGTAACAATCGCAGAAAAAAAAACACCCAAAGTAAATCTAATACACATGAAAACTTGATATCAAAACAAAAATATTTTTCTTACACAGGATTTCCTCTACAAAACAGTTTCAGAATAAATCCTCTTTGCAGGGTACATTTGTTGCAAGGGCGGACCCTTACTCCCTCTTCCTTCGCTATCCTACGGGAATAGACACGAAAATAATTGTGTTGGTGGGTTTATTGCTGCCAGAGAAGATAAAAGGAAAAACTAGATTTTTAATGCCTAGGAACTACGAAGTTAGTATTTTTATATAACATTAGGACCAAGCGACATCGTTTGAATAAAAAATGCTGAATTAAAAAAAATATCAAAACAAGATTGATCACTAATATAAACCACGTTGAGGTGCTGTAAGTGCAATATTCTACAACATCGATGATACAGACAGCAAAATTAGACGTAGTTTAGATTATGCTGATTGCGTTCAGTTTCATGAAATTAAATGTTTATTTATGGAAGAAGATCTTTTGGGACACTTTTACACGTCAATATTTAAAAAATCGATGGTGCCCTCATTTCATATCTGACTGATCCCTGAGAAGAAATGCAGAAACAAACTCAGAGGTCGCTTTTAAACCCCAAACCCAATAATAGAATTTTATGTAAGTCCAAAAATACAGGGCCTTGTGTGGAAGAGCCTTTTAAAGAAAGAGCTATTGCAGCATCGAGCTGACCATTATCACTGGCTAAATTCAACCTAAATTCACCAAGTTAAATAAGCTCTTAATAAAACTGCATCAAAATTAATAATATTTCTACCGTACTCGGAAAGATAAACCTAGTAATAACACTGCAACGAAACCCAAAAAGGATACTGCTACAATATCAAGACAAGCATAAAGGCAAGCTGTTTGTCTGAACACGGTGGAGAAAAATTCAATTTGGTGCGCGAGGTGTTCCGCATCAACATACTGCTGGAAATTGCATAACATATTGGATCTGGAGATTGTAATAATGCTTGTGAAGTGGATTCTAGAAACAAAAGAGATCTATCTGGATTTTATGTTATCTACCACTTATGTTGCATCTGCCATGTTTTGTCTCTACATCACTCTTAGGCTGAGGTAGAAAATGCCTAAGGTATTAAATCGGCCATTATGCACAATGTTGTATTATATTCATTTTCAGTCTCGAGGCTCAGTAAAATCTCTTTAATCTTTCTGAGTTTATCTTGGACATTACTGATATCGGTGTAGGAAAAATATCATTTGATTCCGAACAATTATGTATGCTCGTGCTCCTTTTTTTTTTGCAAACTTATATTCTTCGACATTTTATTATTATTATATATACTTTAACATGAATATTTACTTTGAGAAGTATAATATTATTATTGTTTTAATTATTGTGAATGTGAGGACTGTGTGGACCATGTCTTTTTGTTTTTTTTTTTGTTTTGTGTTTAATCTCTTTCTCAACTAGTTTTTAAAGTTAATCTGGCAGTTTGAGTAATTTATGCGGCCTACCCAAATGCCCTTTCTTTGGTATTGTTCATCAAATCGTTGAGCTCCTCAAGTTCTGAGTTGAGTTGCATGATTACTGATAAATGTGTGCACTGAATGAACAGGTCCACTCAATCTGTGTGGTTCTTTCCTCAAAAGACAATTTCAGACACCAATCCACATTGTCTTCACATGATCTGACCAAGATTATGTCTGGACTTTAAAAGAGACTGTGACGTCTGAGTTTGTTTCGGCCTTTCTTCTCAGAGTAGTCAAATAGGAAACGCCGACCTCATCTAGTTTAAAAAAATATGATTGACGTGTAAAAGTGTTTGTACAAACCTACTTACAGAAATAAAATCATTTATCATTTATCATAACTATTCATAACACGTAAATCCATAGCCTTGCGCATTTTATCAAGTGTGAGTAGGCCTTTGTGTTTGACAACTATTTTTATAGGCTGGTATCTAAAGCGTTTACTTAATTCATCTTCACGGAACCCTTTCCAGTTGGTTCATATAAAAAATCTGTATCAGAGGGTCTGATAGGGCACGCATTTTCTAAGATGCTGTGTCTTGAAATCCGTCTTTAATGCCACAAGGCATAATCGTACCCGTTTTTGATACTCAGATCTTTACCAAATCTTCAGCTACAATAGTATTTTTAGTAGATCAAAGTAATTTTATACTGCCTACTGAGAACAATGGGCCTATAATAATAGTAATTGCCAAATATTTATAAAAGTTCTGCACCCTAATTGCGTAACACGCTATTAATCTTAATCGGTTTCATTTTGACAGTTCAACAATATTCATTGCGTTATTTATGTTGTTGAGTAGACACATTGTTCGAACATATGAAGCAATGGTTTAGTCATCTGTTTCAAAACGAAACAAATTATGATTAATCGTGAGTTACGCAATTAGGGTGCAGGTCTTCTACAAACTCGTTAAAGTACTGACAATAGAGGTCTTTATAAAATTTAGTTATTTAAACTTAATTTTAGGCATATTGTTTGAGTAAACCAGCGGGGTAATATTGTGTAAAACAATTCAGTACGTAATTTAAAGCCGTTGATTTGAAGCCGAACGTAATTTGCGAGGTAATTGTATAACAAACTCATAATCCCAATGCCAGTTATTTTGACAATTCAACAATATTCATTTCTATATTCGCATTGTTGAGAAGACGATTTTTTTTTTTGCAATTTCCTTCAAATTTATTCGGAATGCGATTGAAAATGTTACGCAAATTGAATGATTAAATAATTCATTAATAACTGTGAGAAGTAGAAGAATGTTACATTCATTCGTTCAATCACTAAAGGATAATGCATAGCTTAAGAGGGAACGGCGTGCGATTCTCCATACAAATAAATTCCCGTTTTTTCTTCCTGGAAAATGCCTCCAGAGGATTTTTTTTTTCATAATATCAAGGTCTGCTGTAAACACGTCCCTGTCATTTTCTTTTTTTCAGCAACCAATTAGTAAAGAAAATATGACCCTCTACAAATTACAAAAAATGCCCTATTATTACCGCCATGATTAGAGGACTACCAGACAAATTAAAAAATGAATTAACATAAAAAAATATATAGGAACCTAAACTTACTCCTTAAAATGTTAATGTAAAAAATAATTGAATCGGCTCAGTTTTCGAGGAGAAAAAAGGGGAAACGTCAATCTCGTCAAAAATTCTGTGATAATTTCGGTCTGAGCTGCAGCTGTCCCTATCACACGGTACGGGGGCAGACTTACTGACAGCGCGACGGCAATAGTTTCTTCAAATACCTATTTTTCAAATTCCTCGCAGAGCCCGTCCCCTCTTAACCGCTGGGTCTGGAAACATACAATTTTGCACAAGTTCCTGACGAAGGAAATCTAAGGATGGATTTTTGTAAATTCATCCTCTAAAGAAATAAATTGGGAATTAAGGTTTATAAGGAGGTCTGTCATTTTTTTCCGATGTGGGAGAGCACAGAGAGCACTTTATTAGTTCATTTTGTTGTTTGTGTTGATCGCCCGAAAGAAAATATATTATTTCTTCATATTCCGAATATGATTGTGTTTCAGAATTAGCCCATAGATACACAATTTATTTACTCGGAAAGGTTACGCCTACGGTTATTTTGATAACAACTCCGTGACTGACTTTACAATTTAGCGTGGGAGACCTAACAACTGGTATATCTAAAACAAAACAATATCGAAATGGGTAGTAACAATTACTTCGTTTAAAATTTCAGCAAAGAACAAGGATGAAACCAAGGATACGACATTTATAAATAAGCTTAAGCAAATATTGATGAAAAAAGCGTAGGTACGAATATTTTTTTTTTAGCTGTGCCCTTCATAATCCTTCATTTTCCCTTAGCTTTAAGCCTTTCAAATGTAATGTAATTCAATGTAAATAAAGATATGATTACTATGAATATGAACAACTTGACTTAGGGCTCAATTTTAAATCTTCTGATACCTTTTATAGCTGAAGATAGATAGTATTTGTTGGTTTGACATATTTTCAATGTAAAAGCTGTCAAACCGCACAAAATAAATCCTAAGGATAAAAGTTATTGGACGATTGAAAAATCCACCATTGATGATGTTTTTGCAAAGAAATACCAATATGAGTAATTATTTCTAGTTTTGAAAATGTCCTTAATTTTTGACAAATCTACATGAGACTTGTCACCGTTGCCATTAAAGTTGGCTCCTTTGTGTTGTATGTATAGGTATACCAACCGGTAGTTCATCATTTAAAATAACAATTCCGGTATTCTTTACTTTGCTAATTTTTTACTCCTTTTATTTATGATAGTTCTACCATATATTAATATAACAGACAATTATTATTTTAAGCCTCGACCTAGATTAAAACCGAGACATACATAAACTTACGCCTTCTTGACATGGCAAGACTACAGAACGCAACCTGTTACAATCCTTATATAGGTACTTCTTTAACTTCGTTCACGTAAAAAACCGATATATCAATAGAACATGCAGAAGAAATAGCTACAAACAAAACAGTTCTTGAAATATCCACCACTGACCAGGTTTAATCTAACCTATCCAACCAAAACACATACAGTGACGCACGAAAAGGGGTAAGCTATTCTTACCCTAAAACTTCCAAACAAAAGAATAAGAAACTTTGCCAGAACAAGTTGTGTTAACAACATTGTTACTAAAGAGGGGCACGCTACGCTGAACACCGCTTATATTCCGAATATCCAATCATAGATCGAAATATCTCCTGTCTAAAACTTCTGAGGAAACTAAGAGAAACTTCGGCGATACACTAAAATAAAACGTAAATTACCTGCGAAGTTGGATAAGGGTCTTAGCAGACATGCAACTTTTAGCATCGTGGTTAAGCGATTTTGGGATGTCATCTATGCTGCGCGACAATGCGTTGGAGTTCGTCGAACAAATGAACGCGACGATTGCTTATTTGTGCGACTATCGTTTTCTTTTTGGAGACTGCCGTAGATGCTGCATCTCATTCTGGCGATTTGCTGTATTTGAGCGCACTCTCAAAGAAGTGAAGGGCGGGCGTTTCGGGGGACTGTCTTACGTGTCTTACTGATATGACTTTTGATTTTGAAAGTTATGTATTTTTCAGTTTCGAGAGTTTCAACTTATTCGAGATCTCAAATTATTTGAGGTCCCAGACACTGGATAACTTCGGATAAGCATCTAAATCGCTGATCGCCGACACTAAAAGCTTGTCTATAAAGACCCTTAGATAAAGGAATGGAAAGGGAAAAGGACAATGTTTAGGGAAGTAAGAAACAATATTGCAAGTTATAAAAAACTCTTAAAAGGTGTCCCTGGGGCGAATTGGGACATGAATGCGAATTTTGTTTTTACATTTTTTTCTTGTAGATTGGTAGGTAGCTATCTACAATTTTTTTTTTTATAAATGTTATGAATGGTAAACGAACATTTCGGAAAATTTTAATGCAAGTTGGCTTTTAAAATATCAAAGAATACCTTAATACTTAAATAATTATGAGTTAAAGTCGCTCTGAGTATCTATCTGTATGACTACGTTGGTTTTATAAATTCTGCAACGGATTTCGTTTACAGAATTTATATATACGGGAATGTTTATGTTTATCTATAATACCCACATGAATATATTATATTAAACTAACCAACCGCCGTTACCACTGGGCCACCACTGCTGTCCAAACAGTGTAGGAAAAGCTCGTGAGGAAACCAGCAGGTCCTAGACCCAAAAAATTGAAGACATGTGACATCCACCATCCCGCACAGCCAGCAACGCTTTTGTAATGGAACGTTGCCATGGATTAATGCTTCGTTCGTTCTTTGTTTATGACTTGGAACGCACTGGATACTTGCGGCGCGGGGGTGAATGTTCATAAAGAACGAAGGTTTTAAAGGATGCGCCCGCGCAGCTGACAGAGTCCACGTCAGTCGCTCCTAGGCTGATGTGAGATTACACGTATCGCTTTGCTTCCTGACGAGCGCCCTAACTAACACGACCGTTAAATAATATAAATTATTTTTCGCAAATTTACAACGAGTAAATTAGTGCCTATTAAGTTGTAAGTGGTAATCCCGATCCAGGGTTCTATGGCATCATTTATCCGGCAACAGTCCGTACGGCAAGCTACTACTGCGAGCCTATCGTCCTCGTAGGCCGGTGTCCCGAGGATCATCCTGTCGCTTCGCCTCTGGGATGCTGAGCAAGTCGGTCATCCCCCGCCGCACCATCTGTCGGCCAAGGGCAATATTTCACCTGCAACTATAGGGAAGTACCTACCTATCTAAAAGTGTTAACAGGCGACTGTAACCCACGACCCACAAATTTTGTGTGCCTTCGGCTAACCTAGTTCCGTTAAATTTGAATAAAAGTATATAAAAGGTACACGCCCGTTTTACTATTCAGTTGCCAATAGTAGGTGGGAATAGAACGGATAGAGGCTACACCATATAGACTGATTACGTATGTATGTGTGTAACCTAGACATTACCTACAATAAAGAAATCTCGATGTTCTGATAATTCATAAAAACCGTGCGAAAAAGAAGAATTTAAATTTAAAATATAACTAAGACCTCGAAGGTAAACTGAATAATAATTATAATTTGCAGACAGTATGTGTTAATTGGAAACTCGACTCGTATCAAAATACCTTTGAAAACAGGGTAATCAATTTATCTAAGAGTTTGTACTAAAGCACGATTAAACCAATTTAGGGCGACGGACGTATACTCGTAAGTACATACCTAACGTCGGGCATTTTGGGAAACTTTAAGTATATCAAATTGTGGTCACGTTTTAAAAGTACTGTGTGTACTTTCATTGTTTATCAAATTGATACACTACGTCAATTCACCGTGCTGTAGCCATTGCAAACAAGAGTTGTGATTTGAATTTGCGGCCGACGCCTAAGTGCGAATTTTACCTAAACTGCGTTCAATAGCTATCAATATACCATAACAATGGTGACACTGACTGCTCTTGAACACGGTTGCTGATCGCGTTTAGTTGCATTTAAAAAAATCACCCTAAGTGTTCTTTGGGCACGCCAAGATAGCGGCGGTAAGTTCTCTCTTTAAGGAGTGGTTTGAGAGGCGGCACGGCATCCTGACCTTCCGCCTGACGCAGGTCCTCACCGGACACGGTTGTTTCGGGAGGTTCCTGTTTCAGACAAGGCGGGAGGAAACGCCCGGGTGTTTCCACTGCGAAGATCGCCCTGGTGGAGCATACGGTGGAGGTCTGCCCGGCTTGAGCGGATCACCGCCGTGGCTGCGTGGAGGCGATCGGTGGCGGCGATCTCTCGCGTCCGGCCCTGGTCCAGGCCATGGTACGAAGCGAGAGTGCATGGGTAGCCGTCACCTTCTTCTGCGAAGCAGTAATGCTCGCAAAGAGGGGGGCGGCGCACGTGAGGGAGAGGCAGTAAATGCGCCCTCACGCCGTAGCCGCCGCGGGAGACGCCCTGGGCGTCGGGAATCCCAGGTTTATTTCCCGGCCACCGTAGACGCGGACTTGCGGACGGCGAATAATGGGATCAAGCTCGGGTCGACGGTGCGTTGTGTTCCACGCGCGCCTCAAATAGATGTCAGCACCAACTGGTGGGGTCCGCAAGGGCCGATGCCTGCCAGGGATGCGGGTTGTTCGAAAGAGATACCGCGGCCCCTGGCACACAGGCAACTGAGGGAACACGGGTGGATTTTAGTCAGTAAAAGTCTGACAAGCCGTCCTGCTCCACCCAGAGCGGGAAAAGTTATTTGAGGATTTCCCACCCAAATATTTGTATCATTAGTAATTACCTAATGCAAAAAATTAATTCTGTAAATAAAGTCTTTATACTTCTATGACTTTACTAAGATATTTGCATCATCATCATTTCAGCCAAAAGACATAGATCTTTCCCATTTATCGCGACTTCGACCAGTTCTGTGGTTCTTGCATGTATCGGAGTCCTGCAGCCTTCACCAGCAGGTTTAGTATGACGCTTTATATTTCTACTCTACTGTAGAATTGAAATCGCTTGTCTACATTTCTCGGTGAAAAACTGTCAACTATATACGAAAACGTCATTTTTGTCTACTCTTCCGACGACAACACACTTGTCTACGGTTTTCGTGGTAAGCCTGCTGTGGGTTAATTGCGTAGGTACTACACTAACAGTAGAAAAAGCTTTCATTTTGACACTTCAACAATATTCACTGTGTTAATTACGTTATTAGCAAACAAGTTTTTCGATCATTGTGATTATGACTAATAATGTGTTACGCAATTAGGGTGCAGGCCATCGGTACACTATTTTTAACTATATCATAATACGAACTAATACAGATAACAGCAAAAATCAATAATGCGGTTTACTTTATGCAACACAAAATTTAGTTTTCATGCCTTTCGATAATGTTGGCCGAAAGAAAATTCTTTGTGTAAAATCATTTATTGTTTTGTAAACAAAGGAATGAATACAAATTCAACTCTAGAGTCACATAATTGTTTACTTACCTTTTTAAAAAACCAATTCATACTTTATTGTTTTTAATTTCGTAGTCATTTCCTCTGTTTTGTTTTTAAAAGGAATTTAAGGAAAAACAAAAGAAAATCATAGTGTAATAAACTTTTACTTTGTGCTGAGAATTCCAGATCATTAAGTTTCATTTAGATACATAAGTAAAACAGGCTGGTGTCCGCAACTCCACGTCAATGCGCGTATTTTGCGTACGGGTAGGAAAATCGATTATTCGATCCACCCCAGCTCCTCAAGGAAGGCCAGCACCGCATTGGTGTTACTAACGATCTCACGGAGAATGTTACCGAAGTACTTTTCCCTGTACGTGGCGAACACCGAGAAGTTTAGAAGCACTTCACCTGCTATCTTGTCGCCCTCCATGCAGGCCCTGCATAGTCGACTGTCTGTGTGTCGGGTGTCGAAAATTATTCCACGGGCACGTACAACCGGGATAAAAAAATCTTATGTGTCCATCTAGGTTATAATCTATGCATGCCAAATCCGTTCAGCCGTTTTTGCGTGATTGAGTAATAAACATCCAAACACCTAAATATACGAAGTTCATCATCATCATCATTTCAGTCGAAAGACGTCCACTGCTGGACATAGGCCTCCCCCAAGTTTCGCCACTTCGACCGTTCTTGTCCTTCAACATACAACTTTCACATTTTTACAATGTTAGTAGGATCATAATATTTATTAAAATTCACAATCGACATATTTTGCATAATTCCATTTTTTTTTATGTAACGAATATATTGCATCAGTAACTTACCATTTTATTTTATTTGTTTTTTTTTGGGTGGGAAATCATCAAATTACTTCTCCCGCTCTGGGTGGAGCAGGAGGGCGTGTCAGACTTTTATTGACTAGAACCCACCCGTGTTCCCTCAGTTGCCTGTGTGCCTGGGGCCACGGTATCTCTTTCGAACGACCCGCACCCCTGGAATAACTTACCATTACACGGCAGGTTCGATCGGAAACGCCTAACGCTTTTGTTATAGCAAGCTCATCTTTTACTGCTTACAAGCTAATAGCTCTCGTCCCCACTTCACAACTTATTGCTAATCATTTATTATCAGTAATTATTTCATAACATTTAATTTTGCTATTTTATTTTTCTTTCTTAACACAACTGCTAATTCATCGTGTTGGCTGCCACATTTACGCAATTTACTTCTTATTTAAATATTTCTAAGTGTTGCGAAAAGTTGAGTAAGGTACACAAAATCGAAATTGAATATCGACCTAATATATTTAAAAACTTATATGAGAAATATGATACATTACAAGATGGATTAGAGGCGTTTTTGGATGACCCCAGCGAGTAACATACGGGACGCGAAGAGTTTGAGAAGCTGTAGGTACTACGGCTTGGAGACTGCACGGCAGCTGATCAGCAGCGCAAGAAAGCTTATTCAGAGGGCATCCGCAACCGAGCTGGATTCTTGTGTTACACCCAACCACAATTCAATTCGTTTCCCCAAAGTTGCCAAAGGCCAGGGCTTGAAGAATCTCCTGTCTGGTTTGTGAATTCAACGTGATCCACTATCTCGTCATCGACATCAATTCTGACTTCTTCTTGAATCACACAATCTTCCTCTTCTGGGCTAAAAGGGGAGGACAGTCATTATCATTTACCAACTTAAACGCAATTTTTTCCACATTCAGCTGTCTTGAGGCCGTAATTTTGTCTTTGTGTCAAATAATAACGTTATTGCACCTGACTTAAGGAATGGCACTGACGCCGCAATCAACGACGTCACCTAGCGGGCTCATACGATATAAAGTCAAGTCTAAGTATCGTCGACACAAAAAGAAAAATAATAACAAAAAAGAACTAAGGCGTTGGACACACAGAAAGAAAGTGTGACAAGGATGGGATGCAGAAGCGACGTCCCTTTAATTAATTCTGATCTGGTACAAAACATAGAAACATAGACAAGACCTACGCGCGTTTCTTTTCCATCTGCATTCTCTTGCCGCATACGCGTTCCCTACTGGTCTCACGTCCCTTCTGTGTGAAGCACGCCTAAGGTTGGAACTATGTTCGACAATTAGAGAAGTAGGTATGGAAGAAGAAAACATTGCAAATAATTATGATGATGACAGTTTTTGCGTAATCATTATCATTATCATTTCAGCTGAGAGACGTTCTCTGTTGGACATAGGTTTCCCCCAAGCTCCACAACTTTGACCTGTGTTCTGTGCTTCCTGCATCCAGCGGATTTACAAGGTTATCAGTCCACCTTGTGGTAGGCCTTCCAACTCTACGTCTTCCGGTACGTGGTCACCACTCCAGAACCTTTCAATCTCATCGGCCACCTGTTCTGCGATGTGCCCTGCCCACTGCCACTTAAGTTTGGCAATTCTTCGGGCTATGTCGGTTACCTTGGTTCTCTTGCGGATATCTTCATTTCTGATTCGATCACGTGGGAAAACTCCAACCATAGCTCTCTCTCAAGCACTTTGGATGACTTTTGGCCTTTTAATAAGGCTCATTATGAGCGACCAAGTTTCAGGTGTTGCGTAAATCTAACAATAATTAGTTCTAGTAACCTTGACCTAATATTATTATCATTGTCTCCTTATCAGATAACATAATGGAACATTTTGAAAGATTCATTGTTACTCAATTAATTGCTACAATTCATTTGATTAGATTATAATTATTACGCATGCAAACGAAATTAGGTTGAGGAATTCGGTCAAAATCAAGATTTGGTATTTTAATTGAAGTGTTCCGTATAGTTATTAGTTTAATTTTAATTGTTGGATGATAATAATAATAATACCAGCCTATATGTAGGTATATACTTTCCCACAGTCCACCACGCTTTCTCAAGGGGGATTAGTGATTTCCGACTTAACTATATTAATTAATTAATAGTCTTTGGTGTGATGATGTTAGGTAATTTGTTTAATATGAATTGAATGTGCTTACCTGATATTACATACGCTTGCCGCGATTGGTTCACGGATGGGTGACCATTATTACATACCAAGACCGCTCTGTACCTCGGAACGCACGTTAAGTCGATGGTCCTGGCTGTCATTCGTGGATCTACGACAGTCTTTAAGAGGGGACGGGGCTTACGAGGAATTTGAAAAATAGGTATTTGAAGAAACTATTGCCGTCGCGCTGTCAGTAAGTCTGCCCCCGTAGTGTGTGATAGGGACAGCTACAGCTCAGACCGAAATTATCACAAAAATTTTGACGAGATCGACGTTTCGGATTCCCCCTTTTTCTCCTCGAAAACTGAGCCGATTCAATTATTTTTTACATTAACATTTTAAGAAAGGGTATGTTTAGGTTCGTGTTCGTTGCGTTGTGCGTATAAATGCTCTTACCTTCTCACTTCCAACTAAAAAGTGATCAATAAAAAAGTACCTATTACAAAAAAAAAACAACAGACTTCCAAAAAAAGCTGCAAAGTGTACAATAACTGCAATTTCGAAAGTGGGTGTTTTTAGTTTTGTATTTTCGTTTTATGCCACCGACTTCCGAGATATCTGTAATTCCGGGAATCGGTGGCAAAAAACGAAAATCGACACCAGCAACGTCTTCTGAAATTGCAGTTTATTTTTGTAGTACTTACTCCTCACAAATTCATATTCCTTCAATAGCTAATTATATAACAGTGACAGGAAGTAATTACAACATCATCAATCAGCTTTTTTATGGAGAGTGTTCACAATGCTGCATCTAGTAGCGGCCACTGAGTTGCCTTCGTGCTCTATGCAATTGGCTAAATTAAATGTACCCTCCGTAAAAACTCTCGCTGTTTTGTAATTGAAAAAACCTCATTTCTGATCTGAAAACCACATCTTGCTTGGTACTGAGCTTGTGGTCGAGTCAATTGAGAAACGACTGAAGAGGCTCACGATCGTCGAAGCAATGGTCGAGTCAAAGCTCCACATTTAAACCAAGCTTACGTATTTCAACAAGACAAGTTTTACTGTTTCAAATGGACAGACTGTTGAAGTATTGGAAACATTTCAAAGTTGATTCAAGTCGCGAGAATGTTCCTGCAGTCTTTCTAAAGTCGTTTGTTTTTTTTTCTAATTAAACTTTTTAGTTTTCACTTTTTAGTTGTGGTACATACCCTACACTTGTATACCTTCACGTACTCAGTCTTTTTTGAAGTCGGTTTTAGAATAAAGTCTTCGTCAAACAGGCGCAACGCGATATTTGTGGAACAATTTTCATTAAGAGGGAACAGGGCGTGTGATTCTCTATACATATGTATTCCCGTTTTTTCTTCCTGGATAATGCTTCCAATGCAATTTTTTTTTTCATAAAATCAAGGTCTGCTGTAAACATGTCCCTGTCATTTTCTTTTTTTCAGCAACTAATTAGGAAGGAAAATATGACCCACCGAGATTATAGGACTACCAGACAAATTAGAAAAGTTTTTAACATAAAAAAAAAATATGAACCTAAACATACTATTTCTTAAAATGTTAAAAATAATTGAATCGGCTCAGTTTTCGAGGAGAAAAAAGGGGAATACGAAACGTCGATCTCGTCAAAAAATTTGTAGTAATTTCGGTCTGAGCTGCAGCTGTCCCTATCACACACTATGGGGGCAGACTTACTGACAGCGCGACGGCAATAGTTTCTTCAAATACCTATCTTTCAAATTCCTCGCAGGCCCCGTCCCCTCTTAAGTTTTCGTAGAAATTATTCTCCGAGTGTCGCGTCACGCTGTCGCGTTGCGCTGGTTTGACGAAGCCTTAAATGCATATTATAATCACAATAATGGATATAATATACGGCTTAAAATATTATTTATTTCCCAAAGATTGACATATTCACTTAATGAGAAACAAAGTTTTACATGTAGATAATAATTATGATAGTCCAGAGCAATAGGCATCTGTAAGCTTTTTTCTCTCCATCCTTCAATACTATTTATATATATCTACTTATCTCCATAAAGTTTTCAGCGAGTAATGAAACATGGTCGCAACTAACTTTATGATGATCTTCAGAATCGACCCCTAACATTCAGAGTCGTAGCTGAAATATCAAAATGTATGTCAAAATAATATTGTGGCACCACATTCACATCTTTTGAACCCTAAAACACAACAACACGAATAAACTTCACCCACTTATGAATCATGTAATCCCCTTGCCTAGACAAACACTAAACTTGAGACACAAAACAAATAGTGTACAGAAGATCATAGAACAAGGGAAAACGCACACACACATAGACACGGTTCACGTACGGCGACTGCAAGCGCGCTCGAGACGCGACTGCCATTTGTTTGAGATCGCTGTACGTACGTGTCTGTGTGCGTGTGCATGTTTCACTCGTTGTATGGAGCTGACCTTCTCAACCTATCTATTTTGTGCTTGAGATCTATCTTTATCAGTCGAGTGTACAACAAAGGCAACTATTATCAGGTAAACTACGTTGACCTTAATAATCTTTTGTAATTTTCAGGTATAAATGTTCAATTATTACGAACAGTGGGCAGTAGCTGTAATTAATTCAACATGATTTCGTTGCTGTACGTTTTGACGTTTGTGAGTTATGTCGGTAAGTTGTTTTTTGTTTTTTTTTTGTGTGAGATAGTTATTTGTTTTGCAAGGCTACAAAGTGGTTTTTTGGCGCGAGAACTTGTATTGAAAGCTAAGCAAGCGAAGGATTCTAGGATTGAACCATGAGCGAAACGAGTGGTTCAAATATAGAATCCTGAGCGTAGCGAGGCTTTCAAAGGTACGAGACGCAGAATACCTTTGCTGCCGAACGAAACATACAATTTTTCTCCTCACTATAACGAGGAAAATGCTAGGTGCAAGAAAAACAGCCTAAATAATATATTTAATTAGTGTACTTAGTTCAATGAAGTATGATAGCATTGCATTGTAGTCTGCGATAAAGTTTTCACACCTTTACAATGTCTCCATGCTTTGAACAAATTGTACGCTTTCATGTACTTTTCGCGCGATTTTTCCGGAAGATAACTAAATTCGGCATTATGTACCACTTACAGGGGTAAATTTATATCTTCATCGCTGCTGGACTTGCTCATATTTGGTTTTTTTTTTATGATTTTATCAAAAACCAAACGAAAAATTATGGAAGGCTATTGAATAGAGACCATTTTTTTTAAGTTTCTTTTTTTTTCATGCAGTCGTCCTACTGACCAGTGTGATTATTCTAACAAATGGGGTTGGCACACTGACATAAAATAGCATTCCATTTTAGTCTTCGAAAACTTTTTCATGTTGTCGTCTTGCTGGCCAGTGCGATTAGTCTAAAAATGGGGTTTGCGCACTGACATTAAATAAGTATTAATGCATTTTCAGTGGACTGGCTCTATAGAAAATTATTGAATAGAAAGGTTCGAATTTCAAAAACTCTTTCCACGCCAGCGGGTAAAATAGACTTTTGCACGCAGATTTCGAATGACAAACAGAATCTTTCCGAGGTTGTGAGGGGAAAAGTTATTTTTCACTTTATTTATTTAAACTTCTCGCACACAAAAAAGGTACAAAGGTGGACTTAATGCCTTAGGCATTCTATACCAGTCAACCAAGGGTGGTGAAGAAATTAGATGGTAGGCACTTTGCAGTGGCACTTTGCAGTGTTTTTTCGGAAGTCGGTTGTCTTTTTTTTTTGTTTTCTAAGATGTTTTTTTTAAATGCAAATACCAACCTTTAAAAATATTAAAATCTTCTTCTTCTTCGTAACACTCTTGTCACAGCGAAACTCAATCCACGATGCTCCATGCATTTTGCTTCAGCATTACATTTCCAGAACGTCTGACTTCTGCTTCTCAGTGTCACACAGCGTCTACATCTCAGCAGCGCATAGGGACATGGGGAAAACCAGTGTTTGAACAAGCCGGATTTTGGTGGCTTTTGTAAGATCTCTGTTCCTCCAGACCTTTATTATTTTGGCCATTGATCTTTAGCTGTCGCTAAACGAATCTAAATTTCACCTATGTTAATATAAAAGCATTGGAGTTTTATTTTAAGAAATGTTTTCATCTTTAATTATATTTTATAATTATGAAAGCGAAAAGTCACTTATTCATTCACTCACTGATTAAACACGAAATCTCAAAAACTGGACCTAAGGAGATGAAATTTGGCACAGAGGTAGATTATGAGTAAGAGACGCCAGCTAAGGATTTTAGGAAACTCCCCCAGTATAGGAGTAAAATAATGGGTGGAAGTTTTTATGCAAAACTTCCAACACGACGCGGGCCAAGCCGCGGGCAGTAGCTGGTATAAAATAAAGTTAAAAGTATCTTAAAATTAAATAATATTCCATTATTTTTGCAGTGTCAACACCCACAATAAAATCCTTAGAGGATCTGAAAATCGTTGGAGGGGAAGACATCGAGATCACTGATGCTCCGTACCAGGTGTCCCTCGTGAAGAGAGGAAGACATTCCTGTGGAGGAGCCATCGTTGCTAGAGACATAGTTATTACAGCTGCTCATTGTGTCAGCGGGTACGTAAGAATGGTCTGTTGCAAAAGTATCATAGGAAAACGTAAACAAATGGATCATAAAACGTAAACGGATGCTAATTTTAGTGCAATTTGGCATAATCAGCCTATGATATTCCCACTGCTGGGACACAGTCCTCCTCTCTATAAGAGGAAGTGGACCAAAACCCACCACGCGGAACTAGTGTAGTGGTGGATGTTACATATCTTCGAATATTTAGTCTCTTGTCTACTAGGACATGCCCGTTTTCTCAAGATGTTTTTGTTCACCGTTGTGAGAGCAGTGGTGATTAAATTATTTACACAAAGAAATTCACCTGCCTGGGTTTGAACCCACAACCTACAGCAACTTGTAAGTCGGGGCTGTTACCACTGGCCCACACTGTAACTGCTCTCCAGTGCCACTAACAACGATTTTATTATTTGAATATTAGAGAACCTGAAATTCTTATTTTGAATTATCTTTATTTGATAAATGCGGTTAATTTTATAACCTTAATTTACGCCCACGATTTTCCAATTACAATTTAATTATGATAACCAAACAATAATTGTTGGAAAATGTAGTGAAATATGAAATTTAAACCTTCTTATTACTGATGAATGTATATCTAATTCCCTTTAGTGAGTGATTGCGTAAGAACTTGATGACTTATAAATGGAGAACTTCTACTTTCGTTAGAATGTGATTTCTTTATTTATTAAATAGCGTAGATTCTGATCTTTATCCAACTAGAAACTGTCCAAAAATTATTATTCATAAGAAATTTCTGAAATCACTTTAATATGTGTGGTGTTTGTATGTACCCAGAGATATACTTGTGATAGTGTAGAGGAAACTATGATTTAAAATAAATGTTCACGGTTACAAACTGTGAAACAAACACTCGCGGGGTAATTGCTAACACACTAATAGTAGTTATGGCTTTAATTTTGACAGTTCAATAAAATTCATTGCATTATTTACTTCGTTGAGTGGTCAATTTTGGTAACATAATTATGAAGCATTGGATAAGTAACATTCTTAAAATGATTCAGATTAAGATTGATAAAGTGATACGCAATTAAAGTGCTGAGTGATAGTTTTTTTATTCGAAAATCTTATTTTTTGCATACCTCTTATTGTTCTTATCATTTTAAATAACTTTTACTGTGGAACTAACCCATAAAAATCTGTCAGACGTCAATTTTTGTTCCACGGTTAAAACTATCTACCTTTAGTAAAATCAGGCTTCAAAATTTTTATTTTCTCTATACGTTTCCTCAGATCACGTCCAGAAATGTACCAAGTGCGTGTCGGATCTTCATTCAGCCAAGAAGGTGGAGTGTTATATCCCGTCGGAGATTTATTGTGGCATCCTGATTTCAACTACTCTAAGATGGACAGTGATATTGCTATACTGTGGCTTTCGAGGCCTTTAACATTCAGCGACCAAGTGGCACCAGTGGAAATGATAGCAAGGAATGAAGAAATTGATGATGGTGATCTGACAGTTGTGACTGGATGGGGTAGTCTTTTTGTAAGTGCCACAAAAAATCACCATAAAAATAAAATTTAATTAATTCTCAGACAACGCAACGCCTAAGCCGCTAGGTTAGGAAGTTGGTTGCGCTGCTGAGAAGTTTGTTGCGTCGCTGGGCAGTTTGTTGCGGTGCTGGGAAGTTTTGTGTGTCACTTCTTCCCAGCTGAAGCAGTAGGAAGTGGGGAAAGATGGGCGTTTTTGGGGGACTGTCTTATTTATTTATTTAACCATTAGCCATTAACCATTTAACCATTTTTTTTCCATTTTTTTTTTTTTTTTTAATTTTGACGTTCAAAAAGTAGTAGTAGTACCTAATAGTTTTAATAAATTACTTTTAATTTATTTTTGATTTTGCACAAGAGTTTCATTATGCATAATTATAACAAAAGAAACCGACGAGGGTTTTTTTTTAATTCGTCCCCTATATTGGTTAATAGGAGAACGTTTGTTTAGAAGTTTTCTATTGCAAAATCATATCGGGCACATAGTTCGAGCATTCATAAATAAATAAACTAAGACCCTTTTTCTATGAGGCAGAAACTACAGAATGCAACCAGCTCCTACTTTTGCATCGTTTACGTTAATACATCAGAGGGCCTAGTGCGAGATATTATAATTATTCGATCGATTAACGTTTAAGCAAACTTATGTCAATGTGTATGGAATAACTGTGTTTCCGATTATTGGCACCAGAGGGCGTTTATTCAGTTTTAGTATAAATGTAACGGAAAAAATCCCCGACCGACCCTTGCTCGTTGAAGCACCAGCCCGCGCCGCAGCTGAGCCAGTAGCTTTAAATTCCCCGACTAATAATAATAATGCCAATATTTTGACCCAGCCTGTCCCCAATAACAGCTGTCCCCCTATCAGTGACGCCCTGAGCCGAGGCCCGTACCCCACAGGGAGTGACCTCAGCGTGCAGTCGCTTAGTTTGTAATTTTTAGTTTGTAAGCCCTGGCTGGAGGCGTTAAGTTAATTCTTAATGGCAGCCCCAGGAAACCCCGGCTAAGTAGTCACGGCCTCTCAAGGCCAACTGCGAGATGCCCTAAAAAAAATGGAAAAATATGAATCTCCTAAGAGACTTAACCTTATACCTTCTACAGAAAATAAAAACATAGATAGAACAATATTTATTATTAGTATTAATATGTATTATTCTTATTCCTTCTCTATCCATGCTGTAAGATTGTGAAACTCATTTCCGCCTAGCATTCGTAACTTAAAAACTATTTCTCTATTCAAATGTCGAGTAAAAGAGCACTGTCTTTCCTCATAATTGTATATGTATATACCTATATATAATTGTTTATATATTTTATCTTTATGAATTTATTTAAGTATATGTTAATTTCCTGCATTATATTTGTAAGTATATTTTAGTTTAAGACGTCACATGTTCATATGTTCTCTTCTTGTTCACACACACTATTGTCTACATTACTTTTTCATTTCTCCTTTCACAGGTCTGCTGGAAGAAATTTCTCAAGAAATAAGCAGTACCTTTGTACTCAATTGTTTAGTGTATGTACATAAATAATAAAATAAATAAATATTTTATTTGTAGGAAAATGGTGGCAGCCCAACTATGCTGCAAATGGTATCCGTCCCGAAAATCAATGCTAAGCAATGTGATGCCTTCTACCAGCCGATGTACAGTATCACACGCAACATGCTTTGTGCTGGAACTAGTGAAGGTGGAAAGGATGCTTGCCAGGTAAGTTTTTATACATAACATAATAATAACCAAACCTTTTTTCCCAAAGGGTTGGGGACAGGTGTACCTATAATACACCCACGTATTGCCAGTTATGGGCGAGTTATTAACAGGGCACAAATTCAGACTCCGAGCTGCTACTGAAAAAAAAAACAACCGACTTCCAAAACAACACTACAAAGTGAAAAATAACTTTAATTTTGGAAGTCGGTGTCTTTGGAGCTGTATTTTAATTTTTTGTCACCGCCTTCCGAAATTAAAGTTATTTTTCACTTTGTAGTGTTTTTTTTTCACTTTTTAGTGGTTCACATGTGCTTACCCCTTCACAGCATACCGGCGTGATGTTATGTTATGAACTGGTGTAAGCAATAGACAGAGATGAGATTTCAGCAATCCCAGTCCATTTGCTATCATTTATTGAGGAGTTCCGTTGCCTATATCCAAAGTTCTTCATCAAATCTTCACTAAATTAAAATGAGACCACTACGAGAAAGTACTCTTCCAAAAAATACCTAAATCGCTTTGTGTGCCTAAAAATATTTGAAGAGTTCTCTCTATTTCTCCAGGATCCCATCATCAGATCCTGACTTGATGATCATGGGACCACCTGGGAAGGATACCCTTTCAAACAAAAAAAAACAAAATCCAAATCGGTCCAGCCATCTTCGAGTAATCGGGGAACATACATAAAAAAAAAAAAAAAAGGTTCCGACGAATTGATAACCTCCACCTTTTTGAAGTCGGTTAAAAAAACCAGAAAGGAAAATCCAATAAAACTTTGCCCGATCTGGGAATCGAATTCAGGACCTGCTTAGCAGTAGCGCTTGCGAGCACTAGACCAAAGAGTCCAGTCCCAGTAATCTGTATTCATGTATATTTCTTTATATCCATATTTTTATTGATACACTAGCTTTTGCCAGCGGCTTCGCCCGCGCGAAACTTTCATCCCCTATCTAACTCCCTTAGGGGTTGAATTTCGAAAAATCCTTCATTATTCCTTGTCTACATTATAACGGGAACCTCTGTACAAAATTTCAGCTTTCTATGTCCAAGGGTTTGGGCTGGGCGTTGATGAGTCAGTCAGTCAGTCAGGACTTTTCTTTTTATTTATAAATATCTACATGGGGTAGGGGACATCGATACGAAGACTAATACCATGAATTCAGAAGACGATGATGGTGGTCAGTGAGCAAATACTGTGCATCATTCATTGTCTCTTACCCCGTACATTTATCGACTTTAAAACTACTGGGAAAATAAGTGCCATCCAGGAGTTAAACTGCAATAAAAGTCAAATAACAAAGTCACTTTTACACTATGATCAATATTGACACAGAATGATGCGATAAATATCCAACTAAAAATAATCTGTTTTCACAGGGTGACAGCGGCGGTCCCCTGGTCCACAACAACAAGCTAGTCGGCATCGTATCCTGGGGCCTGGGATGTGCCAGACCCGACTACCCTGGAGTCTACGCGAAGGTCTCTGCCCTCAGAACCTGGCTGGACAAGAATATTGCTGAATTGCGCTGGAAGCATCTTTTCAGAACGGCTGTGTAATTTTAAGAAGCACAATTATGTTGGGGTATCTTCGGAGGCGGAATAAGACCGCACAAATGCATTTCTCGGCAATATTTTTGAATGCTGACAACATTGTGTTCTACACCATTTTATTCTGCCCCGACCGTAGGGACAAATTTCATTCGAATGGTCTTAACATAGGGCCCAACTTACCCTTAAATACCTAGTTTATTATTAAGGGGTTCGCTGTTTGTTTGTACCTTTTGTGATTTTATCTGTCTGTTACTATGCTCGTTATCTTTAATAATATACTTGTTTTCGGTGTGATGATATTAGATTTACATGAAAATTATAATATTTGTTTTATTTTATCAGCTCTTTGTTTATGGACAGCTACATGAAATTTTGTAAAAAAGACAACCTCCAAACATGCTCCATATAGTGTATTATGTTCGAATAACTCGACCAAATGTAAAGATCAGCAGAGTTTTTTCGCGATATGAGACCAAGCCTAAGAGGCACGTTCGAACCGAGATAGGCGCATTACTATATTCAAATTATTTAATCACCACTGCTCTTAAAACGGCGGAGGAAAACATTGCGATGAAACCGGCATATCCTCAAAAAACCAACCCGCACTGACTGGCGCCGCATGATAGATCACAGCCCATGTCAAAGAGATGCCTGTGTTTCAGCAGTCTGAATATTATAGGCATGTAATTATGAGAACAAAGCACAGTGTAAACTCTGCAAACTAGACATTGAAAGACATAATCCAATCCCGTATCCAAATAGATCGCTCAACAAACTAGCTGAAAAGTAATGACGTTCCCAGCTCCCAGTAACTCTTCAATCACCCGAGCCAGATTAACTCAATGTCCCAACTTTCCAATTTCCTACATCGATGATATGAGAAAAAGTTTTTCCATCGTGAAATGCAGTTTGGAACGTACTGGCCTTATCCTTCACTCGTTCTTTTTAAAGGCAACTCTTTTGTATGGGAGAGCTCGAATAGTTACTCTTTTAATTCCAGCTATTCTGCGAGGTTGAAAGGCTACCGATACGCTGGAAAAGGCTTTGGTTAAAGTTACTAGGCAGTGAGGTAAAATTTACGTGGTTTGTAGGTACGGTTAGATCTAAAAAAGCCACATTTCTGACCCAGGTAAAGTCAAGTAAGTTATTTTTTTTGTAAATTGATTGCCAATTAAACTGTGCCTATATTGAAATCACTACTACTGTCATTCTTTGAAACATTTATGAAATGGATATACAAGGTGTTTTTTTTATATCCCAAACTCTAGGGTATGAATGAGACCTTATCAAAGAACCAACTGGCATATGAATTATTTATCAATTATATATATATTTTTTTATAAAATAATTTAAAATATGTTTTTTTTTAATATGAATTATTGGTTTGAATGAAGATGAATTACTCGTATTTATCAATGAATCTTGGGGGCGCTTGGGGGAAGCTTATGTCTAGCAGTAGACGTCTTTCGGCTGTAAATGATGATGATGATGATCAATGAAACTTAGATACTTACACACATGGAGAGTCTAGTGTTAGTATTTTGTACAGTAATTAGGCAACGTCGCAAAATTAAAGATTTGTCATACGGGTGACAATTGTTGACCTAAATTAATTATGATTGATGATATCTTTGAAACTATGCATTTTTGGACTACACATTCTAGGACATTTTTTTTTACTTTTGACTTATAGAATATAGCCCTAGAGTTAAGGGATTAAAAAAATACATTGTATATTATAACGGCAAATTTACGTCGAATGGCAATATGCTTAACGATCTCTTCCTGGCTGCGCAGAAAAAAGGTAATTTCTTGATGTTTAGTTTCTGCAAGACGACTTAAAGGTGATGGCAGAGAATAGAAGAGGAGATTATTTTAACTACCTTATTCTGGTTTAAAAAAACCATCATCAAAAACCTACACTCCTAATTGTTAAGTACACCTTTCGCAATCCCGGTATTAGCTAAGAACAATCAAAAGGTGGACTCTTATCGGCTAGCGCCTGTCGCAGACCAAAGTCAATACGATGTCTTACTATTGTCGGCCTGAAACTAGTACGTCGTTTCATGACATAGATCAAAGGCCCTAGCATGAAAGTGCTACGTGAAAGTATCGAAAATTCGACTTATTTTTTATTCGAAAATACAATACTTTCTAAAGGTATTTTTTTTGTTTGTTGCGACAAGGTTAATACCTATGTATCATCCTAGATTTGAACAAAGTTTAAAACCAGATGGGTAAGTATTATGTGATAATCGATATTTTCAATTTTAAAATCGTTTGACTGACACCCACTGAAATTTTAATATGAATGAAAAGAAAAATGAATAATAAAAAGTTGGCTGAGAAAAAGAAAGAAGTTGGGAAGAGAAAGAAGATTATTTTGTTCCGTTTTCAAGAAACATAGGACAAAGGAAAGCAGAAAAAATAGTCAAATCAATTTTAAATGAATTTATTCATTATTATTATAGTACGCAAATGTTTTAGAATAGGTATGCTTCGCCGTGTAAACACGAGATTCGATACGTATCTAATCATAATTGCTTATATCTAGTGCAGGCACTATAAATTTGAGATAGTAGATTGATAGCCATTAAAAAGATTAGCCACTCGACAATACGCAGTTCATTCGACTGATAAGATTTTTAACCTTGACTTCAAGTAAACTTATATAACAGTAATATCGTGTTTTTGTAAACTGTGGGCTATTTGTTTATATTTTAAGTTGATAATCAAACAGTGAGGTAATTATTAATTGCAATGTCTTCCATTTTGACAGTTCAAACACAGTTCGTAGCAACATATATGAAGCATGAGCAAACGAATTTTTCAACATACAATCTGACAAGGTCCTGTAAATTGTAATTTAAAACGTATGAAAATTTAAACGTGGGTTATTTTAGGACATCTTTAACGTTATAATAAGGTAATCTCCTCGATATAATCTGTTTTAATAAGCCACAAGTCAACAAGAACGTTGTAGTGTATGTTTTTAAGACCCCTTTTACATTCTTTTTCCTTCACAACCTCGGATACATTCTGTTTGTAATTCGAAAGCTGCGTGCATTTTATCCGCTAGCGTTTTTGAAATTCGAACCTTTCTATTCAATATTTTTCTATACCACCAGTCCACTGAAAATGCATTAATACTTATTTCATGTCAGTACACCAACCCCATTTTTAGAATAATCGCACTTAAAGAAAAAAGAATCATTCAAATTTTTCGTCTGTTTTCATTTCATTTTCCTTAAATTTTGTTTGTTTTTTAATAAAACGTAAAAAATCATAAAATAATATGAGCGAGTCCAACATCGATGAAGATATAAATTTAACACCTTTTTGAAAACTATAAACCCGTTTTTAACCCTGCGTTAGTGCAAGCGGTACATGATGCCAAATTTAGTATTTAGTTTTCTTGTGGAAAAATCGCGCAAAAAGTACATAAAAGCGTACAATTTGTTCAATGCATGGAGACATTATAAAGGCGTGAAAACGTTTTCTACAATGCAATGCTATCATACTTAATTGAACTACACTAATTTAATATATTATTTAGGCTGTTATTCTTGCACCTAGCATTTTCCTAGCTGTAGTGAGGTGAAAAATTTAAGAAATGTCACATTTTATATGTTCCAAGATGATTTGTTGATGTTATTAAAACGATATTAGCAGAATACGTATGTGATCTAAGGAATTGATGTGGTTTCGAAGTAAGGAATCGTTCAATGGTCATGGTGAATTCAGGCTCGGATCGATCGACCCATGTAGCTGCCAAACCACATGCCTGTGTGTACGTAGATTATCCATATCCACACTTATATTTGTGTTGATGAAAAGTATGCTATGTCCTTACCCAGCACCCTAATTGCGTAACTTACGATTAATCATAATCTGTTTCGTTTTGAAACAAATGGCTAAACCATTGCTTCATATGTTCGAAAAATGTGTCTGCTCAACAACGTAAATAATGCAATGAATATTGTTGAACTGTCAAAATGAAACCGATTATGTTTAATCGCGTGTTACGCAATTAGAGTGCAGGTTATAAGAGGTTATAAGTATGTTGTCTACCTTTATGCAAGATTTTATCAGAATCTGTTGGCTTGAAAAGTTGAAAAATAGACATAGTGACTTTTATAATTACTTACAAATTATAGTACCTATAAAAACGGATTATTTAGAACGTATCTTTGGAGAAAAAACTAGTATTTATACATAAGCTTGTAAAAACACTGAATACAACCGCCTGTTTGCATCTCAAAAGTCACTTCATCAATTTTAATTAGGTAGGTCCTGAAGGCAAAGGCAAAGCTCCGAGTTTGCCTCCGGACTATGTTAAGTAGAAGATCTTTTTAAAAGAAAATACTACAACCCGCTAGGCTCCGCTCACGGCTTGAGAGGTGTTTAATAAGACGCGACTTGCGTCAAGCGATACGCGCGCGTCAGTTGTTTCTGTTCATCGCTCTCCAAGTCGCGGTGACTCGTGGCATGTTCTCATTATCATCATTTCAGTCGAAAAACTTCCTTCAAGCACCGTCACATCGACCGGCTCTATGCTCGTTGCACATTCCTGCGGCCTTCACCAGGCTATCGGTCCACCTTGTGGTTTGCCTTCTAATGCTTTTCTGTCGGCCATACTGGCTATCTGTTCTGCGAGCGTGGCTATTTCAATGGTGGCAATATGCTCTAAACAACTACTTTCTTGCGTTTTCTTCAATCGGTGAACAGTTCAACATTTCCGTAAAATGTCTGGATTCCACATCAACATCCCACTAGTTATATTGTGATAAACAAATGCAATATAAAGAACAGGAAAAAGTAAGAAAGTACATTTATTTGCAATAAGCGAAGACAAACAACAAAAGAAGAAGTCGGGAAAAATTTGCATCGACCAAAAATAACTTCTATGTTTTCCAAAATAACAAAGATTTACTGTTTTTTTTTGACGACTTTCAACAACACAACGTGATTGCTTGAAGTTTTTGAAATTCGCTTCTCTTGCCGTCATGCTTTTACACATTAGTGTGACACATCAAGGTTCTATTTATGCGTGGCTAGCATCGGAACTAACGTCGCCATCCTGCTTTGGCAATACCATTACTCTGGCAAATGTATTGTCAAAACAAGATGGCGACGTTTGTTCCGATGTTAGCCGCTTCGATCAATGGTACTATTATTGATCGAAGGTTAGCCGAGAAAAAATGCACCGTCAAGAATAGGGCCATAAACGGTCATTAAGTGTACCGGACTTATCGTGATTACGTCTGTTTATCCCCCTGTCAATGTCATTGTCATTCAGGCGCCAAAAAAGGCCACGCAGCACTCTTATTTTAAAATGCGAAGACGTTATATCCACTTTACAAGTAAGAATAAAAAGTCTGGGTTCGTTCAATTTTGGCACCAATGTTTTTCTTCCGCTAGGTTTATTATTTTCCCCTTCACACTCCATAAATAACATGGAAGGCCCGAAAAAAGTCGTAAACATTGTGGTGTGGTTTACAATAATTTGTTGTACATTTGCATAAATGTTAATAATTTTGGAATAAAACAAAAAGAACTGGTGCAGTCCTAATCATTATGGAGATTAGCGTTGTTTGTTTAGGGCTGATTTTTAAATAGTCAGAAAACTTTTAACTGCGGAATAAATATTTCGGTTTGATAGCTTTTGTATAGAAAATATGACAAACTGTTAGATTTATTGTTCATTTAAAACTCATCTGAGTATTGAAAAATTAGTTTTTAAAGCTTTGGTATGAAATCGATCTTGGTTGAATAATATACTTTTAGGCTAAACACTACAATTAGTTAACGTACATGTTGCTAAGTAATACCAACTGCATGAGTTAATCAGTCAGGGCACTCATTCAGTTTTATTATTGCAAATCGTAATCAATATTTCAGTGTAGTTTATGGAGTGGTATTTCACAATATTTAATTCAGTAATGACAAATAAATGAAAACTGCGAAATATTTGACAGCTATTTGAGATGTTGCCAAATTTAAGAAAACATTCTCTATTATATTTGGTCTATACCTAGAAAATTTTCGTTACCTCAAGATGTAATATTTTTTTAAAGATTTTTTATTTTTTATTAGGCCATTAATCTTTTATTTTCAAAAGTAACTGCTAACAGTTGCCAGCTTTAAAATACAAAGTAAGTATTGCCCATGAATAGCCTAGAATATCGTACAGTGGATCCGTATCAAATATTTAAAACAATTCTAACCTCCTTCGGTAATCAGCCACAATGAACAACATTGTTAGCGAGCCACCACTGAGCTGTCAAGTGTCAACTCAAATAGATTTTCGAGAGAAATAGTTTAACATAGGTACTAGTAATATCCCTCCGGGGTTCGGAAAGCACGTTAAGCCGTTGGTCCCGGCTGTCATTCGTGAATCTTTGACAGTCGTTACGGGTCGTCAGAAGCCCGAAAGTCTGACAACCAGTCTTACCAAGGGTTATTATGTTACACGGTAACTGGGTCTTGGAGGTCAGATAGGCAGTCGCTCCATGTAAAATACTGGTATTCAGCTGCATCTAGTTAGATTGGAAGCCGACCCCAACATGGTTAGGAAAAGGCTGGGCAGATGATAATGATGATGAGTATTGTATGGTTACCATTTCTTCCCGCCTCTAATGTACGAGGTTATTGGTTCAAACACAAGCAAGTACCCATGTGACTCTTTCAATTCCTACATACTTTCTGAGGTTATCTTGGCAGGTACTTTTATCGATGAAGAAAAACATCGTAAGGAAACCTAGAGTCACAGTATTGCCCGTGACTTCGTATGCGATCCAGGTTAAAAAGATAGAAACGGAGACTATGTCTTTTTCCAGGTCATGGTTTACACTTGTGCCAAAACCCTACTTAATATTCTAAATGCGATAGTAACTCTGTCTATCTGTTATGCTTTCATACCCAAACCGCTGGAGCGATCGTCATGAAATTTGGCAGAGATAGAGCCTAGAATATGGAGGATTTGTGCTACTTTCTTACGCGATAACCGAAATTCACGCGGGCAAAAGGTAGTTTCATATAAATCCATTCAGCCATTTCAACGTGAAAGCCATTAAAAGCCAATGAACAAACTCACTTTTGAATTGATAACATCAGTTAGTAAAAATCTGAAATCAACAACCCGTCTTGAAGAATTGTGGTGATCAATAGTCATGCTTTCTCTGTATCAGAAGTGGCCTATACTCTGCGTTGAGGACCATAGAAAGCTGGTATTATTATTATTGTATTCTCCGTAAAGTAGCGTTGAGTAGATTAGCTGTTAACGTATACCGATTTTGAGATAGCTATGGTCTATATCGGAGACGTGTAAAGTAATATTATCTAATGAAATTGGGTAATACTTTCCATAGAAATCGTACAAAGATTTTTTTCGGTAGCAACAAAAAATTTGAATCCGAAGAATTGCAAAACTTAAGTAGCAGTGGCACATATGGCCGGAAGACATAAAGTTGGAAGGCCGATGACCTTGTGAGGACCGCAGGAGTTCGCTGGATGCGGGAAGCATAGAACCGGTCGAAGTGGCGGAGCTTGGGGGAGATGTCCAGCAGTAAACGTCTTTCGGCGGAAATGATAATGATGATGACGAAAGAGACCAATCAACTCGTATATTTTATGATGTCATAATATTCACAAAGCAAATAGTGATAGGTATACGAATTTGTGTGAAGTACCATAAACGATATCTTAAAAATAAATGACAAAAACTAAATATATCGGGTGCGACTAATTTTTTTCGACACGTTATCTCGCGTCTAATCGAGAAAAAAGTATGCGTTGCCAATTGACATAGTGACAATAGTGAAATCTATGATGTATGTATCGTCTTTACAATTATCATGATAGCAAAGTAATTTGTTTATCTTTTAATATTTGAACTAGAATAAATTATTACGCAACGTTGTGAAACATCTATGCAATGTTTAAATTGCTATGATTCTCTAGGTATATGCTGTAATATTTTGTGTTATTATTAGTATCAAAGGTCCAAAAATTGTCCCATAGTTGAAAGATGTTCATTTTTATAAGCTATTATGAAATCGATTTCCAAACTTGTAAAAATTTTATTTCGTGAAGAAACTGTTCAACTCAACTGTTCACTTTCTTATCTTGGACTTTGACCATCAATAAATTAGTACCCATCATAAAAATAAAATAATCATTACGGAACGTTACCAAGAAGTACTTATACCTATGTAAAAATAACAGTTAAAGCACTAGAAAGTGGTGAAGGGCGGGCGTTTTTGGGGGGACTGTCTTATGTAATTTTATTTTGACGTTCAAAAAGAGCTGACTCTCAGCCTAGTTTGAATAAATGACTTTTGATTTTGATTTTGAAGTTTTCATATGTTTTTTTTTTCCTATCTCTGTTTGCCTTGTTTGGCATTTGTGTAACGCATGCATGTATAATCAGCCTATACTATTCCCACTGCTGAGACGCAGGCCTCCTCTCTGTGAGAGGTAGTGGGCCGTATTCCACCACGGGCGCCAGTGCGGTTTGGTAGATGTTTTTTTTGAGGATGGGAAATCATCAAATAACTTCTCCCGCTCTGGGTGGAGCGGAAGGGCGTGTCAGACTTTTACTGACTAAAACCCACCCGTGTTCCTTCAGTTGCCTGTGTGCCAGGGGCCACGGTATCTCTTTCGAACAACTCGCACCACAGGCTGGCATCGGGAGAAGTTATTTGAAGATTTCCCATCCTCAAAAAAAAGGCGTATTTGTGAAAATAACATTCCTGTTTCTTAGGATATCTATGGAGATTTACAGGAATTGTGTTGCATTTTGTCATGTGTTTTTGGTATTTTTTTTGATATTATGGGATTTAAACTGGCTCCATATGTTTCGGGTAGTATAAAAAATACATAGGTTTCGAGTAATATATCTTTCTTTGGACTTGGCTTGAAATGCTACCGCGAGTCTAGACAATAACGCGTAGTGTGACCGTGAATCTGTTCTTTAATATACGAAAAAAAAACACAACACGAAACATTATTTGAAAAAATAAATATCGAATGTTACTCATTCACTAATTTTAAATAGAGAGACCGTTATACTTTAAAAAAAAATACGTTTATGTTATCTGTGTGTACTTTTATCTAAACAGCCAGTATGTATATAATATAAGCAAACGTATCAATTTGTGTTTCATAACAGTATAAGACGCTGCCGCCGCGCTTTACAGATATGTTCGCACCGCGAGCCGTGTTACTATTTTTAACATTATTGATAGCGTCCAGCGATGCGGCGAGAATACTGGCGTATTTCCCAGTACCCTCTATCAGTCATCAAGTAGTTTTCCGTCCTCTTACTCAAGAACTTGCCAGAAGAGGACATGAAGTCACAGTTATCACACCGGACCCCGCTTTCCCAAATGGAGGAACACCTGCGAACCTCACAGAAATCGATGTCCACGACTTTTCTTACGAACATTGGAGAACTCTGGATAAATATACATCGACAGGTGATACTGACACGCGCTTACAAACACGGTTAGCGTTCCATATGTTTGTAAAGATCGTCGAGATGCAAATTAATGTGGATCAAGTGCAAACAATTTTAAAAGAACAAACATTTGATTTGCTGTTGTTAGAAGCTTGTGTAAGACCAGCATTACTTCTGTCACACGTTGTTAAGGCACCTGTGATTTTAATGTCTTCTTTTGGTTCCGTGACTTTTAATGTCGAAACTATGGGATCAGCCTGGCATCCTTTACAGTTCTCAGACCCTTTCAAAAAGCGTGTGTACAATTTGTCAAAGTGGGAGAAATTACTGGAATTGTGGAAATTTTATCAGTTACAAAGTGATCAGCAAGAAGTGGAAGATGCAGAAAATGCAATGGCTAAAAAAATGTTTGGACCAAATGCGCCGACTATGAATGAACTAAAAAATAATGTCGATATGCTGCTTTTGAACACTTACCCTACATGGGATGACAATCGTCCAGTGCCTCCAAGTGTTGTTTATCTGGGTGGATTACATCAAAAGCCAATAAAAGAATTGCCAACGGTAAGAATTTTTTCAAACTTCCTAGACGCAAAACTTAGTACTTATAACATTTCGTACCAGCTAAAATTAAGGTTTTTAAAAAACAAGTTTCTCTTCAAATAATGTTGTTTCTTGAAATGCAAGCGAACTGAAGTAAAAATTATTTTTAAATTATTTGGTTACAGGATCTCAAAACTTATCTGGACTCCTCAAAGAACGGCGTGATCTACATAAGCTTTGGCACAAACGTGCAGCCTTCACTGCTTCCTCGAGATAGGGTAGAATTGATGGCCAAAGTCTTCTCTCAACTACCTTATGACGTCCTATGGAAGTGGGACACAGATGAACTTCCAGGACGCTCTAAGAACATTAGGATATCAAAATGGCTTCCGCAGTCAGACCTACTAAGTATGTAATATTCATGAAAATAACAATACCGCGCAGCCAATTACAGTCCTTCTGTAGGGCAAACACCTATGCTTAAACAGAAAAGGCACTAGCCGAGTGAGAGATCAAGGTGGATTGGCGACTTTAGATTTAGAGTATTAACTATAAGCCCAGGTTTTCTCATGATATTTTATGTCAAAGATAAACTCGTAAACTGGAGGCCTTCATTGATATATAATTTCTAATGATAATTTTATAGGAAGTAGCCAATATTCGACATTCAATTCAAATGAATGTTTTCTTTGCGGTTCCGCCCGTATGAATGTTGGTTATCGCGTAAAAACGTAGCCTATGTCCTTATCCATATCCCAGGCTATATTTCTGCCAAATTTCATAACGATCGGTTCAGCGGTTTAGACGTGAAAGCAAACAGACAGACAGAGTTACTTTCGCATTTATAATACTCGTATTAGTAGGGATTATAAAAAGAGACTAAAAAGGTAAAAATATATGCACCTACTTTCAAACGCACTATGTTAACATTAACTTACTTCCAGGGCATCCGAACATCAAACTGTTCATAACACAGTGTGGTCTACAATCAACAGACGAGGCTATCTCTGCAGGAGTACGTGTTATTGGTTTACCACAGGTTGCCGATCAATGGTACAATGCTGAAAAATATGTACACCATAAGATTGGAATACAACTAGATTTGCCCACGATGACTGAAGAAGACTTTAAGAATGCTATTAATACTGTCATTGGTGATGAAAGGTGAGTTATTGATTTATTTATTTTTTCTTTCATTTGGGTCCTTGGTCTGTTACCTATTATGGTTTATGAAATGTAAATATGCATCCACCCAAGTTAAGGTTTTTATATAATTCCGAGAACTGTGTGGCGTCAGAGTGGATCAAAATGATACGTACCTACGTCATTAGCAATAATTGCACACAGAAAACAACATTTGAAACGTGCCGAGGACCTTGGGGCACTGTGAATAGGAAAATTTAATTTGAAAAAAATCTAACTTAAAACTAGAAAATTAAATAGATAAAAAAATGTTTTAAGTTAAACGGTTTTATTTGAATTTGACATTTCGTGTTGCTGTTTCAACGGAATAAATAATAAACTGGGACTTTAAACAGACTAAATTAAAACCGTGGACCTGTATTACGTTTGTATAATTAAATAAGAACGGTTTATCTAGCATAATTCGTGTTTCCATGCCCACCAATTTTATTATATTGTTTGAAAAGCACGATCGATATTTACCTCCATATGAAGACATGAAATAGTGGAAATTACCATTGACTTAACAAAATACATTTTCAATATTTTTCAGTTATCGTCGCAATATTAAAAAACTTGGCAGCGTGTTGCGTGATCAGCCCCAGCCTCCACTGGAGCGCGCCGTGTGGTGGACGGAGCACGTGCTGCGTCACGGCGGCGCGAGACATCTGCGCGCTCCTGCCGCCAACATGTCGTGGGCGGAGTACCTAGAACTAGAACTAGTACTTACTTTATCAGCAATTGTTTTAGGCTTAATTCTACTTTTATCTTTTGTTGTATATAACTTATGGAAGTATGTTAGATATAGTCGCCAGGATAAAAAATTTAAAATTAATTAATGAACAATGCGTCTTATATGGATTAATATAGAAAATTCTGTGATAAGCATGTTAAGCTAATAAAAGGAAGTAGAATGTGGAATTGCATTTTTATTATTTTATTCAACTGAACCACTGTTTTCTTAAGCAGTTTGAGATGATGAAAGAATTGAAACAAAAAGTTGACTAGTGACCCATTATTATTGTATTATTATTATTTTCCATTCGCGTAACGCCGCCGTCTTATTTTGTAAATAAAATTTCACAAATGTTTACCAACAATGAAAGATCCTTGTATCACGTTTTTATCGAGGATGGCCAGTTTAGTTTAAATTTGCAATAAATGTAATATTTTTTTTTTTTAAATAAACAAGTATAATGAATTGTACATTTGCATTATTTTACATTTATATTCGGTGGTCTGACGATGTTATGTTTTGCATTTTATTTTAGGCCAATTTTCTTTTGTGTTTGTAAATTAAGTTGTACTTACTTGTAATAACTGACTGGCCATTCATGAACACAGATTATTTACCAGTCTTAAAATATGAAGTCAGTGGGCATCAATTCTAAGAACGACGTACAATGAACCCGTATCAAATATTTCAAACAATTCAAACCTTCTTGGTAATAGGCACCAATTAACTACATTAGCGTGGCAACACTTAGCAGTCAAGTGTCAAGTCAGTTAGGTTTCGAGAGAAATAGTTAATTTGTAGATCTTGCTTCTCATGCTTGAGGTTGTAAGTTCAAATACGGGCAATCGGGCGGAGTTTTCAATACATATATGTACCTTCTTTCTGAATGTTACTTGGACGTTACTGTAATCGGTGAGAGAAAAAAATCGTGGCGAAACCCGAAGTCATTATTAATGCTAGTGGTCGTCCAGTGATAAAAATTAATAGTTATTTACTAAGCAAGGCTGCAAAGTAGTTTTTTGGCGCGAGTACTATTTCTATTGAAAGCTGAGCAAGCGAAGGATTCTAGGATTGAACCATGAGCGAAGCGAGTGGTTAGCGGTCGGCCTAAGGCGGCCGGGAGTCTGAGTCCGGACATGGACTCCTTTGCCCGACAGTGGTTCAGTAACAGGCTGGTATTATTATTATAGTACCTACTTACCGTAAATCGCAATGAATAGATTAACTGTCAACCTAACCCTTTTGAGATAGCTGTGATCTTTGACACTCAATTGCAAACTGGTCAGTACCAGTTTGCAATTGAGTGTCAAAGATCCAATGAAATCAGAAATCAGAAATCAGAAAGCTTTATTTGTAAACATAGGTCAAATTACAATAGTTTGCGAGATGTTACAGATAGGTAGATCCTCCATGTTTTGCCCAAAGGCGTACAAATATATTTAATTACACAAATACATTGTCGAATTTATATAAAAACAATATTAATAGGTACATGCATATCAATACAAATTGCAGAAAATAGAATAAATTTCATTACATGTCAAATAGAATAAAGTTACATGCCATAATAATGCTAATTAATGTCAAATAAAATTCTAAATCGTCAAAATAGGTGAGATTATGTAAAATTTTCTGAAGCAGTAACCATAGAATTGTCGTCCAAATATTCCTGTAGTGAGTAATAGCATTTATTTATCAATATTCTTAATAGTTCTGTTTTAAAATGGTCCAGACTTAGCGTTTTTATTTTTTCAGGTAGTTTGTTAAATATTTTTATGGCCATACAGAAGGTACTTTTATTCATTAGTGCAGTTTTGCCATAGGTCACTTCGAGTTCTGACTTATTTTTATCGCGTAATTTTCTATAGTAACTTTTAGTAGCTATTTTGTATGATGAAATGTTAGATTTTACGAACATATTTGTTTCGTATATGTACAGTGATGGCAAGGTAAGAATTTTTAGACTTGTAAAGAATGGTTGACAACTGTCTGTGCTTTTAAGGCCACACATAGCTCTGACACATCTTTTTTGGGCTCTAAATACGAGTTCTCTATCAACTGAATTGCCCCAGTATATTACGCCATATCTGAGTGTTGATGCAACATAGGCGTGATAGGCTGTAAGTACGGATTCTAGGCTCACTATTTTTGATAGTTTATAAAGAGCATAGGTAAATTTATTTAGCTTTTTACATACTTCGTCTGTCTGGGGTCTCCAAGTCAAATTGTTGTCGATGTTAATACCAAGAAATTTTGTAGCAGTAGTTGATTCTACACTCGAGAGCAATGAATCCGGGTCACTTAAAGAATGTTAAAAATCTCGGAAACTAAAAATGATAGGTTAATGCAATAAATTGTATTTAATAGACAATGTAATACTCCTTAAATGAAAGTAAAAAAAATATGAGTCACCATACATTTTATTAACACAAAATTACATAAAGAAAAAAACTGCTGATCTCTCCTTAAAACAAAAATAGGAAACATGAAATTTTTGAACTTTATTACGATTTTCTTGAATTTTAATACTTCGTATTGCCTCCTCGTGCTTCCATTACTGCGTTTACGCGGTTTGGCATGCTGTACACCAAGTTCCTTATACGATTTTGGGGAATATTCTCCCATTCCTCTGTGAGAGCAATTTTGAGCTCACGAAGCGTGATTGGGGGAGGGTTTCGTTGTTTTACGCATCTGCCTAGCTCGTCCCAAGCATGCTCGATCGGGTTGATATCCGGGCTGCGCGCTGGCCACTCCATACGAGTAATGTTCATCTCTTGAAGGTAGTCATTCACAATCCTACCTGTATGAGGTCGGGCATTGTCATGCATAAATATAGCATCCTCACCTAAATTGACCATAAATGGACCAACGTGATCATTGAGGATTTCTTCCACATATCTTACGCTAGTTAAAGAGCCGTTTTCTATGATCACCAGCTCTGTGCGACTTTCAGAAGAAATTCCGGCCCACACAAGTACAGACCCACCACCGTAGGCTACTTTTTCTTCGATGCATGCTTGCTTGAATCTTTCCCCTGGTCTTCGATACACTCTGTGTCTTCCATCGTGCTTGTAGAGCATAAATTTTGATTCGTCGGAGAACATAACTTTTGACCAATCTTCAATACTCCAATTTACGTGGCTCTGGGCATATCTTAGTCTTGAAATACGATGCCCACGCTCCAGTTTAGGGCCGTTTGCAGGTCTAAGGGGTTTTAAGTTAGATTCAGCAAGCCGACGTCTTACTGTCCATGCACTTGGGTTACTTCCTCCGAGGCGTCGAAACTGATTTGTGAGTTCAGTTCCTGTGAGAAAGCGATTTCGAAGCATGGTGTTCACCAAGTATCGGTCTTCTCGTGCTGTGGTACACCTGGTTCTGCCCGTTCCTGGTCTGCGTAGGTTAGAACCAGTTTCTTCGTAACGTCGGAGAACTCTTTGTACTGTTGACAGCGACACACCGACAGTCCTGGCTGTATCGCGCTGACTCCAGCCGGTTTCCAGCATTGTAAATATTCTGGTGCATTCTTCAGGCGTAAGCGACATAATTTCAGCTTGAATAATGAATATAGAGCACTATCAACATGGTTTATGTACCCACATAAATGACAGATTACAAACAAAAGCAAAACCAAATGCTGTAATTTCGTAGTTCCATCTTCGAAAGTGGCCCTTTTTCAAATTAGATTTTTTTATGATATAACTTTACAATAACTATGAAGTTTTAATACCTTCATTTAAGGAGTATTACATTGTCTATTAAATACAATTTATTGCATTAACCTAGCATTTTTAGTTTCCGAGATTTTTAGGATTCTTTAAGTGACCCGGATTCATTGCTCTCGAGTGTATTTTTGTCCCTAAATAGCTAATGTCAAAAATTGTATTTGGTATTCTTTGATAAAAATGCATAATTTTGGTCTTTTCTAAGTTTATAATTAGATTATTGTTGTCAAGCCATGTTATAATTCTATTTAATGTCATTTTTATTTCATTTTTATAAGTAATGGGATCATCACACTTAATAATTACGGTGCTATCATCGGCGAATAGTACCATGGGGTGCTTTATTTGTCTCGGGAGGTCATTTATGTAGAGCAAAAAAAGGGGGGGTCCTAGCACACTACCCTGAGGAACGCCGTATTTAATTACCTCGCTTTTGGAACGATATTTTTTCTCGTAACTAGTATTTGAGGATATTTGTGTGATTTCTACAAATTGCTTTCTGTCCGTTAAGTAAGATCGAATGAGGTCAAGTATATTTCCCCTGATACCATATTTTTCAAGTTTATGTATTAGTATAGGATAATCCACATAATCAAAAGCCTTAGTTAGATCCATAAAGATAGCACATACAGGATTTCTGTTATCTATATTTGACAAAATAGGGAAAAGCAGGTCATGTATAGCCATATTGATTGTCTTCTGCTTACGAAATCCCTTTTGTTCATTTACTAATATGTTTGATTTCTCAAGGTAGTTGTATAGGGACTTATAAATGACTTTTTCAAATATTTTTGAAAAGACGGGTATTAACGCAATAGGCCTATAATTTGACATAGTTTGTCTATCATGTTTTTTTGCAATGGTACAATTATTGACGTTTTTAATTTCTCAGGGAAGATTCCGCTAGAAATACTCATATTAATTATGTGACTGAGATGTGGAGCTATGTAATGAGACACTTCTTTGATAACCCTAGTACATATTTCATCATAACCAACACTATTTGTATTTCGAAGTGAGGAAATATGATTATTTATATCTTGCGGTATGGTCGGCTCCATAAATAAAGAGTTTGAAGTATTTAAGCGTATTTAAGCGTACGTTAATTTCTGGTTTAGAATGAAGTAGGTAGTAAGTAAGTAAGTAGGTAGTAATGAAGTCGGGTCATACTTTCCATAGAAATTGTACCGTGACAGCAGTTCTGTTGGACCCCAACTGGGACCCAAAAAAATGTTTGAATACGCAAAAGAGACAGAGAAATTATATTTCTGTCTCATTTATTCTAAATAATTCATCTAAATTAATGTGAAAAAGTGTAAAAAGAAGGATGTCATTGAGAAGTATTTTTTAGACATTCAGTCAGTAAAAATGGTCAAAAGTAATAGCGGAGTAATCAGTGTAAGTACATATATTCATATTTACTGATTTCTCCGCTATCACTTGGATCATTTTTTATTCGGGTTCGGCCCAATTACAAAATTAACTTTCAATAAGAAGTTTTTGAGTTAGCTTCAATATTTAGTATTGTTAATTCCACTTCTTATAAATTTTTTGTGATGTTTTCATATTCACAAAGAAAGTTGTGGGAAGTACGTGAATTTATGTGGTGTATCATATCCGAAAACTTGAACCAAACCAGAAAAAAGTGAAAAATGTTGCCCACGCGTTATCGTGTGACAGCATTTTCTCGTAGCGTTATGTCGCATCAAAACGAGACACAACTATGTGTTGCCATAGTGACATCTCGTTTTAGCACAAGATAAAGTGATATATTTTTTTTATCGCGCGCTTTTTCGCCCAGCGGGTTTGATAACCACTACTTCCGGGCTATAACGTCATTTCAACAATCATGATGACAAAGCAATTTGTTTATCTGTTAGTATTTTAAATGATGGCCTTCGAAATGAAATAACGTATTACACAACTTTGTGAAACACTTGTGAAATGTTTATGCAAACATAATGACATAATAATGTAATTCTGGTTGGATAAACATTCGTCCACGTGAAGTTTAGTCCGCCATTCCCCCGATCAATTGCATAATAAAAAAACACCTAAACCTGCATGGGCACCATCGAGTATACCACTAGAGAGCTTATGGGCCGATTACTTCTAAGTACACGACTCACCACTGCGGGCCGGGGGACGAGGAACAATGCGCGGCTGCAATTCGTCAGTTCAAGGTCAAGTTGCGTAGGTATGCCTGGTTAAGGATTGCTCTACTTGATTAATGGAAATTAGTCGATATCGATAAAATGGATTTTAACATTATAAAAGATACTCAATAAAATTCACATAATAATATTTAATCAAAATTAGTCAATAACAAAAAGAAAAACAAGTATCCTGTCACTATTGATTTTTAAAATGAATTAATTTGGTACACGTTTTTCGAATTAAAGTTTTACGGTCCTGGTTGTTCTTGGTAAAAAATCATAAACGAGCGTCTACATATTTCTGAATTTTGCATCTTGCTAATTCAATCAAATGATTTGTTGATTCTATTGTTCCCGTCATGTAGAATGGAAACATCGATTATCATTGCGCGGCGCGCTAACCGGTCTATCACCACTATATCAGGCTTATTGGCTACAATAGTCCTGTCAGTAATGATAGACTAGTCCCAGTACAACGTGACATGGTCATTTTCGAGAACTGGGTCGGGCACATACTGGTAATACGGTACCTCGGAATTCACAAGTTTATATTGCAAAGCAAGTTGCTGGTGAATAATCCTGGCTACTTGGTTATGCCTGTGCAAGTATTCGCCGTTAGCCAGACGAGAACAACCAGAGATAATATGTCTGATTGACTCACCCGGACGGTGACATGCCCGACACAGGTCAACCGTCCCGTCCTTCATAATATGTCTCCGGTAGTTCTTCGTCAAGATAACTTCGTCCATTATTGCACAAACGAAACCTTCAGTTTCCCCGAAAAGGTTAACGAAACGTAGCCAGGATACGGACACTATGAAATCTACACCGGGCTCATGAAGAGCCCGATAGAAGCGCCCGTGAAGCTCCTTGTGTCGCCATACTTTCTTGCGATCATCGATAGTTAGTATCACAGGTTTGCGCCAGTTCTCTTTAGCTATGGACAACGGGGTGAGCCCCTTGTCCACTGCGACCACATCACGGTGCATACCCATTTCGGCTTTTAAAAAATATTCCCTGAGATTGCACACCTCGCGGTTGTGGAGGGTCTTCGAATTTAAAAAGCCTCGACCCCCGCACTTCCGCAGGATTTACAGTCTCATCACCGATGATCATGGGTTACGCATCCGGTTTGCAGTCAGCAGTGTACGGACCCGTCGATCCAGGGCGTCGAGTTCAGTCTGAGTCTATTTGAGTATGCCGAAGAGTACATCAAAACCGGAATGACCTAACCGTTGAAGGCGCGCACCTTGTTTCCGCCTGAAAGAAGACTAATTAATACTTTCTTCAGGCGACCAAAGAAACGCTCCCTCAACAATTGTTTCATGTAAGCAGCATTGATGCCTAACGCTTCCGACATACCCAAATACTTATAGCTTTCGGATGAGGAGAGGGATCTGAGGTGTATGGAATCTGAAAGTTGAATTCCCTCGGATTCCATAATCTCACCTCGCTTTACTTGCATGACTGCACATTATTTTAATTTATTATTATCGATATCGACTTCAGCCCTATGTAACACAACACAGAGTTGTACGATAAAAAAAGGGAAGGAAAGGGATAAAAGAATTAGAATTTCCTAATGAGAGAAAGGGACTTTTCCCAAAGACATTGGCGCGCGCTACTCATCCTTGTGCTCGTTCACCGAACCGCCATTTTAAATAGACCTCTGCGGTGGCTCATAATCTGATTAAATCAAAACAAATTTTCGTAGTGTTCACTAACCTATGAAAAGTTATGACATCCTTTTTGTAAGTAGATATCTTGGAATGTTTCCTACACCACTTCACCGCGCGTGAAGGCATTTTTATGCATTATAAATTGCATAAAAAATTATAACAATTTGTAATTATTTTGCGTGCATACAGGTCTAACACTTGGTCATATCTAAAATGGTTACTAGTACCGTAGCCTATACGTAGGCTATAAAATACTAATAGTTGTGGTGCGTCGGGGCACTGTATGCGCAGTCAAGTGGTTTTATAGTCTTTGATAGGCACTTATGAAACGTCAGAAACTAGGTGCACGGTTCCAATTTGTCGCTTCCTATGGAGAAGAGCCGGCAAGAAACTCCACGGTTACCCTTTTAAAAATAATTGGTTTTTGTCAATTTTTTCAAATTACTGTGATAATAGGTATGGGAGCACTGTGGAGTATTGCGTTTTTCACCTTCATCAACCTTCCTAAAAATTTGGGTATCAAATAAACAACCGGCTCCAAAAAAAATAAACACTAAGTGAAAAATAACTCCAATTTCGGAAGTCGTTGTCTTTAGATTATTGACAGGTTGACCGATTTTAATGAAATAAATGCTTCATATCACCTCAATATACATTATGACCAGAGACGGATATTCGGATGCATATTTACCTAAAGATAATTTTTAGCTATAAAAATATGGAAGCGGTTTTTTATATTATTATTTGTAATATTTATTAAAAACCCAGGGATTCTTGGATTACATAACTACATATTCAGATGTGTATTAATTTAAAATTAATGTTTAACCCGATACTTATATGTATATGTACCTACTGGAGGACGGGTGGTTTGTACTAGTTAAAACAAAAAATAAACAAATTACTTACCTAAATTAAGACATTTTCGATACAAAAGCGCATTCCATGCTAGCCAACATCTCAACTTTAGGTCCCGAATATCCGATCTCTGATTATGACGCATACATTTGTATTCAATATTTTACATGTGAATGATAAAATCATCCATTAATCCACACGTAAATCTCTATTGCATAACAAAAGTATATGTCTGTAACATAACAAATGCTGGGTTTCCCATACAAACCTTTATTGCCTATAATAATAGGTCTTTACCTATGAAATTGCCGTTTTGTATGAAAAAATTTAAACGAATTTTTTTCATGTATTTTTTATTTGTATTAATCGAAGTAATCACCCATGCAATCAATGCATCTTTGCCATCGCAGTGGCAGTTTATTGATGCCCTTCTTAAAGAAATCAGCTGGACGGGAGGCAACAAATTCTTCAAAGGCATTTTGTACTGCCTCTCGGGTATTGATTTTTTTTCCCGCCAAGAAGTTATCCAAATTCTGGAAAAAGTAGTAGTCTGTAGGCGCAAGGTCTGGTGAGTAGGGCGGATGACGGAGAGCTTCCAACCCCAGTTCTTGCAACTTGGAGACCGTCTGCTGTGCAGTATGAGGTCGCGCGTTGTCGTGCAGGAGCAGCGGAGACGAGCGATTGACCAATGCTGGTTGGAGATGTGCCAGCTTCTCCATCATTGTGTTCAGTTCTTCACAGTACACATCTGCAGTAATGCTCACCCCGTTTGGTAAGAAGCTGTGATGAATCACACCGGCGCTAGACCACCAAACAGTGACCATCACTTTTCTAGGGGTAAGTTTTCGTTTAGGGCATTGTTTAGGTGCTGAACCAGGATCCAACCAACTTGCTGAGCGCTTGCGGTTATCAAACAGAATCCATTTTTCATCGCAGGTAACAATGCGGTTCAAAATTCCTTCATTTGTGTGTCTGTTGAGCAGTGCAAGGCACGTCTCGACGCGTACTTCGCGCTGACGATCATTGAGTTCGTGGGGCACCCATTTGTCAAGCTTTTTTACCTTGCCAATTTGACGCAAATGGACCAATATTGTTTTGACGCTAACGTCGAAAGCTGCTGCTAATTCAGCCGTAGATTGTGTATCATCAGCTTCCACAATCGCCTTTAATTCGTCATTGTCGACCAAAGTCTTCGGACGACCGCGAGGTTCATTTTTCAGGTCGAAATTTCCAGAACGGAAGCGAGCAAACCAATAACAGGTGGTGCGTTGGTTTGTAGTGTTAGCTCCGTAAACGTCGTTGATGTTGCGTGCCGCTTGTGCCGCGTTGCTGCCACGACGGTACTCATATTCCATAATTACTCGAATTTTTAACGTATCCATGATGACGAAAAAGATTTTTTTTTTTTTGGGCCTTGGCTTCGCACGGTTTGTGCATTTAGCCAGTGTCAAGTAATTTTTCTTTTCGATCAAGTAAATGGCCCGATATCGGGCACGAAGTAGTTACAAAAAAGTCATAGTCGTCTTTAGTCAGTCAAGTCCAGTCAAGTCAAAGTTATTGTAAAGCGGTAGCAACTTTACAACAACCTAACATGAGTTTTTGGGGGAACACGAAAAGTCCACGTTAGTCACTTATTTTCACCTTCACTACACTTGTGCACACACATGTAACTAAATTGAATAATTCACTACCAAAATTATACAATTTAATTCGCTATTTCACTAAATTTCATGAAAATGAAAATTCGTGCGAGATGTTCCAACCCGATCCCGCCAAAAAAAAAAACTCGACGAAAAAGATTGAAATGCGATGAAAATGTAACACTAATCAATAAACAAATGACTACTTTTGGAAAAAAAAAATCCATGTTTTTAAAATAAAATTAATTTGAAATTAGAATTCTTACCCAAACAAAAATTATTTTGATTTGAAATGGCCAGTACTGCAAAACGGCAATTTCATAGGTAAAGACCTAATATAACGCCCCTAAGAATTATTTTTGAGACAAAAAGTAGTCTATGTTCTTTTCCAGAATGTCATCAACCTCCTTGATAAAGGATGTATTTTATCGAAATCTGTTCAGTGGATTAGGCGTAAAAAGGTAACAAACATACAGAGTTACTATCGAATATATAAAATACTAGGTTTTGCTAGCAGCTTCGCCCGCGTGGAGGTTAAAATTGTATTAGCCCATGGGAACGTATTAATATACCGAGGTCAAAAGTATCCAATGTGTTAAACCCAGGTTATAATCTCTCTGTGTGCCAAATTTCATCTTTATCTGTTCAGTGATTGAGTAACATACATCCAAACTTTCACATTTATAATATTAGTAGGATAATAGATAAATATTATCAGTTGCATAATATTTTGTATTATTATTAGGTACTATTGATTGTTTTTTTTTATAACACAATTTAAATCTATGCTCAATAATGTTGTCTCCAAATAAAAGGTGTTGAACTTAACATGCATAAAAATTATATTTTTCAATTAAAATCACAGCTTGTGATGAAAATAACTACTACTTCTGACTATTATCTATTTGTTTCTTACTGTCTTCATTTTATTGATTTATTATTAACTATTAGTGTTTGGCATGAAATTCTCTTAATCTTACTTATACAGGGTGTCACGAAACTCAACGTCAAGCGGGTACGGGACAATAAGCTAGGTTGTACCAGTTCTAGCAAAATTTTATTTTTTTTTAAGACAAGGCGTCAACGTTTCGTGATAAAACGTTTTTAACCATGAATTAATTAAACTTTATTTTTTTGTTCTAGACTCACAATATTAATTATTGGTTTTGTGACTGCAATCAATAGCATAGTTATTTAGGATTACATTTAAAAAAACACTGAACAATTTAGAAATTTGTGATCACAGTACCTAAATATCTGATCTAGGGTGTTGATTTTCAACATTTTCAAAAGAATACCTATTATCACTTAACCAAGTAACATGGATTTTATTTTTTATTTTTGCTAGAACTGGTACAACCTAGCTTATTGCTCCGTACCTGCTTTTTTTTTTTTTTTGGGTGGGAAATCATCAAATAACTTCTCCCGCTCTGGGTGGAGCGGGAGGGCGTGTCAGACTTTTACTGACTAAAACCCACCCGTGTTCCCTCAGTTGCCTGTGTGCCAGGGGCCGCGGTATCTCTTTCGAACAACCCACACCCCTGGCAGGCATCGGTCCTTGCGAACCCCACCTATTGGTGCTGACATCTCTTTGAGGCGCGCGTGGAATACAACGCGCCGTCGACCCGGGCTTGGTCCTTACCGGAAAGCGAGCTACCCATTACTCGCCGTCCGCAAGCCCGCACCTACGGTGGCCGGGAATCAGCCTGGGATTCCCGACGCCCAGGGCTTCTCCCGCGGCGACTACGGCCGTGAGGGCGCATATACTGCCTATCCCTCACGTGCGCCGCCTCCCTCTTTGCGAGCATTACTGCTTCGCAGAAGGAGGTGACGGCTAACCATTCACTCTCGCTCCGAACCATGGCCTGCACCAGGGCCGGACGCGAGAGATCGCCGCCGCGCGCCGATCGCCTCCACGAGGACACGGCGGTGCTCCGCCCAAGCCGGGCAGACCGCCACCGTATGCTCCACCGTGTCCTCAGGGCGATCTTCGCAATGGAAGCACCCGGGCGTTTCCTCCCGCCTTATACGAAACAGGAACCTCCCGAAACAACCGTGTCTGGTGAGGACCTGCGTCAGGCGGAAGGTGAGGACGCCATGCCGCCTCTCAAACCACTCCTCAAAGAGGGGACTTACCGCCGCTATCGTGGCGTGCCCAGCACTGGGTTGCGACAATCGCGCTCTCCATGTCGCCATGAGATCCCGCCGGAGCTCTGTCCGCTGCAACTCGATTTCTCGCGGCAGCGGAGTGCCCCGTACCTGCTTGACGTTGAGTTTCAGGACACCCTGTAAAATGACTTTATTTTATGTTTTAATTTTGTTATTTGACATTCGATTGCCTACCCTATTTTGTATGCCTTCTGGTGGGACATAGTATGGACAAATATTTCTTTTTGTATACAACATCTGTGTAACTTTTACTCTTCTTCTTCTTCTTCTTCAACCTTTAGCCACCCAATGCTGAGTGTAGGTCTCTTCCAAATCTCTCCACTTTTGGCGGTTTTGTGTCGTTACTTTTACTCTATGTTCACAAAAATAAATGAATTTTAATTTGATAATTTTCGAAGTAAACTTTATCATTTGGAATTTGTCAGTACCCATAAAAATTATAATAATAATTAAACTGTATACTTCCTGGAAATGTTACAGTTACATCAATATTAACTGTAATTTTTACCAATTTAAAAATGACAAATAATAATTTTCTATTTAATTTCTACGGTGCATTATACTGTGTTTGTCTATCCTTTACATAAAACATACCTACATTGTATTATATTGTGCAGTAGTACGTTAGGTAAAGATATTATAAATAAAGATAGCTGTCTGAATTTTTGATAACTATACGACCATTTCTTTGATAAAATACGGTACTGTTTTCAGAGACATCAATCAAATAAAGTACCTACCACGATATTTGAATCATTCAGTTTTTGTAACAGTTAAATATTATGTAATCGAAATTTAACTTGAGGAACAAGAAAAATGTCAATCACTGTGAAATTCTTTGCTGCGAAATCGAAATAAACACACCAAGAAATTTATCGCAGGTAGCAATAATTGTAAACATTAAAACTTGTCAGTATTGGTACCTAGTATTGCTAATTCCCCAACTTTGATAAAGGATGAAAACAAACTGATAATAATAAAAAAAACACATGTTAAGTTTATTTTATCAGTGTGTATTTTTATCTAAACAGCCAGTATATTATATAAGCAAACGTATTCATTTTTATTTCAAAGCGGTCTCAGACGCCGTACGAAAATGTTCGCACCGATAGCTTCGTTGTTATTTTTAACGTTTTCGATAGCGTCTAACGATGCGGCGAGAATACTGGCATTTTTCCCACTTCCGTCTATAAGTCATCAAGTGGTGTTCCGTCCTTTAACTCAAGAACTTGCCAGGAGAGGACATGAAGTCACAGTCATCACAACAGACCCCGCTTTCCCAAATGGAGAAGTACCTGCGAACCTCACAGAAATCGATGTCCACGACTTTTCTTACGAGAACTGGAGAACTCTGTACAAATATACATCTACAGGTGATAATGATTTACTATTACAACAGCGATTGGCTTTCCATATGATGGCAAAGCTCGTCGAGATGCAAATGAATGTGGATCAAGTGCAAAAAATGTTGAAGGAAGAAAAATTTGATTTGCTGTTGATAGAAGCTTGTGTAAGACCAGCGTTACTTCTGTCACATGTTGTTAAGGCGCCCGTGATTCTAGTGTCTTCTTTGGGTGCTTTGGACTTCAATGTGGAAACTATAGGAGCAGCCTGGCATCCTTTACTGTACCCAGACCAATTTAACCAGCGTTTGTACAATTTGTCAAAGTGGGAGAAAGTCCTGCAACTGTGGAATTTTCATCAGTTTAAACGTATGCAGCAAGAAGTTGAAGATGCAGAAAATATAATGGCTGTAAGAATGTTTGGACCAAACGCGCCGACTATGAGTGAACTAAAAAATAATGTCGATATGCTATTTTTGAATACGTATCCTACATGGGAAGGTAATCGTCCAGTGCCTCCAAGTGTTGTTTATCTGGGTGGATTACATCAAAAGCCAATGAAAGAATTGCCAACGGTAACTTGTTTTTTTACGAATTTCTCACTTTTAAGACCCTAAAAATTAAAACTGTTGTTAGAAAATAATGTAAAAAAAAATATATAACAGCTAAAATTAACGTAACCCAAATGATGTCTGTCAGGGGTATGGGTTGTTCGAAAGAGATACCGCGGCCCCTGGCACACAGGCAACTGAGGGAACACGGGTGGATTTTAGTCAGTAAAACTCTGACATGCCCCCTGCTTCACCTAGAGCGGGAGAAGTTATTTGATGATTTCCCACCAAAAAAAAAAACCCAAATGATGTGTCGTAAAATAATGTCGTTTCTTTAAATAAAAGCTAACTAAATCCAAAATTATCGATTACAGGATCTCAAAACTTATCTGGACTCCTCAAAGCACGGCGTGATCTACATGAGCTTTGGCACAAACGTACAACCTTCACTGCTTCCTCGAGAAAGAGTAGAATTGATGGCCAAAGTGTTCTCTCAATTACCTTACGACGTCCTTTGGAAGTGGGACACAGATGAACTTCCAGGACGCTCTGAGAACATTAGGATATCTAAATGGCTTCCTCAGGCAGACCTACTAAGTAAGTTATAATCATTTAAATAAAAATAATAATACCGCACGCCATAATATAGTTCCACTGCAGAGCAAAGGCCTGTGAGGCCAAAAGGCACTTGGTGAGTAAGAGATCAGGAGGGGTTAGCGATTTCGATATTTTCCTTCACCAATGTCAATTATGTCTAAGATAAACTCAGAAAGTGGACTTATATCCGTGGCTGGCGTGAATATGTTGACATGTCTAAAATGGCAACTTTTCAGGGCGGCCATTTTAAACTTTTGAGCTCTTCTGGTAAATCGGTAAATTAGTTTAACGTATGTGTTCCAGTTGTTTTATAGGTTATTTTATGCCATCTTTTGAATGATTACAGTAAACAAACGAAATTCCCCATAGTTTTCATAATAATAGACTTGTCAAGTCGTTCACCAACGAGTTATCAACTTATTCACCGACTTGTCAATTTGTTCACCACAGTTATCAACTTATTTACCGATTGAGTGGCAAATATAGAATAAAACTAGTAGGTAAACAATGTTATTTTAATGACAAACACAGTGAATAATAACGTATTTATCAATAAAAAAATGTTGGGTAGCAAACAGATGATGAATATCTATCCTATGTTTTAAAAAGGTAAAATTTGTTTGGTTGTTTGTAAGTTCGTATGTAGAAGGTAATCTCCGGAACTAACGATCCAATTCTCAAAAAAAATTCACTGGTAGCAAGCTGCATTATTCCTTAGTGCTATAGGTTAAAATTTATGTTTATAACATGCATATTAGCTGAGCTATTACAACTTTTGTCTAGCATGTCGGAAAGAAATACCTCTTAAAACAGAATTATTTGCATGCGCTACCTAAAAAGTTGTATATAATTGAAAACAATGTATGGCAACCTGGTCCGCCAAATATATTTCTACAAAAAAGTCCAAGACACCATATTTCTATCTTTTATATTTTATCTTTTACATTTCATTTATGTTTAAAAAAAGTATTTTTCGACATCCTTACGTTTTGATGATTATTTAAACAACAAAATACTAATCCTTCTCAAAATAAACTATTTTATGATCACAAAGATATCATAGAGATAAGATTTGCCCTTTACAGAATGTCAATTGGTCATATAGTTTCGGAGATAATAAATTAATATAATAAAACTAAAGAGTTATTTTTTTACTAGCAGCACCCCGTGGTTTCACCCCCATAAGTCTCGATCCCGTAGGAATGTCGAGATATAAAGTATCCTATATTCTAAAACACGTCATGGTCTACCTATGTGCCAAATTTCATCCAAATCCGTTTAGCCGTTTTAGCGTGAAAATGTAACAAACAAACATACAAACAAACTTACTTTTGAATTTATAATGTTAGTTAGGATTACTTACTCAAATTATGCAATGTTGTTCTAATTGAACAAAAAAATATTTAATTAAAACACCACTAACCTATCAGTATTGTAGTGTAATACGCAATAAATAAAAAAAAAGAAATAGTAAATTGTTTTATTAGGCCACAAACAACGGAAACATACTGATTAATAATTCAGTTGACAGATACATAGTAGGTACCTATTCACATTTTATTAGACTTCAGAATCCTCTTCATCTGGGTTGTCCTCGTCCAAATCTGGATCAGTAGATGAGACATCACCGACAGTTTTTATATTAATATAAAACTCCTTGAACGAATCATCAATCAGGTCAATCATGTCCATCAAATCCTTTTTTTTCTCTGCACTGATTGGCAAAGCCTCCTTTGAGATTGGGCTCAACCTAAAGAGATCTATTACTGATTTTCCTCTTTTCTTAAAATTTATTGTCTTGAAAGGGAGTTCGCGATCCAGAGTTTTCTTGTGGGTGGGGTCCGCAAGGGCCGATGCCTGCCAGGGGTGCGGGTTGTTCGAAAGAGATACCGCGGCCCCTGGCACACAGGCAACTGAGGGAACACGGGTGGGTTTTAGTCAGTAAAAGTCTGACACGCCCTCCCGCTCCACCCAGAGCGGGAGAAGTTATTTGATGATTACCCAACCAAAAAAAAAAAAGAGTTTTCTTGTAATAAATTTTTCCTACGCTGTTTTTATTATATTGCAGCTATTTAATAGGTTGCCACAGAAATTTCTCCCCCAAATCATCGAGTTTTTTTAGAGTAAAGGGTCCTGTCTTGGATTTAAGTTCATTCATCAAATTTCAAACAGAAAAATTTCGGTAGGCCATAACTTGATATGTCAATTTGTCATGATTTAAACAGAAATACTTCGGTTGGCCATAACTTGACATCTCAATTTGTCACAATTTAATCAAAAAGACCTCAGCTGGCCATAGATTGACACTTCAATTTGTCAATTACTTACAGGTGTATAAGTTGAGCTATCAACTATCAAATAATATTTTGGTTACTGAGTATAGGTTGATACAACAAAATATCAATGTTCGTTTACAAAAACATTTGAATCGTTAATTTGACATGAGGTTTTGTCAAGTTAGACACGTTAAAATGGGAGATGTCAACATACTACCAGAGTCGATTGCTCCAAAAGTTATGTATATTTGGGGCTGTCAATTTTTTTCATATAAATTCCGTATGCGTGGGACGTATTAAGCCAATAAAAATAAAAACATAGAAGTCGACATGTCAATGTATTCACGCCAGCCACGGATATATGACATGATAATTTTATGGGAAATGTCCAATATACGACATGCCAATCAAATATTTGTTTTGGCTAAAAATATTGAGTAAGTATTTGAAAAAGTGACTACTTACCTAAGATTTGATTATATGCTGCTTGCAGACGAACTAATTTAACATTTACATTTATCTATTTCCAGGGCATCCCAAGATCAAAGTGTTCATTACACAATGTGGTCTACAATCAACAGACGAGGCTATCACTGCAGGCGTACCTCTGATTGGTGTACCAATGTTGGGCGATCAATGGTACAATGCTGAAAAATATGTGCACCATAAGATCGGAACAAAAATTGATTTGCCCACAATGACTGAAGAAGATTTTAAGGATGCTATTAATACTGTCATTGGTGATGAAAGGTGCGTAAATGAACTCTTATTTTTTGCATTTGATATATTGAAACGATAAATGGTTATTTGAGGTGTTGTAAAGTGGGATAATTTAAAGACATCTGTCGCCTACCAACCCGCACTAGGCTCGCGTGGTGGATTAGGGCCCACTCCCTCTCACAGAGAGGAGGTCTGTTTCCGAGCGGTGGAAATACGATAGGCTGACTAATAGTAGTTATAATAAAGCAGTGGTTTAGTTTGGCTTTGAATAAGGACAAACTACGTGCTCCCTTGCACCGGCTTCATAAAGTTCCTAACTCATTTGTTGGGCTTGGTATAACCTTTTATGACAAGCTTCCCTCTTCTTTGCTAGATTTACATTTTAATGCGTTAGAAGCATAAGTAAAATTCAACCTTTGTTCTAAGGTATACTATTCTATCAACGACTACCTTAACGATAAGAATTGTTGGTCGCTGTGATTAACTCAAGACAACGTTTGTGTTCTTTCATCAGAATTAGCTTAACTACTGACAGGTCTTAGGAGTTCCTTCATATCATTTTTATTTTATTTGACTGTATAAACCATTTATTTTTTATTTATGATTTTCTTTTCGTTTATTGTTGAATGTTAATTACGAGTACTTACCTATTATTGTATAGAATCAAGTTCTTCCAACTTAACAGATAGTTGTGCTGCTGGGGAGTTTTTTGCGCCACTTCTTCTTCCCAGCTAAACCACTAGGAAGTGGCGAAGGGTGGGCGTTTTTTGGGGACTGTCTTATTTAATTTTTATTTAACTTTTGAATTGATTGATTTAAACTGATATGCGAAATGTTTTTTGATAATTATTTTTAAACCTATGTACAGATGCCAGCACATCAAACTATCCCAATCTGTCAAATTTCTTTGATAGATTTTCAACTTTATGACATAAGCGTAAGGTTCTTGTTCAATTGGTAAAATTTGACAGTTTGGGGTAGCTTGATGTGCTGGCGTCTGTACAATATTACATGTTGTACAAATATACCTGTACTGTCCTGTCTGCGGATATGACTGTTTAATTGATTTGGGGCCTATACATGTTTATTTATAAACGTTTATTAAAGTTAAAGGATGTTTAAACTTCAAAAATTCATGGTTAAATAGTCATTAATTATTACTTCACCACGTACAAGAGTTTATTTTGCTCTCAAAATTTATGCATCGCTGTTCCCTTTGTCGGCAGCGCGTGCGATTCGAGTAGTACCTACAAGTTACCTCTAGTATTACTATTGATACTCACGTTTTCGATTTGATTATTATTTTTTAAATTATTTTAAAACAAAAACATCTTTATTTTTTTACTTTTACTCTATGCTCCGAAAGTACTGCTTATTGCAAGTTCTTCTGCCGGGGGGACACAACCACTAAAATTTCTCGGTGTTATAGAAGGTATGTCCTAAGACAGACAAGAAGACAATAATGTTTACTGAAATAATATAATGTGGGACTGGGCTTGCCACGTCTGCCGTATGCCCAACGAACTGTGGACCAAAATCACCTTTATATGGATCCTTAACACAGCCAGAAAGCAACGCGGCAGACCCCGTAGAAGATGGCGGGGTGAGATAGAGAAAACACACGGCCAGTGGTCCACTTTAACCCTGAATGGAAGAAACTGGAAGTCATGGGGAGTGGGTATTTTCCAGCAGTCAGATGATGCGGGATAATAGTAATTGTAAATAATGTTTTGAAGCGGTGCACAAGGTCAATGAAAATTCAAACTCTTTAACGTAATTAAGGCATTATTTTAAAACTACGATCGATATTTTTAACTCCATATCGGTGGACAATAAATAGATGACATTACTGTTGACTGTGATGCAAACTTAACAATATAATTTAAAGAGACTAATCAAATATTTTCAATACTTTTCAGTTATCGTCACAATATTAAAAAACTTGGCAGCGTGTTGCGTGACCAGCCAGAGCCACCACTTGAGCGCGCCATGTGGTGGACGGAGCACGTGCTGCGTCACGGCGGTGCGAGACATCTGCGCGCGCCTGCCGCCAACATGTCGTGGGCGGAGTACCTAGAACTAGAACTAGTACTTACTTTATCAGCAATAGCTTTAGGCTTTATACTAGTTCTATCTTTTGTTGTATTTAACGTATGGAAGTACTTTAGCTATAGTGTAGAACATAACAAATTGAAAAAGAATTGATAAATTAATCTAGAAGAAACTGTGATATGCATGTCAAACCAATAAAAGGAAGAAGAATGTGGTTTTTATTTTTAAATATTATAATTGGTCTAATATTTTCTATATCTGAGGGGACGAACAATTGTTAGCAAAAAGTTTGAAAACATTCGTTATTATTATTTTGTACTTCCACTTGGAAGAATCATAGTTGTGATAAAACCGACAATCTAACTCAGAGGATTGGTTTCATTAAACGATTTACATGCAATTTTATACTATTTAAGAATCGATAAGTCAGAAAGATGAAGTTGGTTGTCCTTTCCAAAGCGCAATAGGTTCCTAAGGAGAAGAAAGGCCAAGAAACTTAATGAACACTTTCATAATCAAAATTGTCCAATATTTTCTTTTCAAAGTATGTCCATAGAGGTTCCTGCTCCTTTAATATTTTAGACTAAATAGTACTCAAAGTTATCATAGTTATTATTCTTATCTTTACGTAACGTGATATGATAGTATGCGTTAAAACTATTTATGATTATAAATAGGTAATTAATTAGTTATACTACATGAGCATTGTTTGATTATAATTAAATAGGTTTTACTCGCGACTTTGGTTTATTTTTGGCCTGAATTTATGTACCCACATAATGTACTCACATTTATATACCTGCTGGCTTGTAGTTTGCCGTACTCCTTTCAGGACGTGACAGTGTGACCCATTTACAACAATTCAGCAACCTTTAAAGCCTTAGCCAAAATTCAAAGGGTTCGAGAAGAATTGTTGTTGTTAGTGAGATAGAGAGATAAGTCAGTTAATTAGAATATCACTCAATTCTCAAATATATCATCAATTTGCAAATTCAACTTTTACCAGCATTAGGTATCGACTGCGTCATCGATACCTCTGAACATATTTTAAATTCTGTACCTCGATAGATAGCTGATTAAATGAAGGTGGTTTACCCGTAATTTTGAGATAACTGGTGTCAAAGTCCATGTAGGTGTGTAGGTAGATGATATTTGAAAATTGTTAGTAAACTTCTTACTTTATCTAATGACTGTTTGATGTGTGACATTTGGATACATTGAAAAGTCTGTGAAGATATAGGGTACCCAATAGAAAATCAATGAAGATATATTCTTGCTAATAAGCTTAGAGAAAAGTGATATTTAGTGATGAATTTTGGAAAATTTTAAAAAAGTCATAAAAATTGGGTTTTCTTTAATCCCATTAATTTTCGAATCGGGTTTATGGGGTGCTTAATTGTTGCCAATTGATCATACTATCATGACCTGAAAGGAATATGTGAAATTACAACTCATAAGTATTATTATGTTTCATAGGCCGTTGTACCCCATCAATAGTATTGATAAAAACAATCATATCTTTAGTAGTTTTGAAGAGTCCTTGTGATATGTACTTGTTTTAATCTCTTTACCGTAATGGTTCATGAAGTCAAAATTAACTTCAGAAGCACGCAGGATATCCAATAGGAATGTGCTTGGTCTATTTAGGAAAACGTCTACATGAAAATTTGGAAAATATCACCAATCATCTTAGCATATCGATAGCAAAAAGTTTAAAGATCATTGAACCAAAACTTAGCTGCGAGAACTCTGCTCACTGACGCAGTCATAAAATCATCAAATGCACAGGTGACAATGAATACGACAAACCAAGATCCACTTATAAAAAACTAAACTACAAAAAAGGCAGCAGTAGAAAACAAAATAATAATATAGGTAATTCCGCTAATTTTCATTATACCAGTTTAATATATGGACTTTGTTAACATTGGTTAGTATATAAACAAATATTTAAATAGTTAATTCATTTTATATTGCATTGCGATGTGAAAGGTTGTACAAAAATGTCTGGACAAATAGTGTTGATATTGCTTACATTTTCAAGTACGTCCAACAATGCAGCAAGAATACTAGCATATTTCCCAGTTCCGTCGATCAGTCATCAAATTGTGTTTCGTCCTCTAACTCAAGAACTGGCCAGGCGAGGGCATGAAGTCACAGTCATCACAACGGATCCTGCGTTTCCAAATGGAGGAACACCTGCGAATCTAACAGAAATTGACGTCCATGACATGTCTTACGAGAAATGGAGAACGCTATATAAACTCAGTTCTTCAGGCGATAGTGATATAATCACTCAAGTACGAGTAGCATCTCAAATGATGGTGAACGTACTTGAAATGCAACTGAGTATGGATAAAGTGCAGATAATTTTAAAAGAACATAAGTTCAATTTGTTAATATTAGAAGCTTGTGTTAGATCCGCGTTAATTCTGTCTCACGTAGTTAACGTGCCCGTCATCCAAGTGTCTTCTCTAGGTCCCATGAACTTTAATGTGGAAATTATAGGATCAGCATGGCATCCTTTATTGTACCCGAATACTTTGAGCAAGCGTTTGTACAAACTGTCAAATTGGGAAAAAATATTGGAGCTTTGGAGTTTTTATAAATTAGAAACTGTATTAAATAGTTTTGAAGATTCAGAAAATGAATTAGCCAAAAGATTGTTTGGACCAAATGTGCCGACTATAAGTGAATTAAAAAATAATGTTGATATGCTATTTTTGAACATACATCCTATTTGGGAAGGAAATCGTCCAGTGCCTCCTAGTGTTATTTATATGGGTGGCTTGCATCAGAATCCAGTGAAAGAATTGCCGATGGTAGGTATCATCTTTGTTTTACACGTTTTTAATTTTAACAATTTTTTGTTTATTTGAACAATAGATTATGATGATAAATGATAAATAATTTTATTTCTTTAAGTAGGTTTGTACAAACACTTGAATTTGAATCTGCACTTTTATAATTTACTAGCTATTTAATATAACTTATTAAAATATATTTGAATATTTAGCAATACTGTAGCTTTCAGTAAGCTAAAAAGAAAATGGAATGTAGTTCTGAAGATTACCCCCTACATATAATCTCACAAATAATTATACCTGTTTATAACATTAGTATAGATAAAAAAAATGTGTTACAGGATCTCAAAACTTATCTGGACACCTCGGAAAATGGTGTGATATACATTAGTTTTGGTACAAACGTCCAACCATCACTGCTTCCTCCAGATAGGATACAACTGATGGTCAGAGTATTTTCTCAATTACCTTACGACGTACTGTGGAAGTGGGACAAGGATAACCTTCCAGGACTCCCTAAGAATATCAGGATATCCAAATGGCTACCACAGGCAGATCTACTAAGTACGTGCAAGTGTGTGTAAAAGGCAGTGGCCTCACAATAAATACATTACTAAAATTTATTAAAGGGTGAAAAATGTTTATCAATTTGATAGTTAGAAATATTTCAGTCAGTAAAAGTAATACTTTTTTATTCAACGCATATAACAGACCAATTTATTAAATAAACATGATCTTTCAGGGCATTCAAATATCAAAGTGTTTATTACACAAGGAGGCCTGCAATCAACAGACGAGGCTATCACAGCAGGAGTACCTTTGATTGGTGTACCAATGTTTTCAGATCAATGGTACAATGTTGAAAAATATGAGCATCATGGTATTGGAACCAAACTAGATTTACTCACGATGACCGAAGAAGAATTTAAGAATGCTATTAACACTGTAATCCGTGATAAAAGGTCAAGAAACGATTTTAATTGTATTATTTTTCTTATAAAAAAATAAAAAAATAACTTTTTCGTGCTTAAATTCAACGATTCCCGTTAACATTTCCGATAAATCATGATCACTAATATTTAGAATCCATAGATTGCATTGACTAATATGTTTATCAATCTGTAAACAGATAACTTTTGTTAGAAATGTATATTTATTTCCAGGTATCGAAATAATATAGTAAAACTTCGTACCATGATGCGCGATCAACCTCAAGCCCCACTGGAGCGCGCTGTGTGGTGGACAGAACACTTGCTGCGTCACGGCGGCGCAAGACATCTTCGCGCACCCGCCGCCAACATGTCGTGGGCGCAGTACCTAGAACTACAACTAGTACTCACTCTAGTGGGAATTGCTCTGGGCTTAATACTACTCGTAATGTTTATTTTCCATAACTTATGGAAGTATTTACGTTTTTGTGTACATAACAAACTAAAGGTGAATTGAGGAACTGACGCAATGTGGGTGTGAAGTGAAGGTTACGTATTATAGTACCTAAGTTTATTCTAACAATTTTCAAGATAACTAAGGTCAAAATATCTAAAGATCGTTTCACCGATTTTGTAATAACGAATGAACCAAATCCATAAAGGAAAATTCAGCTACGGTTTATTCAACTACAATTAATTAAACTAAAGTTGGTTAAACTAACGGTCGATTCACCTACTATTGATTGATATGTGGTATTGTGTGTGTATTTTTTGTGGTCTTGTCTTTTTTCTTGTGTGTGATTTTGTATATGTCGATTGGATGATTTGCTAATTCGAATTTTCGCGAAAACCCTAGGGATATTGCGAAAACACGGATGGTTAAACAATGGTAAAAACATTTCTGCGAGAAACTTGGAAGTAGCGGTCACCGACCGCTACCGCGGCATCGCTCGCTACGCTCGCTCGGCTCGCGCGTGGTTGGTCACAGTTTTAACCTAACCAAACCTATTTCATCCAGTTCAAAATGACGAATCATACAATTTGTCTGCGAGTGGATAATTAGACAATGGTAAAAACATTTCTGCGGCAGATTGTATGATTCGTCATTTTGAACTGGGTGAAATAGGTTAGGTTAGGTTAAAACTATGATGGGGGTTATTCCCCTACGAGGAGGGTCTGGCAACGGACAGCCGCGGCGGATTCGCGGATGGGTTCCGCGTTCCCGTGTTCCTGCCACAGGCGGCACTGGAGGACACTGTGGAGTTTTAATGGGTAAGAGTCCCAAATAACTGCGCTATCTCCCCATAGTAGCGCAGTATGCATGAGCATTTCTCGACGTAAAAAAAAAGGTTAAAACTGTGACCAACCGCGCGCGAGCCGAGCGAGCAAGCGAAATATTTTCACCACTGTCTAATTATTGTAGGCGAGTCGTCCATTAATTATTTCATATATAGTTGAAATATCAAATATCTTAAAGAATCATTAGATTAATCACTTGTTAGTGCGATTAATTTTAGTTTAATCAATATGAAGTACGTTATACAGTAGTTGAGTGAACCAATATGCGTTGTGATCATATGTGAATCAACCGTAGTTATCTTGAAAATAGAATAAACTTAGATATTACTTATTATACGTAACCGAAGTGAATCTATGTAATTATTCAAATGTATTTTAAATAGTTAGGACATCTATGATAACGTTAATAATAAAGCAAAAACCTTTTCGTTTTGTTTTTTAACTTGTCTAGCTTCTACCGAAAACAATACATGAGAAAACCTTGTATTTTAATCTAGTGCATTAAATAGAGTTCTAATGATAGCACCAAATTCACTAACTCAGTAGCTACGATGATGGTACCAGCAGAATTAGCACAAGAACCGTAGTGAAGCGTTTAGTCGACGGAAGAGTAGACAAAAATTACGTTTCCGTGTAGACAATTGGCAGTTTGAAAAACGTAGACAAGCGATTTCTATTCTACGGTAGAGTAGAAATAGAAAGCGTCATGCTAAGCCTGCTGGAAGACAGAAGCGAAGTAGAGGCACTGTCATAGTCTTTTTGTAAGTCCACGCTAGCAAGGACATCTTGTTAATGGTGGTGATAGATAAAATATATTTCTTTAACTTTCCCGTTTAACCTTTATCTTAAGCAAAACTTAAATTATGCGTTTATCATAACGTTTTTCTGCAATAACTTCTATTCGTTTTTATTCGCTTAAATTAAATTCTATTCGCTCTTCTTCTCTCTAGTTATTTAAAAAATTCGCTGTGCCCGACAGGGTCCTTTATTGTTTCTATTTTTTTATTTACCACATGTAAGTGTACATTACAGATTGCAATAAACGATTTGATTTGATTAACATTGATCTCAAGTACCAAATACATACCAGAAAAAACATAGCAACCGAATGAAGTATGAAAACTACGAAGATTAGATTGCATTTTTGCTTTAAAAATTGATTGTACTTCGGTTTTAATGAACCTGTAGAAACATGTCCGATAGAATTAATGTTTCGACACATCCCAGTATCTCATTATCTGAGTCATAGATTATTTCATCAAACTACCTAGGTATATAAAGAGCGCATGGATTTATTTTTGTAGTAATTTGATAGGCATACACAATAATGACAGCTCTGATAGCATTTTTGTTATTAACGTTATCAATAACGTTCAACGATGGGGCAAAAATACTGGCTTTTTTCCCAGTGCCGTCGATCAGTCATCAAGTTGCGTTCCGTCCTTTAACTCAGGAACTGGCCCGGCGAGGGCATGAAGTCACAGTCATCACACCAGATCCCGCCTTTCCAACTGGCAGAACGCCAGCAAATCTAACAGAAATTGACGTTCACGACTTGTCGTACGACAAATGGAGAGCACTGTATAAAATTAGTTCCTCAGGTGATAGTGATTTAATCAATCAGATGCGTACTGGATATAAAATGATATTGGAGGTGTTCGAACAGCAGCTGAAAGTGGATAAAGTGCAGAAAATTTTGAAAGAAGAAAAGTTCGATTTGCTGTTGTTAGAAGCTTGTGCAAGACCGGCGTTACTTCTATCGCACCTTATTAAAGTGCCCGTGATTCAAGTGTCTTCGTTTGGACCCATGTACTTTAATGTGGGCACTATAGGCTCGACCTGGCATCCTTTATTATACCCAGACACTTTAAGCATGCGTGTGTACAATTTGACAAAATGGGAAAAAATTGTGAAGTTGTGGAATTTTTATAAATTAGAAAGTGCATTGAATGAAGTTGAGGATGCCGAAAATGAAATGAGCAAAAGATTGTTTGGTTCAAATGTGCCAACTATAAATGAATTAAAAAGTAACGTTGATATGTTGTTTTTGAATGTTCATCCCATTTGGGAAGGAAATCGACCAGTGCCTCCTAGTGTTATTTATATGGGTGGATTGCATCAGAAACCAGAGAAAGAATTACCGACGGTAAGTTTTAATTATGGTATGGTACTTCGTGGAACTTGTAACGCTTACTATTCCGTACCGTTTTAAATCATGTCCATATTATTTTAAAAAAAATAACACAACATCTGTATTTACAAAAGTATGAATGTCTCTAAATGTTGTATTTCAGGATCTTCAAACTTTTCTGGACACTTCAAAGGGCGGCGTGATTTATATTAGCTTTGGTACAAACGTTCAGCCTTCACTGCTACCGATAGAAAGGATTAAAATGATCACCAAAGCCTTTTCTGAATTACCTTACGACGTGTTGTGGAAGTGGGACAAAGATGAACTTCCAGGTCGCTCTGAGAATATCAGGATATCCAAATGGCTGCCACAGTCAGACCTTCTAAGTAAGTAAAAAAGGTTTAAGAGCCAACATTGAGGCGCATTACTTTGAACAGTTGAGTACTAGTACATAGTTCCTAGTATAATTAAAAAAAAAAGTTTTCGGTATTCGGGTGTTATACCTAGACTAGTGTTGATGTTAATTATGGACAACAGAGTCAAAGAGTCTAGCTTGGATTGTAGGATCTTATGCAGGTTAATTAAGTCTTGCTGTTTGCGACGATTAATACGAACATGCAAAGGTTTCAAATTGAAGTTAACGAGGTGTTCGAGATAGCTTTGAAGTTTTCTAGAGAAACCGTACCAGTACGAGACCCACTTAACAAATTTTCTTTGTACATCTGCCTTTTGTTAGCCACCCTCTAAATATTACCAAACCATCTAAGCATACTCTTTTCAACGTTTGTCACTAAATCTTCTTTTAACCAGCATCGTTGTCTTATTCTTCATTCCTCAGTCTATCATTCATAGTCACACTACACATGTTTTACAAGGAACGCATTTTCACAGCATCTTCCATGTTTCTTTTGTCACACCTAAAATTCTCTTCCATACATAATTGTAGGCACTCCAAAAAATACATTTTATCAAATTGCCACAAACATCCAAACTAAATGAACCTGAACTTTTAGGGCACCCAAAGATCAAAGTATTCATAACACAAGGAGGTCTACAGTCAACAGACAAAGCAATCACAGCAGGAGTACCGCTAGTTGGTGTACCAATGGCAGGCGATCAATGGTATAATGTAGAGAAATATGTACACCATAAAATTGGAGTCCAACTGGACTTACTTACGATGACGGATGAAGAATTTAAGAACGCTATTTACACTGTAATTCAAGATAAAAGGTGGGTAAATATTTTTTTTTGCTCGTTGGTGGTTGTTTTTTAACCGACTTCAAAAAGGAGGAGGTTATCAATTCGTCGGAACCTTTTTTTTTTATTTTTTTTTTTATGTATGTTCCCCGATTACTCGAAGATGGCTGGACCGATTTGGATTTAGTTTTTTTTGTTTGAAAGGGTATACTTCCCAGGTGGTCCCATGATCATCAAGTCAGGATCTGATGATGGGATCCTGAAGAAATAGAGAGAACTCTTCAAATTTTATAGGCACACGAAGCGATTTAGCTATTTTTTGGAAGAGTACTTTCTCGTAGTGGTCTCATTTCAATTTGGTGAAGATCTGATGAAGAACTTTGGAGATAGGCAACGGAACTCCTCAATAAATGATAGCAAATGGACTGGGATTGCTGAAATCTCATGTCTGTCTATTGCTTACACCACTTCATAACATAACATCACGCCGGTATGCTGTGAAGGGGTAAGCACATGTGAACCACTAAAAAGTGAAAAATAAAAACTTTTTCCAAAAAAAAAACAACCGACTTCCAAAAAAACACTACAAAGTGAAAAATAACTTTAATTTCGGAAGGCGGTGACAAAAAATTCAAATACAGCTCCAAAGACACCGACTTCCGAAATTAAAGTTATTTTAACTTTGTAGTGTTTTTTTGGAAGTCGGTTGTTTTTTTTTGGAAAAGTTTTTTTTATATTTATGAATGGAAATGTACTGATTGTTCATTAGAAGAATTATAAGAGCCTGCTTTCAAAAAAACGCGCATTCGTTAGAATTCTTATTATGACTGCGCGTTTACAGTCGTGTTTAATGCGAAAGTTTGCATGTCTAAGCTTTTTAATGCTCCAACTTTCACAGAGTGTGGAGAATAGAATAGGTAAGGCATATAACATCACATGTAGAACATCTAACAATAATTCGAGCCGGAATGCTTAATTTTCTGTAGCATAGAGTGACACTTTCATGACGTTTAAAACGTCACCTAACAAATACATTTTTTGTGGGAAAGAGACGTAACGACTGACCGGTTATGACAATTCATTTTTGAAACTATTTTTTATGAATAAATCTAATCTCAAAATTTGTTTCATGCAGTACTAAAGTGTACGCATGGAGATTAAGCATGCTATTAATATCCATGAACCGATAAACTACTTCTTTTGTACTATTGATAAGGTGATGCTTGGAGAAGGTTTCTGATAATGAACCTACTGTGATCCTGATTAGATTTTATTATAAATTGGATTCATTTTGAAAGTAACATTTGATATGTTTCAGCTATCGTGACAATATAATAAAACTCGGCAGCATGATGCGTGATCAGCCACAACCCCCACTGGAGCGTGCTGTGTGGTGGACGGAGTACGTGTTACGTCACGGTGGCGCGAGACATCTGCGCGCGCCCGCCGCCAACATGTCGTGGGCGCAGTACTTAGAACTAGAATTAGTGCTTACAATATCTGCAACTGCTCTAGGTTTTGTTCTTATTTTATCATTTCTTTTGTATAAGTTATGGAAGTATTTTAAATTTAACGAAGAACATAAAAAAATAAAAACGAAGTAATAGAACAAGCTATTTTTGATTAAAAATGTGCAAAATATAGAGTAGGTATTTTCTAGTGCCATGTTTTCTCTTATCTTTGTCCATAGTGGAATACATATTCAAAATTGTATAGTTAATTTGAATATATCATCGCATTTACACTACAAAGTTTGCCAAATGGGCATTAAACTTTGTGATAAAAATATCACAATACACGAACATGGAGATAAATATAATGGCAATCAATTATTAAAAAATAATCTAATCACAGATTATTATTTTCAAGTCTTCTTATGAATTCGACCGATAATAATGCTGGTAGACGACCTGACCGAATTATGTATATTTTTTGTTATGTATATAAAATGACTAGCTGCACCCCGCGGTATCACCCGCGTAGGTTTTGATTCCGTGGGAATATCGGGATAAAAAGTAACTCCTATAGGTAACAGCTATTTACCTATCAAGTTTCATCGTAATCGGTCAGTTACCAAAGGGTGGGGTCCGCAAGGGCCGATGCCTGCCAGGGGTGCGGGTTGTTCGAAAGAGATACCGTCGCCCCTAGCACACAGGCAACTGAGGGAACACGGGTGGGTTTTAGTCAGTAAAAGTCTGACACGCCCTCCTGCTCCACCCAGAGCGGGAGAAGTTATTTGATGATTTCCCATCCTCAAAAAAAAAAAAAAAATCGGTCAGTTAGTTTTTGCGTGAAGAACTAACAAACATATTAATATCTGAATATAACCTGTTTAGAACAAAAACCAATGAATCCTATTAGTAACCCGTTCTTGTTCGGGTAAAAAACTAATCCAGCTCATATAAAACAACTGATTAGGGTGCGTATTGAAATCAACCAAAACTATATCTTTACTTTCCTTTATGATTGTACTGATAGTTACAAAGCAGTCCGTGAAATTAGTTTAATATTAAAGGTTCTTACTCTAACTTCCGCGTATAACCATTAGAAATAAAAACTGAAATGTTGCGTTTACAATGAAGTTTTACTAAACGGGTCTTATGTACCAAATATTAGTAAACTTTCTATGATAAAATAGAAACCGAGACAAGTATAACATCGATTAAAAAAATATCGCTTTTTGCTTTCAAAACTATTGTACGTAGGTTTTAGTCAAAAGTCATTTATTCAAACTAGACTGAGAGTCTGCACTTTTTGAACGTGAAAATTACATAAGACAGTCCCCCAAAGCGCCTGCCCTCCACCATTTCCTAGTGTTCTAGCTGGGACGAAAAAGTGGCGCAACTCCCCAGCAGCATAGCAGCTGTCTGTCAAGTTACAAGAAATTGATTCCATTCAATAATTAGTAAGTAATTAACATTACTAAACACAAAACATAAAATTAAATTATTTGCCATAATATGTAAGCCAGCACACGTCAACATACCGATAAACTATAGTAACTTAACTCAAGCAGAAATAAATAATAAAAACAAAATAATAAACGCAAACAGAACTCAATACCCACATAAAAGCCACCAGGCATAAAGGTTGTGCCCGCTTACATATGCAATGCAGCATTATGTTATTTAGATTTAAATTGAAGCAATAAAAATTAAGCTAGGACCTTCTGAGTAAAATAAACATACAGCTAATTACTATTAACAATAACGAAACCATGGTCAGCAAGACGACCAGTCACCACAAGCAGCACCCGATCCCTGAAAATTAAAATTGGTTCTCACGCATTCGCCAAAATGTCCAATGTAATAATGATTCGACACATCCCAGTATCTCATTATCTGCATCATAGATAATAATTATATTATCATCAAAATACTAAAAGTATATAAAGAGCGCATTGATTTACTTTCGTAGTAATTTGATAAACGTACGTACAATTATGAAAGCTGTGATAGCATTTTTGTTATTAACGTTATCAATAACGTTCAACGATGGGGCAAGAATACTGGCTTTCTTCCCACTGCCGTCGATTAGTCATCAAGTTGCGTTTCGCCCTCTAACTCAGGAACTTGCTAAGCGAGGGCATGAAGTTACAGTCATCACACCAGATCCCGCCTTTCCAACTGGCAGAACGCCACCAAATCTAACAGAAATTGACGTCCACGATTTATCGTACGACAAATGGAGAGCACTGTATGAAATTACGTCCTCAGGTGATAGCGATATGATCTTACAAATGCGTTCTGGATACAAAACGATAATGGACGTCTTCGAACTGCAGCTGAAAGTGGATAAAGTGCAGAAAATTTTGAAAGAAGTAAAGTTCGATTTGCTATTGTTAGAAGCTTGTGCAAGACCTGCGTTACTTATATCACACCTTGTTAAGGCGCCCGTGATTCAAGTGTCTTCGTTTGGTCCCATTAGCTATAATGTGGGCACTATAGGGTCGGCCTGGCATCCTTTAGTGTACCCAGACACTATGAGCATGCGTGTGTATAATTTGACATACTGGGAAAAATTGGCGGCTCTGTGGAATTTTTATAGATTGGAAAGTGTGTCAAATGAAGTTGAGGATGCAGAAAATGAAATGAGCATAAGATTGTTTGGACCGAATGGGCCAACTATAAATGAATTAAAAAATAACGTTGATATGCTGTTTTTGAATATTCATCCTTTTTGGGAAGGAAATCGTCCAGTGCCTCCCAGTGTTATTTATATGGGCGGATTGCATCAGAAGCCAGAGAAAAAATTACCGACGGTAGGTATTATGGTAACAACAACAACAACATAATCATCAACATCTGTTATACAAAAGTATTAATATCTCTTAAATGTTTTATTCCAGGATCTTCAAACTTTCCTGGACACTTCTAAGAACGGCGTGATTTATATTAGCTTTGGTACAAACGTTCAACCTTCACTGCTTCCGATAGAAAGGGTTAAAATGATCACCAAAGCCTTTTCCGAATTGCCTTACGACGTGATCTGGAAGTGGGACAAGGATGAACTTCCAGGTCGCTCTGAGAACATCAGGATATCTAAATGGCTGCCACAGTCAGACCTTCTAAGTAAGTAATAATAGGTTTAAGAACCAAAATTTTGGCGTAATTTTTAAAAGAGTTGCTTTTCATAGAACTTAGTATTTTAGTAAAAAAAATACACGTTGACTTGAGAACATCCTTAATCATTTTTCTGCGGTAATAATAAACATTTTTTTTCATTAAAAACGTAAACATTTAAATTGAATTAACATGAACTTTCAGGGCATCCAAAGATCAAAGCATTTATAACACAAGGTGGTCTACAATCAACTGACGAGGCTATCACAGCAGGAGTACCACTAATTGGCGTACCAATGTTGGGCGATCAATGGTACAATGTAGAGAAATATGTACACCATAAAATTGGAGTCCAACTGGATTTACTGACGATGACTGATGAAGAATTTAAGAACGCTATTTACACTGTAATTAATGATAAAAGGTGGGTAAATATATTTTTTGCTCGTCAGGATTAGTGTCGGTTAAGGTCTTATTGAAATATAATGACGAAATTGATTTGACTAAATTCGTTCATGTAATTTTTTTTTAATAATCTAATCTTACAACTCGGTTTCATGCAGTACTAAAGTGAACGCAGGAAGATTAAGAATGTTATTAATATCGATATACCGATAAACTACTAACTCTCGTAATATTGATGTGGCAATGGTTGCAGAAGGTTCCGGATAATGTGAATTATGAACACCTTGGCCTTTGTCCCTAAAAGTACTTTGACCTGGATTCGATTATTATAAATTGAATTCAATATAAAAGTCGTATTTGATATGTTTCAGCTATCGTGACAATATAGTAAAGCTCGGTATCATGATGCGTGATCAGCCCCAGCGTCCACTGGAGCGTGCTGTATGGTGGACGGAGCACGTGCTGCGTCACGGCGGCGCGAAACATCTGCGCGCGCCCGCCGCCAATATGGCGTGGACGCAGTACTTAGAACTAGAATTAGTGCTTACAATATCTGCAATTGCTCTAGGCTTTTTTATTATTGTATCATTTCTTTTTTATAAGTTATGGAAGTATTTTACTTATAATGAAGGACGTAAAAAAATAAAAACGAATTAAAAGAATAAGATGTTTTTTATTAAGGATGTTTAAAATCTAGAATAAATTTTGATATTAACGAAGATGAATATTGTTATATTGTTTTTTTTACCGTCTTATTTTTTTGTTAGCTTTATCCGTAGCGGAGTATACATTCTAATTCGACAGATTTTTTAAATTTGCCATCGCATTCGCTCTAAAACATTTTAATCAAGTCAACATTTTCCAAATAGGCATAAAACTTTGTCATAAAATAAAAAATCACAATACACGAGCATGGAGATAATCATAATAGCAATCTAATAATATAATAATCTAATCACAGATTATTTTCAATTTTTCCTATATTTCAATTCGATCGATCATGTTGGTACAAGACCAGACCGAATTATCTGTATTTATAAATCTTCTATATATATGTTGGACTGACTGTTGATATACCTATCATCGCGTAGTCCAAACCGCTGCGCTGGTCCTTTCTTCTTGAAATATGATTGCACATAATAAACTTTATACAATAAAGGCATGAATTAATGCAGGATTTTTGGAAATTGGACTCCTAAGGGGATAAAACAAGGGATACAAATTGATGTCCATCTGTTTCAAAGTAAAAATCACTCAATTTATTATTTAGGCTTATGATTGGAAACTAACGCAGCCACCGTAGGCGCGGGGTTTGCGGACGGCGAGTAATGAGTAGTTCGCTGTCCGGTAAGGACCAAGCCCGGGTCGACGGCGCGTTGTGTTCCACGCGCGCCTCAAAGAGATGTCAGCACCAACTGTTAATAAAACTGCCTCTCCGATTCCCGGCAGAAGTCGGGTTACTACGGTTACACGCTCACTAAACAAGGTTTGAGGACTGAATAAAAGTTGCAAGATTTCTCATAGCTACAACATTCACTCCCGCTATAACAGATGTATATAACTAAACTGTCAAATGTCTTTTATTTGTAGAGTAAACGTTTTAACTCCCGTATACGTTGTGTGTATATTTTTATTAGTAAGGCTGTATGTTGACAAAACACGAATGATTGAAGCTAACGCTAAAGCAAAAAATAGTCTATTCAAAATTAACTACAATTATTATTAGAACCTCTTCTTTTTTGAAGTCGGATACAAGTTATATATATTTTTTTAATGAACAAGAAACAAAATTTTGGAAATGACAAAAAACTGAATAAAACTGTTTTGTTCAATTTTGTTACTTGCCCGAAGAGTACATCATTCTCCAGTTACTAATTTAACGAATAAGTTATTTTTAAATTTTCAACATTATTTTTATTTCCAACATGCTGTTAGCTTGTAAAGTGTGAAATTTTATGTTAGTTCTGCTGTATGATCACGATATCATATCAGTAGTACTTCACTAATTTCATGGGCTATGCGTTCATTGTTCATTCGCCAACCCGCACTGGGCCCGCGTGGTGGATTACGGCCCACTCCCTCTCCCACCGAGAGGAGGTCTGTATCCCAGCAGTGGGAACATTAAAGGCAGATTATGTATATGTTTATTATGACCCGTGTCCACACTCGTGTCACACTAACAAAAATAAAATGGCTTGGTAATTAAGTAACACTGTCATTCACAGTGCACAGCAATAAAGCGCTGCTCACACTACAAGATCACTGACGTAACGTAGTTACTAGTGCCGTAAATAGACAAACTGTTCAATTGATTAATTTCGTTCGTAGAGCTACTTGGTCACTTTCAGTTTAAAACGTGTTTTTCCAGGAATCGCAAAAATTTAATAAAACTAGGCAGCGTGTTGTGTGATCAGCCAAAGCGTTCATTGGAGCGCGCCGTGTGGTGGACGGAGTACTTGCTGCGTCACGGCGGAGCAAGACATCTGCGCTCGCCCGCCGCCATCATGTCGTGGGCTCAGGATCTGGAGCTAGATCTGGTGCTTATTCATGTCCGATTGCTCCAGGCTTTGTTATATGTGTCGCATTGATTGTGAATTATTTGTGGAAGATTTTCACTCTTTGTAAAATGCACAAGAAAAATTAAAAAAAATGATGAACTTGTAATGATTTTTTTAAATCAATGATTAAAATGTAGTTGTTAAATTGTTGCTTCTTAGCTATATTTATTTTTCTGCAATAATATTAAATACTATATTATTGTTGTTGTTGTTAAGAATGTGATTGTAGCTGTGATCAGCACATTAATATGAAATTAAAGAATGAAAAACCTAAATTAAATAAATTAATAATTCGTTTAATTATTAATAATTAATCAAATTAATTAACACCAATTTCAAGTCGTTCGTGGTGCGTGTTTCGACTCACCATTTGATGATCTTCCGTGAGCACAAACGGTGTTTCCGCGGCCAGCTACGCGACCCCTCGCAGCGTAACACGACGCCGCCGTCTCTTCGTGTGCAGTAGTGGTCGGTCGAGCAATTATGTATTATGTTCTATGGGCCTTAGTTGCCTGAAATAAAGGACAAAATTAAATTAAATTAGATTATTTTTTTATTGAGTTCCAACAAGCTTCTCAATAAATCCGACGGCAATAAAGATGACGCGACGCAAACGAAGTCGCATTGTTTGCTAGTGTTATCTTATAGGATACTTTCATTTATTAACCTATTGGTATATAAGGAAACGCATTTATTTAGTTATCTAGCATAGCAATCCACACACGCTCAGAATAATGTTCGCATCAATAGCCTTTCTTTTACTAACTCTATCAATTTATTTCCAATAATGCGGCAAAAATACTGAATTATTTCCCCGTTCCGTCCATCAGTCATCAAATTGTGTTTCGGCCTCTAACTCAAGAACAAGCCAGGCGTGGGCATGAAGTCACAGTCACCACAACAGATTCTGCCTTCCCAAAGTGAGGAACACCAGCGAATCTTACAGAAATCGACTTCCACGACTTTTCTTACAAGAAGTGGAGAACACTTTACGAAGTTACTTCGACAGGCGATAATAATTTGATCTCACAAATCCGATTAGCATTCCACATGATTTCTGAGCTCGTCGAGATTCAGTTGAAAGAAGATAAAGTTTGATTTGCTATGTTTAGAAGCTTGTGCAAAACCAGCGTTACTTTTATCACACGTTGTTAAGGCACCCGTCATTCATGTGTCTTCTTTTGGTCCCATGAACTATAATGTGGAAACCATGGGATCATTCTGGCATCCAATATTATATCCAGATAGTTTGAGCAAGCGTTTGTACAATGTAACGAAGTGGGAATTATTCCTGGAATTGAGGAACTTTTATAGATTAGAAAATGTTATGCAGGAAGTTGAAGATTCAGAAAATGAAATGGGCAAAAGAATGTTTGGACCAAATGTGCCAACTATAAGTGAATTAAAAAATAAAGTTGAAATGCTGCTTGGGAACACCCATCCTATTTGGGAAGGAAATCGTTCAGTGCCTCCTAGTATTATCTATATGGATGGATTGCTTCAGAAAACTGTGAAAGAATTGCCAACGGCAAGTTTTTTATTATTTACGCTTATAATTTCCTAAATCTGAAAATAAAGTCGAGTCTACCGATTTATCCTTATACTTTATAAAATGCAACGAGTTTCAAATCAATCTAATATTGCTTTTAGGGTTTTAAATCTACATACATATGCCTAGGTATATGTATAGAGTAAAATTTTAATTTGTTTGGATAGTTTCCATATCGGTTTAAGTTGCTTCTTTATGGACAAGCAAGCGATGATTGCAGTTATTTCAAGTATTAAGAAAGGGTTCGAAGCCAATCATAATAAACAATAAGTACCTATTTAAATTAATGTTTAAAAAAGGCTACAGTTAGTCAGTGCCCTGCATTGCCTGACCCTTCTTCCCCTCTTTTTAATTTTATGAAAGACAGATATTTAAGCAATATTGAATCATTTTGATTACAATGTCATATTTCTTTGAGTTGGGTACAATGTCTACAATTTAATTCTTGCTCTAAAAATCTGAAACTATACTCCATACGTTTAGGTAGTAAAATAAAGGTAAACAAAAAAAAAACACTTGATATATAGATGCGAAATCTTTTATTTCAAATGTTAAAATCATATTATTTATAGTCAAACAATAATAGGCCCTAATCTAAATCTGAATCGAAATCTGAAGAACTATCTGTCACATTAATAATAAATCGTTCTGTTGTATCATAAATTATTTTGCTAGCTATAGTAACACAATTTAACGAAATCGAAACGCACTCGCAAAATCGAAAATGTCGATTGTTGAGAGCGCTTTCAAAGGTGTCTGGTTAACCGACTAAACGTAATATCTGCCACTTCAGTTGCCATACTACATCACAGTTGTACTTTTCAATTTAGCAATTCCTTGTATTTTCTAAAAGGTTTAGGGAACCTGTCTATTTGGGCTCTTTACAATAGGCAGATTACAAAATATTATATTACCTATTGTATAAATCTTACTAAGAAATTGTGCTTATGTAGTTACATCTAGGAAAAATAGTTTAAGAATAAATCATAAAGTTTAATATACATTAATAAAAACTTTTTCCAAAAAAAAACAACCGACTTCCAAAAAAACACTACAAAGTGAAAAATAACTTTAATTTCGGAAGTCGGTGTCTTTGGAGCTGTATTTGAATTTTTTGTCACCGCCTTCCGAAATTAAAGTTATTTTTCACTTTGTAGTGTTTTTTTTGGAAGTCGGTTGTTTTTTTTTGGAAACAGTTTTTATTTTTCACTTTTTAGTGGTTCACATGTGCTTATCCCTTCACAGCATACCGGCGTGATGTTATGTTATGAACTGGTGTAAGCAATAGACAGACATGAGATATCAGCAATCCCAGTCCATTTGCTATCATTTATTGAGGAGTTCCGTTGCCTATCTCCAAAGTTCTTCATCAAATCTTCACCAAATTGAAATGAGACCACTACGAGAAAGTACTCTTCCAAAAAATACCTAAATCGCTTTGTGTGCCTATAAAATTTGATGAGTTCTCTCTATTTCTCCAGGATCCCATCATCAGATCCTGACTTGATGATCATGGGACCACTTGGGAAGTATACCCTTTCAAACAAAAAAAAACAAAATCCAAATCGGTCCAGCCATCTTCGAGCAATCGGGGAACATACATAAAAAAAAAATAAAAAAAAAAGGTTCCGACGAATTGATAACCTCCTCCTTGTTGAAGTCGGTTAAAAAGAGGAGATTTTTTACACCGTATTTTTAAACAAGAAAGTGTCAACTATAAAAAAACCCTTTTTACGATTTGTTTACCTTTATTTAACTACCTAAACGTATGGAGTATAGTAAAGGATGACATTGAGTTAAATTTTAAAATATTTCTTCTGTCCCAGGGATTCCATATGTGGGTCGTAGGTAGCACAGCGTTATGAAAAGATTTAAAATTGAGTCAGGCGAGCAAAGTGACGCTACAATACTGTTATTGTTATGATCTCTGTAATACTTTATAGTTTTCTATGTCACAACATTTTATGGAAATACTCACACAATAATCCTAAAGATTTTGAATAAATTGTTAGCTTCCTATCTTCCTTTATTACAACTTCACATACTAAAGTAGTTTATCTTTGAAGTACTTATTCAATTACTACTCCTGACACAAACACAAATCAATGTTCTAGACTCGACACAGTTTCAAGAAACAAAAAACCTAAATAAAGAAGACACAAAAAAAAATCTCAGAGATCACAGTCTCTTATAAACTCCAAACATTTTCTTGCTCAGGTCATTATGAGGATCAAACAGATTAATTATGAGTGTGTGATGGTCTTTGAGGAAATAACCACAAGGCTTTAGTGGACTTGTCCAGTTTGTGAACATATTTATCATTAATCGTGTGGCTCAACTTAGAAATTAGCATAGTACCGACACTGCCAGTCTTAATCAGGAAAGCATTCATAAGATCACAGCTATTTCGGTTTTTAATGTTTGTTAGGTTTGCAGTGTTTCAATAAAAACAATCATGTACCTAGGGATAAATTTTTAATCAAACAGTTTTGTTGCAGGATATCAAACAGTTTCTAGACTCTTCAAAGGACGGCGTGATCTACATTAGTTTTGGTACAATTGTTCAACCGTCACTGTTTCCTCCAGAAAGAGTACAATTAGTGGCCAAAGTCTTCTCTTAATTACCTTACGACGTGCTGTGGAAGTGGGACAAAGATGAACTTCCAGGACGCTCTGAGAACATCAGAATATCTAAATGGCTGCCACAGTCACACCTTCTAATTAAGTGATAATAGTTTTAAGGACAACGGCCTCCTCATATGGGTTGCTAACTATAATTGCCTATTTTGGGGTTTTTGCCCCAAAGTTAATTTAACATGAACTTATTAGGGTTTTGAAATAATTGAAACTGATTCGTGTTTAAATAGAAGTGGTATTTTAGAAATGGCATAATTTATTCCCAAACTGATTTTGTATGTTTTCCGTTGTTTGGGAGGTTTCTAAAATCGTGTACACAGAAACCCTTTTAGATTATTTTTATTCAACATTTGACCCCTAATTTAAACATTCGATGTTCAACCAAATTTTGTTTATTATGCTTGGACCCAATTACGACTAGGTTTTGAGTAAGAACTTCGAGAGATTTAAATAACTATAGTACTTTGTCGTTTACACTATTTCATTTTTATTTTACAGGTGTTTATGATAAAATAAAGATCATTAGATTTACAGTTCAAAAACCTTAATTGCACCTAAGTTAAGGTTACAAATCACCATAAAATATTTTCTCTCTATCAAGCGATGAAACAGTAGGAAAAAATGACACATTAACAGTAAATGCCCAATCATACATACCTAAGTGTATTATGAATTTTCAGGGCATCCAAAGATCAAAGTGTTCATAACACAAGGAGGTCTTCAATACACAAGGCTATTACAGCGGGAGTACCTGTGATCGGTGTACCAATGTTGGGTGATCAATGGTACAATGTTGAAAAATATGAGCATTATGGTATTGGAGTACTTATTTGCTCACCATCACAGATGAAGATTTTAAGAACGCTTTTAACAATGTCATTGGTGATAAAAGGTTAGTCCGTGGCATCGCGATAAATTCTGATATTTTTGTGTTTCATACAAAATGTATCCTAAACATACTGTTAGGTACGTTTCATACAAGGAATTAGAATGTTAAGTACTTTAAAGTTGACCGCAAATTCTGAATGATTTACATTGATATGCCATAATTCTTGAACGATTTTCAAATATTTTAATAGGAGAAACAAAACCAAGAAAAAAATTGTAGTTAAAAAAAGTTAAATAAAAGGTATATTTACCAATAAATAACTAAAACTGAATCTATATTAACTAGATTTGGAAAAACTTTAAACAAAACTGGACATACACGGTGACAAAATTTTAAAAACATGAATGATTTTAACATCCTATTGGTCATATCAGTCTAAAATAAAATCGAATTTACTATCATTAAATATTAAGTCCGGGAACTTATCGCTTAGGCCGATATCAAGCGATTCACTTTTTGTAATTTTTGCCATTCATTCACATCTTTCACTCGATAAAAAACGTCTGAACACAAATTTGGCTTTTAGTTTAAAGCCAAATGTTCACGGATTTCGGCATTCGGCATCATTCAGAAAGCCTACCGAATGATCGAGAAATGAAATTAAAGGAGAAGGATAGTGTGTGGTGGATGGATGGGAGGGTCATTTTATTTCTTAGTCGGTGTCTTGTAAACAAAAAAATAGCATTCATTAGAGTGATATTATGCGCCTGATATAGTGGACACATCCGTAGACACACTCTGTAGGCACACTCAACTGCAAACGGCCTAAAGTCGCTATCAATGCGTGAAAAAAGAAATAGCCACATCGATTTTATGATATAATCATTTATATACTACAGATAATTTCGTCATGTCCGTGACTTAAAAGTTGCACAAAAATACAAAAATGCAACGTTGGTATTATAAAAAAATACCAACGCAGATGACTCGCATTTTATCATATCTAATTTATCAAACAAAAAAAGTCACCGATAATAATATTGATCGTACATATCGCGGCTGGTTTCCGTATAAAACACACGTTGATCAACTCGTTCGAATTAGTTGTAACCTGGCATCATAATGGCGCCGTTACTGGGTTTAGCATTGTGTCTTCTTCTACAAATTTTCGTCACTGACACGGCGAGGATACTAGCAGTGTACCCAATCCCGTCCATCAGTCACCAGATAACCTTCAGGCCAATAACGATGGAACTCCTCAAACGTGGACATGAAGTGACAGTGATAACACCAGATCCCATGTTCAAGAAAAGTGAAGCTCCAACGAACCTTACAGAAATCGATGTCCACGATGCATCGTATAAAGCGTGGGAGGCATTTATGGCAGCAGACAAAGGGACACAAGAAGATCTCATATCACTAATGAAGGTAGGAGTAGACGTTGTTATTAATACTGTGGACACGCAACTGCAAGTCAAAGAAGTCCAGGATTTAATCCAAGGAAAGGGAAAGTTTGATCTGTTGATCACAGAAGCGTGTGTGCGAACAGTATTAGCCTTTTCACATGTTTACAAAGTGCCTTTGATTCAAATTAGTTCTTTTGGAGCTTTATGGGATAATTATAAAGTAGTTGGAGCTCCGGATCATCCATTCTTGTATCCTGGAGCCATGAGACATAAAATCTACAATCTGACAATGTACGAGAAGATGAACGAATTATACTACAGTTACATGATAAATTATATAAATGAAAATGGTGCAGAAGCAGAGAACAAAATGTTAAGAAAACATTTTGGACCAAATCTTCCGGACGTGAAGGAACTCCTGAATAATGTCGAGATGATATTTTTGAACATCAATCCAATTTGGGAAGGAGGTCGCCCTGTGCCTCCAAGTGTCATCCATTTGGGAGGACTGCCCGAGAAACCGCACAAGGAATTGCCTCAAGTAAGCCATTATTTTATTATTGTGATTAATGTACCTATCATTAAAAAAAATCTTATTTAAAAATATTCAGTAGGAGGACAAAGCTGCGAGTTGTGTCGATTTGTGGTACAATAAATTAAAAAAATATGAATGCTCATTTCATGTGATTGAATGATACTAAAACTACTGAAATCCAACATCGTGGATCTGTTTACAAAACAAAAAGTTTTTACGTCTGTATTTTCAATTGTCCTACAGTTTGCTTCTGCTTAAGATAAATTGGTTCTAGCAGAATCAGTACGCAAAGTGACTTAACCTTAATCTTAATAAAAACTACATATAGGTGTGTGTGACACTACGTATACACATTAACCAGAAATTAGGTGTTAATGTAGTTTATGACAAAAGGGCTCCTTTAATTAAGATCAAGGATAAGGCAAATAGGACGGAAAAATATATGAAGATATTTAAATGTGAAAAAAATCTTTTATCATGCCATCAGTGGGTCAGTACATATACAAAAGAAAAACGAACAATAATAGTGATGAAAGAGATTAAAAAAAAAGGAAAATTAGTTTATTCGACGGTGGAAACTTGTTTTTTAATCGTGCCCAAGGTTTAGTGACAAAATTTTCGCTTATGACCACATTGAGCTTACGCGGGCTATGTCAAAATTAATGATGAAGTAGTGCATTTCTGTGTTTATGAAAAATGTTACGACAGTTTTGTATGCGAGTCCACTTTGCATTCCTGTTTGATCCATTGTGCCTCGCTGATGAAGGCCGATAAAAAAGGCCAACTTAAGCTTTATGAAATTATACCTTAACTATCTATGAATATGAATACATTTTAGTCTAATTAGTTTACTTTGATATTTTTATTTTCAGGATCTAAAATCATTTCTAGATTCGTCAAAGCATGGCGTTATTTACATAAGTTTTGGTACAAATGTGCAACCAAGTCTTCTCCCTCCGGAGAAGATACAAACGCTCGTAAATGTTTTCTCTAAAATGCCTTACGATGTGTTGTGGAAGTGGGATAAGGACGTACTACCTGGGAAGTCAGCTAACATCAGGATATCCAAGTGGCTTCCGCAGTCAGATCTGCTTAGTAAGTAAAGCTGATATTTTTTTTGTTTGTTTTTCAATAGACTTGTAACTATCCCCATTTATATCCGACAAAAAGGAGGCTTATGATTTTGACGGGTTTGTATATATGTATAATATATGAGCGTCTGTTCCCTCTTAACTTTTTATCATAATTTGACAAATGATTCTATAAACAAAGGGAAAACGTGCCGGTGGATGAAAAATTGAAGTGCTAGTAATATATTGAGTAATTAGGTTTGATTGTTTGCATAGTCCTCTTCACCGTATCCAGTGACAGTGACCCAGACTACTGTTCTCTCCTTTCGTGAGCTCTCTTATGGCTAGCAAAAGCAAATTTAGTTTTAAAAACCCGGTCACACCGCGTACTGAAAAGCTGATCAGCAGCTTCGTTGTATGTATAATGCGTTGAATGTATAGCTTATGAAAGCTTTGGGCGACTTTTGCGTATTGGGCACTTCTTTTATAATTCTTCTAGACGATTCGTTTCAAAGCATTCTGCTAGTTTGTTGATTGAAATGCACCACTTTTGACGGTCTTGAGCAAGCTCGTGCCATTGAACAACAGGTATACCGAACGTCATAAGGTGACATTTGAGGACGTCTCTGTAGCGCAAGTTTTGCCCACCCTATACACGGTTTCCCTGGGAAAGTTCTCAGCAGAAAGCGGTTTTAGGTAACCTACTGTTATCCATGCGCTGTACATAACCACACCATATCAGTTGGGTATTTATCAAAATCGCCTCCATGCCCATAATTCTAGTGCGCCTTAGCACCTCCGTGTTGAAAACACGATCTTGCCATTTTGTGCGAAGAAAAGACCGAAGGCACCATAGGTGGAATGTGTCAAGCCTTTTTATATCACTTCAAATACACCAAGTTTCTGCGGCATAGGTACAGCAGAACAGGTAGAACTAGGCCCTTATAAACGCATACTATAATTTTTCCCAAAGGCTGCGGCTGCCTCAGCAATTCGTACTGGAATTTCAGACGTCAGCCTATTGTCGTTGCAGACCGATGTAGCGTTCTCTCTCTCTCTCTTTCTCTCTCTCTCTGTGTATTTCTTAAAAGAAAATCAGCTTTCTGGGTTTTTTAGATGCCAAAGCCAATATAGTGAAGTCAAAATGAAAATCAATGATGGCAGCTGCGAAAATTTTCGTATTTTTTATCATGAGTTTCGTTTTCACGGTTTTTGAGGGTGCTAAAGCCGATAGTGAGGTCAGATGCTAATTGTGCTTGTCGCAAAAATTAAAAACAAAATGCTGCAAATGCTAAAGTATGGTTGTATTAATGCACAAGTGGTGATAAAGTTATTACGAGGTCGACTATGAACCAAAAAATACACTACTGACAAATTAATTAATTGAATCCTTTCTTCCCTTGCAGAACACCCCAAAATTAAATTGTTTGTAACACAAGGAGGTCTACAGTCGACAGATGAGGCTATCATAGCAGGAGTACCGCTGATTGGTGTGCCAATGTTGGGCGACCAATGGTATAATGCAGAAAAATATGAACATCACAGAATTGGAGTCAAACTGGAATTGTCGTCGCTTACTGAAGAATCATTTACTAATGCGGTACAAAAAGTTATTGGAGATGACAGGTAAATTAAATTTGTATGATACTTTTAAATCAATTCTTATTTATTACAATATTCTTATTGAACATGGGTTTTGGTTTTTTGAACATTATTGTGGTCACAAAAGAACCAGAAATATTTATCCTAAAGCTGCAAGCTACTCCCAGTTCTATAGGGTGTAGCACAAAACTTAATATAATTTTTCCTCAAAATGATCCAAAAACATATAAAGATTTATTACAAAGGTTTGCCTTTGATAATCACCCTCATCACATGAACAGTTAAAATTTTAGACCATAGTAATTTTATATATTTGCTTATCAGTATCCAACACAAAAAAGCCAGGAGGACCATTACCGTAATTAAAACAGTTCGAAATCTAGATGCAATTTCATCTCAGTGATAATTATTGCCAATTACCTGTCAAACATATAGAAAGATTCGAGGTATTTTGGTTACATCAAGACAGATTGGCGTTCTTTAAAGTACGGGAACTTTCCCATATATAAGTTTTGGAAACACCAGAAGGATAACCAATCTTTTCTCCTTGCAGCTACCGCAAAAATGTTGCCCACCTAAGGACTCTCATGCTCGACCAGCCAATGAAACCATTAGAACGTGGAATATGGTGGATTGAGCACGTGCTGCGTCACGGCGGTGCGAAGCATCTTCGAGCGCCCGCCGCCAACATGTCGTGGGCGGAGTATCTCGAATTTGAACTCCTTGCTATAGTATTATCAGTCTTGCTCTCCGTATTTTTAATTATAGCTGTAGCAGCTTATAGTTTGTATAAGTTTGTTTCTAATAACTATGTTAGTAAGACGAAGGTTAAAACAAGTTAAAGTAGCTGAAAATGTTGTTGATGCCTGCCAGTCTATACTGTAATAAAAAATAATTTAGCTGAAGTAAACTTATAGTGAGCTTGAAGTGAGCTGTCAATAGTTTCAATCCCATCAGGTAGAATGACAGATTACTTCACCTACGTTCTCACGGTGAGATTTATACATAATAGATGGACTGTTTTGTAAAATATTTCCATGTCATTCCAAAACGCGTTCTAACTGTGGTCTAAGACTAAGACATCGAGACTGGATTAAAGAAAGACTGAAAGTCATGCCATTAGCTATACAGATAGTTGTTCCGGGTTAGTCTGTTTGTGTATTAGTGTACCTATGTGTTTTCATACATAAATCTCAAATACACAAACATTTCTTCTTTGTAGGGGTGATTGTGCTTACACTCACCACTATAAAGAGAAATTCTAAGAACTAGAACAAGTCAGCCTCAAAAACATGTACATAATGTCAACGGGAATTAATTTTTGATTGTCTACAAATTTTTGTTCCATTAACAGTAATGTAACAAAAATGTTTACAAATCAATTTGTAGCTACAATTAAGTACCTAATGTGTAATTATGTCTAGTGATACAAAATAATGAAACAAAGATTGCAGACGACTAAATGATTTTTTGTTGATGTCGTTGATACAGGGTCAAGTTAAAATACGACAAAACGAAAAAAATAATGAGTGTTTGGGGTCAACGATTAATAGTCACTTGAAATATCTGTTTTAAAATCTGTTTTTTTTCTTGTGTTAACTTTACAGACGTGATTGGGTATCGATAACAGCTTAGCACGATAAAACACAATAAAAAACTGATTTTCTTAACTAATTCAAGTAACTACACTACCAGTGGTTGTTAGTGGTTAGTGGTTTTTTTTTTTAATGTAGTTTCGCTAAATAATTTAATTTGATCTTCTAAATATATAGTTTTGAGGCTGACTGTACCTGTGGGTAACGTCTTATATACAATTTCTAATATAATGTATTTTTGTGATAATAATTATAAATAAATATTATTCGTTAAGTTTTTTGTTCAATTAATAATAAAAAGTTAATGGTTAATGCTGACTTTTATTTTAACAGACAGATACCTGACCAACTTGATTGATCTATTTGCCATACCTATTAATTTTATGATCTGCGCAATGTTAATACATTGTGCACAGTCCTGGATTGGCCATATTATGGGCAAATCGGGCAAATACCCGATAGGCCGGCCAAAGTGTGGCAGATAGGTGGTCCACTAACTTTTGCTATTTAAAAATAGCATCGCGGTACATCAATTCAAATACCGTCCGCTACTGTTAAGTACAGGACCTAACTCAATTTGTATCCTGTATATAGATGACCTAAAACTCTTTGCCCCAAATAATTTGCTACTGATGGAGCTACTGAAAATAACTGAAACATTTAGTAGCGCCGTCTAGATAGAATTTGGTGAGGATAAAAGTGCAGTCATGAATGTAAAGCGAGGAGAGATTTTGGAATCCCACCTCCGCCCACGACATATTGGCGGTGGGCGCGTGCAGATGTCTCGCGCCACCGCGACGCAGCACGTGCTCCGTCCACCACACGGCGCGCTCCAGTGTGGGCTATGGCTGTGGCTGGTCACGCAACACGCTGCCAAGTTTTTTAATATTGTGACCATAACTGAAAACTAATTGAAATTAGATATATTGTTAACATTACTCGTAACGTTACTCATTACGCACACGCCTTTGCTAGGACAAAGGCCTATGCGTATGTGTGTATTGCTATGTATGTGTGTGTGTGTAGGCCGTGCGGTATTATTATTTTTATATAAATGATTATTACTTACTTAGGAGGTCTGCCTGAGGAAGCCATTTTGATATCCTAATGTTCTTAGAGCGTCCTGGAAGTTCATCTGTGTCCCACTTCCAAAGGACGTCGTAAGGTAGTTGAGAGAAGACTTTGGCCATCAATTTTACTCTTTCTCGAGGAAGCAGTGAAGGTTGTACGTTTGTGCCAAAGCTTATGTAGATCATGCAGTTCTTTGAGGAGTCCAGACTAGTTTTGAGATCCTGTAATCGATAATTTTGGAGTTAGTTATCTTTTATTTGAAGAAACCACATTATTTTATGCTACATCATTTGGGTTACGTTAATTTTAACTGTATTACTTTAATTTTAACTTATATTTGTAACACTATTTTCACAAAAGTTTCCACTACTAGTTTCCTTATATTATATTATAATGAAGTGAAGGTTGAAAATATAGCATCAACGTATCCCTTGTTGATGTTTACTCTCAGGACATAGATGACTAACATTAATGTTCAAGAAGTAATAATGTGGAAATTAGATGTAGTAAAACTTTCTAAAGAATCTTATGATAGTAATATATTAAAATTAGAAGTTATTAGAGAATTGCATTTAAAATATAATGTTTGGTTTACTACATATACAGATGGGTCGAAGGGTGTAAAAGGTCGTGGAGCAGTCTTTTATGTACCTAGTGAGCAAATTAGTGTGAAAATAATTGTTTTAAAATAGATACGAATGCGTCTATTATGATATTGGAGCTGATTGCGTTCCTGAAGCATTGACTTATGGTGGTGGTGGTCAACATAAAAACATTGTTATTTGTACAGACAGTAAAAGTTTGTTACAACATTTAGATCGTTGTGCCTCTGGCCAACGAGGTTTGTCGCTGGATTAAGTTATTATTTCTAAGATCGGTGAATTAATTGTAAAAGGTGTGCATAGTGGGATACAGAGCAATGACAGGGCTGACATATTGGCAAAATATGCAGCTAAAAATGAAAAATTATCTAATGTAACGCTAGATTATGCAGACGTTTTACCTACATTAAAAAATAAGTGTAACGATGATTGGAAGGAATATTTTGATGAAAGTTTATTGGAAAAAGGTATTTATCAATAGTAATTTAAGTAGAAAATTAGTTTTTACAACTCATAGACTCCGATCTGGACACATTCCATGTGATAAGTTTGCGTTCATGATGAGAAAGACTAATTCGCCTAATTGTGTGGAGTGTGGAGTTGTGGAAGACTTACATCACTAATTGATGATGGATTGTTTCGGTATGAGTCTCAGAGAAATCATCTGTTTGGGACCTTGAGGTTGCACCGACTTGATATGGGCACATTTCATAAAATTCTGTGCCCACCACGCGGTGATGATGCGAAGAGTCTGTTCAGGTTCATGGCCCAAATTTAATTAGAAGCAATTGTATTAAGGGTACGATGGGATTGCCATACATACGCATTGCGATTATAAAAGTCCCTAATTAAATAACGTTTTTTTTTTATTTGAAAACTTTGTAAATACCGGCCAAGTGCGAGTAGGACTCGCGCACGAAGGGTTCCGTACCATTATCTATAAAAATGGCAAAAAATCACGTTTGTTGTACGGGAGCACCATTAAATATTTATTTTATTTAGTTTTTTAGTACTTTTTGTTATCGCGGCAATAGAAATACATCATCTGAGAAAATTTCAACTGTATAACTATCACGGTTCATGAGATACAGCCTGGTGACAGACGGATATACAGACAGACGGACGGACAGCGGAGTCTTAGTAATAGGGTCCCGTTTTACCTTTTGGGTACGGAACCCTAAAAATCAACCTACTGTTGGCAATTATTTTATTGGCTTTTGATGTAATCCACCCAGATAAACAACACTTGGAGGCACTGGACGATTACCTTCCCATGAAGGATACGTATTCAAAAATAGCATATCGACATTATTTTTTAGTTCACTCATAGTCGGCGCGTTTGGTCCAAACATTCTTACAGCCATTACATTTTCTGCATCTTCAACTTCTTGCATAATTAAACATACTTTAATGCATCAAACAAATCATCAAAGTCAACTCTTAATTTATTTCGACACAAAAGCATAAGAAAAGTACTTAATAATTAAAACAACGATATACAAATGAAATACAAAAACAAAAGGACACATAGGCGTCGAAGTATTCCTCCGCATCGCTGTCATCAGGAAACGTGCCCCGAAGACTGGCAGCATTGCCACGTTCAATGGCAATGCTAATTCTTTGGCCAAAGAACGACCCAGCCCTCTGGTCACGTGAAGTGTCGACCAGCCGGCGAGAAATTTCCTTAAAGAGGAGACGTGCTTTCGGGCCCCATGACCCGAGAGTTTCGACCCCAAACGGCTCAAAACTGTAGTTACCCATAAGGTTACAGTATATACGCCGCTTGAGGGTCTCAGCAACAGCAGTGGCGGCGCCAGCACAGCCGGCCATGCTAGGAGCATGGGATGGCGCAAGGGTGTCGACACATGTTGCGTCCCACACCAGAGGTCTTCCCACCTTCCAAGGCAATAACGTCATGCCGTCTGGTCTCTTCCCATCGTCACGTACCAAGCCGTTTGGTTCTAATACCGCTGGTACGCCGACGGTGACAAGGGCTCGACGAATAATATCGTTGATGCTGGCGTGGCGTGCTATGCGACCTGCGCTTCTGCAGCAGGACAGGCCATGGTGCCCGAGACTGTCGACAGCTTCACCGCAGTGACACCGATGTGGAGCAACACAAGGTGCGCCCAAGCGGAGACACGTAGTGAGCCGAAACAATGAGTCATCCAACTTCTTGCTGCATACGTTTAAACTGATGAAAATTCTACAATTGCAGTACTTTCTCCCACTTTGACAAATTGTACAAACGCTGATTAAATTGGTCTGGGTACAATAAAGGATGCCAGGCTCCTCCCTTCCACATTGAAGTTCAAGGCACCGAAAGAAGACACTAGAATCACGGGCGCCTTAACAACGTGTGACAGAAGTAATGCTGGTCTTACACAAGCTTCTAACAACAGCAAATCCAATTTTTCTTCCTTCAACATTTTTTGCACTTGATCCACATTCATTTGCATCTCGACGAGCTTTGCCATCATATGGAATGCTAATCGCATTTGTAAGCGTAAATCACCTATAGATGTGTGTTTATACAGAGTTTTATGGTTTTATTCAGTATAAGTCTGACACGCTCTCCTGCTCCATCCAGAGCGGGAGAAGTTATTTGAAGATTTTCCAACCAATAAAAAATACCCCCAGGGGGTGAAACTGAACTTTCATACAATAGACAATTTTGTTTGGGTAAACATTTCATAAGTGATTCACGAAGTTGCGTAATACGTTCATTCATTCCAAAGGCCATCACTTAAAATACTAACAGATAAACAAATCGCTTTGTCATCATGATTGTTGTAATGACCTTATAGCCCGGAAGTAGTGGTTATCAAACCCACTGGGCGAAAAAGCGCGCGACAAAATCTTGATATAAGTTTGTCTTGTGCCAAAACGAGATGTCACTATGCCAACACCTAGTTGTGTCTTCTTTGACGCGAGATAACGTTACGAGAAAATTTTGTCACACGATAAAACGTAGAAAATAAACTCCTAAAACTGTAGTTTGTACATTTACCCCGAAACAAATCTTTTAATAACTTCGAAACCAGTGGTCCGACTTACACAATTCCAAAACTGGAATATGCGTTTTATACATAGCGTATAGCCCGTTCTTTTACTCTGTCATGGGTGACTGCTTAGCTCTTGAAAGGTATAAGTAGCGGGATGTTAATCATACCTGAAACTATCTACTTTTTTCCCTAGTAGCAGTAGTAGCCCAGTGAAGTAATGAAGTATTTCGATTGTTGTCATAGACTGGTATTTGTGTTCGCATTCATATAGTCTCATTTTCTACGTAAATGTATGGCAAGATTCTTTGCCATTTCCGACATTTGTAATACTCAAACCTTTGTGGGCCCATAGAGTTTTTTGATCACTATGAGAAATAGGATCGAGTGGCACTATGTTTTTTTTTCATGCTGACTATACATTTTTTTTTTTTTTTGTGAATGCGAATAAGAACAGTTGCCTGAGCCCGTTTTCATAGAGCGACAATGGTTGAATTACCTACCCTTGTTGCCTCATTCAACCTGTATAACATCACTGCTACTTATACTCCATTTGAAATAAGATTAGACATTTAAGTAAAACTTTTTTACAGTCCGATCAACCGATTTTGACTTCTTATTTGCGTTGTTGGCATGACAAATGGCAGCTGCAGTAAACAGTTGGTATTGTAACTACTTTTTTGCTTTTAATGCCATCCTTATGTGTACGGTATAGAAGTCAGAATCGGTTGAACGGACTGTAAAAATGTTGGTTTTAATTTCGAATCTTATTTCAAATGGAGTATAGATGCATAATGGAAATGCGTGATGATAATCATTTATAACGTTAATAATATTGTAACTTTCCGCAATTGTCTAACATTTAGGCCCGACTTTTTACAATTTGGGTAAACTATAGAAGAATACGAATAAATTGCAATACTGCTCATCCCTCATGACAAAAACCGAGATACTATAATAATCTATATACTTAAAATAAAATCGTAGCAAATTCAAAACTGTACATTGATTTTTTATTTCTTTTTTGTAATTGTTACGTGGTCTGGGAACGATTCTAATGCCGATTTTTTTTTTTTTGAGTTTTTGTCTGTTTTTCTATTCGTCTAAATGTATGTCCCAGCATCACGCCAAAACTATCGAATAGATTTGGTTCAAATTTTGCACACATAATTCCTTTATGTCTGCGCAGACCGTTGGGAAGACCGTTGTGTAACAGACAAATAGACAAAAATTCTAAAAAAAATATTTTCAGCCTTACAATCGTTCCCAGACCTCGTAAAAATTACAAAAAAATAAAACTGTGTACAGTTTTGACTTCGCTACGATTTTATTATATGTATAGATTAGTGTTAGTATAGATAAACCAAAAATCTGAGGAAAACACACTAAGAATAACAATATTTCTACAACGTTATCAAAGCCTGACAAATAAACGATCGAAATAAACAACTTACTTGTCATCAATAATTGTATTTATTGTACTTATCTGCACTGGTTTTCGTATAAAACACATGTCGATAAACTCGTTCGAATCACTTGTAACCTAGCATCGCAATGGCAACCTTAGTGCATCTAGCATTGTGTGTTCTCATACAAATTTTCGTCACTGACGCGGCGAGGATATTGGCAGTGTACCCAGCCCCGTCCATCAGTCACCAGGTAACCTTCAGGCCGATAACGATGGAACTCCTCAAACGTGGACATGAAGTGACAGTAATAACACCAGATCCCATGTTCAAGAAAGGTGAAGCTCCAAAGAATCTTACGGAAATCGATGTCCACGATGTATCGTACAAAATGTGGGAGTTGTTCATGGCAGCAGAAAAAGGGAAAAAGGAAGATCTAATATCACAAATGAGAGTAATAGTACAAATAATTATCAACATTGTGGACACGCAACTGCAAGTCAAAGAAGTCAAGCATTTAGTCCAAGGAAAGGGAAGTTTTGATCTCTTGCTCACAGAAGCATGTATTCGGCCAGTATTAGCCTTTTCACATGTTTACAAAGTGCCTTTGATTCAAGTTAGTTCTTTTGGAGCTTTATGGGATAATTATAAAGTAATTGGAGCCCCGGAACATCCATTCTTGTATCCTGGAAGTATGAATCAGAAAATCTCCAATCTGACAATGTACGAGAAACTGTATGAATTGTACAATAATTACATAATAAATAATTTATTTGAAAGTATGGCAGAAGCAGAGACCAAAATGATAAGGAAACATTTTGGGCCAGATATTCCGGATTTTAAAGAACTACAGAATAACGTTGACATGTTGTTTTTGAATATCAATCCAATTTGGGAAGGAAGTCGGCCTGTGCCACCGAGTGTCATCCATTTGGGAGGACTACCCAAGAAACCGCACAAGGAATTGCCTCAGGTAATATATTTTTGTGATTCATGTATTATTAAAAATATGCTTGGTTAAAATATTCTGTATTGCGTATTGTGTCGATTTGTGGTAGAATAAAAAATAACGAATAAAATAATAAATGCTTATCTCATGTAATTTTTCCATCATTCAGTAGGTGATTGAAAGATGACTGCTGAAATTAGTGTAGGTATTATAAAAAATATGCTTAGTTGGAAAAAATCTTCAGGAGGGCGGGCTGCTTGTTATGTACATTGAGGTTAATTATCATAAGTTCGAAAAATATTTGACCGTATTAAATTTCACCCAAAAATTTTTAATTATTGTCGTTTCGTTTTTTTTTTACTTCATCAAAGTCACATCTGCCACTATATCAGTTGACCAATTCGATTTTTTTCGTTACTCCGACGTTTCATTTGATCAAAAAACTTTTTACCGTAGTTATACTTAGCCGAAATAAGATTTATGAACAAAAGTGGTTTGTAAGTGGTAAGATAAGATAGTATTTATTTGCTTAAACATGTGTCATACATACAATTGAAGACATGCATGCAAGATGTTAAAAACAAACAAGCACAGACATGTTTGCCACATGATGTGACGTGCAAATGTCAACAAATATTTTTAATTAAAACATTCTCTTAAAATAGCAATAAATTTAGTATTTAAATAATAATAGTAATGTTTTAATCCAGCCCTGGTCCAGGGCATGGTACGGAACGAGAGTGCATGGTTAGCCGTCACCTCCTTCTGCGAAACAGTAATGCTCGCGAAGAGGGAGGCGGCGCACGTGAGGAAGAGGCAGTATATGCGCCCTCATGGCCGTAGCCGCGGCGGGAAACGCCCTGGGCGTCAGGAATCCCAGGCTGATTCCCGGCCACCGTAGGCGCGGGCTTGCAGACGGCGAGTAATGGGTAGCTCGCTGTCCGGTAAGGACCAAGCCCGGGTCGACGGCGCGTTGTTTTCCATGCGCGTCTCAAAGAGATGTCAGCACCAACTGGTGGGGTCCGCAAGGGCCGATGCCTGCCAGGGGTGCGAGTTGTTCGAAAGAGATAAAGCGGCCCCTGGCACATAGGCAACTGAGGGAGCACGGGTGGGTTTTTATCGGTAAAAGTCTGACACGCCCTCCTGCTCCACCCAGAGCGGGAGAAGTCATTTGATGATTTCCCAACCAAAAAAAAAAAACCATTGAACTTCGCACCAATTTAGATCTAACTTCTTTTGTCGTTGAAGTCAACAACCAAGGCATATATCATAATATTGAATTTGAATCTCATTTCACATTTCTGTTTTTGATGGGATTTATCTTTTCAGGATCTAAAATCATATTTAGATTCATCGAAGCATGGCGTTATATACATCAGTTTTGGTACAAATGTGCAACCAAGTCTTCTCCCTCCGGATAAGATACAGACGCTATTAAAAGCTTTCTCTAAAATGCCTTACGATGTGCTGTGGAAATGGGACAAGGATGTACTACCTGGGAAGTCAGCTAACATCAGGTTATCCAAGTGGCTGCCGCAGTCAGATTTGCTCAGTAAGTTGATATTTATATAACTATATTTATTAGAATTGTCAATATCCCTTTTTTGGTCCAAATATTTTCAAAATCGTTTTTTTGTCATCAGTTTGTCATTCAATGAATCTGTCGTGGTATTCAAAAACTATTGCATCTTAAAAATTAGGTGTAGCCAAATTTAAGTTCGTGCTAGGGAGTGCAACGTTTATGAATTTTATGACATACCTACAAGTGATTTTGAGCCTAATAGTGATAAAATAATTACGAATTCGACTATGAACCAAATAATGCACTACTCACAAATTCATTAATTGCATCTTTTCTTCCCTTGTAGAACACCCCAAGATTAAACTATTTGTAACACAAGGAGGTCTACAGTCAACAGACGAGGCTATCACGGCAGGAGTACCGCTGATTGGTGTGCCAATGTTGGGCGATCAATGGTACAATGTAGAGAAATATGTACATCACAGAATTGGAGTCAAACTGGAATTGGCGTCGCTTAGTGAAGAAACATTTTCTAATGCCGTACAAAAAGTTATTGGAGATGACAGGTAAATTAAAATTGTATACTACGCTATCTTCTTCTTTAATCGGTCTCTCATTACTGAGGATCGTGTTCACTGGACGCCTTTAAGCAGACAATCTGCCTCCATCGACTCCGGTCTGAAGTTGCCATCACCACCTGCTGAAATTTGTTGGAAGAGGTAGCTTCCTTTATTTGGTCAGACCATCGTGTTGGCGACCAGCCCCGTGCTCTCTTTCCTTCGGTATTGGCAGCAATGACCAGCTTTTCAAGGCTGCTATCTCCCCTTCGCTTTATGTGGCCGAAGTAGCTTAAAATACGTTGTAGGCAAATTGTAATTGACAATCGGGTCTTGATATTGAGCTGAGATGGGACAGATACATTTGCGCGTTTGGCTCTCCGTGGTATTCGGTGCATTCTCCTCCAGCATCACATTTCAAATGCGTCTACCCTCTGTCTTTCTCTTACTGCATTGGATGTCACATTTCAAAGCGCCCGATTGTTTTTCCGCACGATCTATCACCATGAGCTTGGTTTACTACGCTATACTCAATTAAAATAATATGCATACTATTTCTAGGCTTCTTTTAAAATATTTTTAAGCATTTAAAAAACGATTAAAAAAAGATTTTCTCGCCTGGACAGTTATATTGAAACAATATTGTCTTTTTATTTTAATTATTCCTAATCAGAACCATTGCTTTTCAACAATATCTCATCAGTGACCAACACAAGACAGTCCAGAGTACGAAATCATCATCATCGTCATTATAGGCTCTGATTACTTCAGAAACTGGACGACGGTGTCACGATACTGGCTGTCCAGTACACAGCATTTTTAACGCCTGTTGACATTCAGGTGTCTAGTGGCCTAGTGGTGACAGCCGTGGCTTACGAGTTGTAGGTTTGAAAACATGTGACACCTACAAACTATGTACTATATAGTATAGTACTGGGTCTTCGTGGCAGATTATAGGCTACTTCCTCTCTCGGATATGAGGCCTGTGACCCAGCACTGAGAACATTATAGGCTGATTTTGCTAATGTTAACATCCGTAGCAATATGATGGAACCACTTTCCTTGGAAAGCTTTAGCGACAATCTATGTCAATAACTAGGTAAACATGTTAATTAATTAATGAATTAATTAACATGTTTATTGAAATTTAATGAAATCTGTCTCAATCTGTCAGATATACAACTGTAAACCCCCCCCCCTACAGATGAACTTTTCAAATAGCAGAATAACCATTTATTTCTTCTTTCAGCTACCGCATAAATATTGCCCACCTAAGGACTCTCATGCTCGACCAGCCAATGGAACCATTAGAACGTGGAATATGGTGGATTGAGCACGTGCTGCGTCATGGCGGCGCAAAGCATCTCCGATCGCCAGCCGCCAACATGTCGTGGGCGGAGTATCTCGAATTTGAACTCCTTGCTATAGTATTATCAGTCTTACTCTCCGTATTTTTAATTATAGCCGTAGCAATTTATAGTTTGTATAAGTTTGTTTCTAATAACTATGTTAGTAAGACGAAGGTTAAAACAAGTTAAAGTAGCTGAAAATGTTGTTGATACTTGCCGGTCTATACTGCAATAAAAAATAATTTAGCTGAAGTAAGCTTATAGTGAGCTTGAAGTGAGCCGTCAATAGTTTCAATCCCATCAGATAAAATGACAGATTACTTCACCTACGTTTTCACGGTGAGATTTATACATAATAGATGGACTGTTTTGTAAAATATTTCCATGTCATTCCAAAACGAGTTCTAACTGTGGTCTAAGACCAAAGCATCTAGGCTGGATTAAAGAAAGACAGTCATAGCAATAGCTATACAGATAGTTGTTCCGGGTTAGTCTGTTTGTGTATTAGTGTACCTATGTGTTTTCATACACAAATCTCAAATACACAAACATTTCTTCTTTGTAGGGGTGATTGTGCTTACACTCACCACTATAAAGAGAAATTCTAAGAACTAGAACAAGTCAGCCTCAAAAACATGTACATAATGTCAACGGGAATTAATTTTTGATTGTCTACAAATTTTTGTTCCATTAACAGTAATGTAAAAAAAATGTTTACAGATCAATTTGTAGCTACAATTAAGTACCTAATGTGTAATAATGTCTCGTGATACAAAATTATGAAACAAAGATTGCAGACGTCTAAATGATTTTTTGTTGATGACTGTATGTATACAGGGTCAAGTTAAAATAACTAGCAAAACTCCGCGCACATTGAAATACGACGAAACTAAAAAAATTATGAGTGTTTTTTTGGGGCCAACGATTAATAGTCACTTGAAATATCTGTTTTAAAATCTGTTTTTTTTTCTTGGGTTAACTTTACAGACGTGATGGGTATCGATAACAGCTAAGCACGATCAAACACAATAGAAAACTGATTTTCTTAATTAATTCAAGTAAGACAAACATGAAATCCTTTGTTTCGTTATTTTATCGTGTTTAGATAATGTAGTTTCGCTAAATAATTTAATTTGATCTTGTAAATATATAGTTTTGAGGCTGACTGTACCAGTGGGTAACGTCTTAGATACAATTTCTAATAAAATGTATTATTGTGATAATAATTATAAATAAACATTATTTGTTAAGTTTTTTGTTCAATTAATAATAAAAAGTTAATGGTTAATGCTGACTTTTATTTTAACAGACAGATACCTGACCAACTTGATTGATCTACTTGCCATACCTATTAATTTTATGATCTGCGCAATGTTAATACATTGTGCACAGTCCTGGATTGGCCATATTATGGGCAAATCGGGCAAATACCCGATAGGCCGGCCGGGGTTTGGCACATAGGCGGTCTACTTACTTTTATTATTTAAAAAATAACATCGTGGCACATCGATTAAAATACCGTCCGCTACCGTTAAGTACTGGACCTAACTCAATTTATATCCTAACTAGTAAAAGAAAGAAAGTAACTGAAATATTTATTAGCGCCGTCTAGATAGAATTTGGTGAGGATAAAAGTGCAGTTATGAATGTAAAGCGAGGAGAGATTTTGGAATCCCACCTCCGCCCACGACATATTGGCGGTGGGCGCGTGCAGATGTCTCGCGCCACCGCGACGCAGCACGTGCTCCGTCCACCACACGGCGCGCTCCAGTGTGGGCTATGGCTGTGGCTGGTCACGCAACACGCTGCCAAGTTTTTTAATATTGTGACCATAACTGAAAACTATTGAAATTAGATATATTGTTAACATTACTCGTAACGTTACTCATTACGCACACGCCTTTGCTTAGACAAAGGCCTATGCGTATGTGTGTATTGCTATGTATGTGTGTGTGTGTAGGCCGTGCGGTATTATTATTTTTATATAAATGATTAATACTTACTTAGGAGGTCTGCCTGAGGAAGCCATTTTGATATCCTAATGTTCTTAGAGCGTCCTGGAAGTTCATCTGTGTCCCACTTCCAAAGGACGTCGTAAGGTAGTTGAGAGAAGACTTTGGCCATCAATTTTACTCTTTCTCGAGGAAGCAGTGAAGGTTGTACGTTTGTGCCAAAGCTTATGTAGATCATGCAGTTCTTTGAGGAGTCCAGACTAGTTTTGAGATCCTGTAATCGATAATTTTGGAGTTAGTTATCTTTTATTTGAAGAAACCACATTATTTTATGCTACATCATTTGGGTTACGTTAATTTTAACTGTATTACTTTAATTTTAACTTATATTTGTAACACTATTTTCACAAAAGTTTCCACTACTAGTTTCCTTATATTATATTATAATGAAGTGAAGGTTGAAAATATAGCATCAACGTATCCCTTGTTGATGTTTACTCTCAGGACATAGATGACTAACATTAATGTTCAAGAAGTAATAATGTGGAAATTAGATGTAGTAAAACTTTCTAAAGAATCTTATGATAGTAATATATTAAAATTAGAAGTTATTAGAGAATTGCATTTAAAATATAATGTTTGGTTTACTACATATACAGATGGGTCGAAGGGTGTAAAAGGTCGTGGAGCAGTCTTTTATGTACCTAGTGAGCAAATTAGTGGTGAAAATAATTGTTTTAAAATAGATACGAATGCGTCTATTATGATATTGGAGCTGATTGCGTTTCTGAAGCATTGACTTATGGTGGTGGTAACATAAAAACATTGTTATTTGTACAGACAGTAAAAGTTTGTTACAACATTTAGATCGTTGTGCCTCTGGCCAACGAGGTTTGTCGCTGGATTAAGTTATTATTTCTAAGATCGGTGAATTAATTGTAAAAGGTGTGCATAGTGGGATACAGAGCAATGACAGGGCTGACATATTGGCAAAATATGCAGCTAAAAATGAAAAATTATCTAATGTAACGCTAGATTATGCAGACGTTTTACCTACATTAAAAAATAAGTGTAACGATGATTGGAAGGAATATTTTGATGAAAGTTTATAGGAAAAAGGTATTTATCAATAGTAATTTAAGTAGAAAATTAGTTTTTACAACTCATAGACTCCGATCTGGACACATTCCATGTGATAAGTTTGCGTTCATGATGAGAAAGACTAATTCGCCTAATTGTGTGGAGTGTGGAGTTGTGGAAGCCTTACATCACTAATTGATGATGGATGGTGTTCGGTATGAGTCTCAGAAAAAATATCTGTTTCGGGCCTTGAGGTTGAACCGACTTGATATGGGCACATTTCATAAAATTCTGTGCCAACCAAATGGTGAAACTCAAACTCAAACTCAAAGCATTTATTTCAATTAGACCATTTTAAGGTACTTTTGAATTGTCAAAAAGTCGACCAGTTGGAAAGTTGAAGCTAGTTGCCCATTCCAAAACGTAGATCTCTATGGAGAAGAACGGGCAAGAAACTCCATGGACACTCTTTTTAATCATGTTAAGTATTACAAAATCTTGGGAACAATATTCTTGTTGCTTCTATATGTGAGAACCATGAAAAAAAAAAAAAAAAAACAATTCTAAATAGGGGAGAGCAGGTAGGCTTCGTACACAGGGAGCATTCGTACAGTGGTGATATCTTCACTATCCATTACATTGTTGTGCTCGCGTTTATGTGCGCGACTCTCGCTCATACGCATAGTGTAACCGCGGAGCGGTGCAACAGTGCGGCCGCTGGTTTCAATGGAAAAAGCCGATACGTGTTTTCGATCTATGTAAGTATTATTCTTATTCACCTTTGAACACGCTTAGTTGTTATAAGTTTTGCTCAAATTATATAAGTGATTTTATTTAGCGTGATGATGGTGATGCGAAGAATGAGGTGATGATGCGAAGAGTCTGTTCAGTTTCATGGCCCAAATTTAATTAGAAGCATTGTATTTAGGGTACGATGGGATTGCCATACATACGCATTGCGGTTATAAAAGTCCCTAATTAAATAAAGTTTTTTTTTTTGTTTTTGAGAACTTCGTAAAAACCGCCAAAGTGCGAGTCGGACTCGCGCCCGAATGGTTCCGTACGTATCTACAAAAACGGCAAAAAAATCACGTTTGTTGTATGGGAGCACCATTAAATATTTGTTTTGTTAGTTTTTTAGTATTTTTTGTTATCGCGGCAATAGAAATACATCATCTGTGAAAATTTCAACTGTATAACTATCACGGTTCATGAGATACAGCCTGGTGATAGACGGACAGGCAGCGGAGTCTTAGTAATAGGGTCCCGTTTTACCCTTTGGGTATGGAACCCTAAAAATCAACTTACCCTTGGCAATTATTTTATAGACTTTTGATGTAATCCACCCAGATAAACACAACACTTGAAGGCACTGGACGATTACCTTCCCATGTAGGATACGTATTCAAAAATAGCATATCGACATTATTTTTTAGTTCACTCATAGTCGGCGCGTTTGGTCCAAACATTCTTATAGCCATTAAGTTTTTTGCATTTTCAACTTCTTGCTGAATACGGTTTAACTGATGAAAATTCCACAATTACAGTACTTTCTCCCACTTTGACAAATTGTACAAACGCTGGTTAAATTGGTCTGGGTACAGTAAAGGATGCCAGGTTCCTCCCTTCCACATTGAAGTTCAAGGCACCGAAAGAAGACACTAGAATCACGGGCGCCTTAACAACATGTGACAGAAGTAATGCTGGTCTTACACAAGCTTCTAACAACAGCAAATCAAATTTTTCTTCCTTCAAAATTTTTTGTACTTGATCCACACTCATTTGCATCTCGGCGAGCTTTGCCATCATATGGAATGCTAATCGCATTTGTAAGCGTAAATCACCTATAGATGTGTGTTTATACAGAGTTTTATGGTTTTATTCAGTAAAAGTCTGACACGCCCTCCTGCTCCACCCAGAGCGGGAGAAGTTATTTGAAGATTTTCCAACCAAAAAAAAAACACCCCCAGGGGGTGAAACTGAACTTTCATACAATAGACAATTTTGTTTGGGTAAACATTTCATAAGTGATTCACGAAGTTGCGTAATACGTTAATTCATTCCAAAGGCCATCACTAAAAATACTAACAGATAAACAAATCGCTTTGTCATCATGATTGTTGTAATGACCTTATAGCCCGGAAGTAGTGGTTATCAAACCCACTGGGCGAAAAAGCGCGCGACAAAATCTTGATATAAGTTTGTCTTGTGCCAAAACGAGATGTCACTATGTCAACACCTAGTTGTGTCTTCTTTGACGCGAGATAACGTTACGAGAAAAAAATTTCACACGATAAAACGTAGAAAATAAACTCCTAAAACTGTAGTTTGTACATTTACCCCTAAACAAATCTTTTAATAACTTCGAAACCAGTGGTCCGACTTACACAATTCCAAAACTGGAATATGCGTTTTATACATAGCTATACTACTCGTATTTGAACGTGGAATATAAAAACATGTACGTAAACAAAAAATCATATTTTCAAGTTACGTAATTATACGACTATGCTTACACTATAAAAATACTTTATAAAATTACTTTTTATCACTCTTATTAGATTTTAAAATGAAAACGAAGTGCCTATCTAAGCTATATAGACTAATTAAGAAGCATTAATATCTAATTAAACAAATTCTCTTTAAATTCTAGTTAGTCTCTTAGAAAACGATTGGGACTCACGACTTGATATTCATAGGGAATTTCCCGCTACTTCTTAAAATACTTGGGAATCGAACTGACAACTACAGGTTCTCAAAGGAATCGGCCAAACGCTTAGTTATTTTGCTTTTTCGAAAGTTAGTTAATTAGCCGTTCTTTTACTCTGTCATGGGTGACTGCTTAGCTCTTGAAAGGTATAAGTAGCGGGATGTTAATCATACCTGAAACTATCTACTTTTTTCCCTAGTAGCAGTAGTAGCCCAGTGAAGTAATGAAGTATTTCGATTGTTGTCATAGACTGGTATTTGTGTTCGCATTCATATAGTCTCATTTTCTACGTAAATGTATGGCAAGATTCTTTGCCATTTCCGACATTTGTAATATTCAAACCTTTGTGGGCCCATAGAGTTTTTTGATCACTATGAGAAACAAGATCGAGTGGCACTATGTTTTTTTTTCATGCTGACTATACATTTTTTTTTTTTGTGAATGTGAATAAGAACAGTTGCCTAAGCCCGTTTTCATGGAGCGACAACGGTTGAATTACCTACCCTTGTTGCCTCATCCAACCTGTATAACATCACTGCTGCTTAGATGCATAATGGAAATGCGTGATGATAATCATTCAATACTGTAACTTTCCGCAGTTGTCTAATCTTTTGGCCCGTCTTTTTTAAATTTGGGTAAACTATAGAAGAATACGAATAAATTGCAATACTGCTCATCCCTCATGACAAAAAGCGAGATGATATAATAATCTATATACTTAAAATAAAATCGTAGCGAATTCAAAACTGTACATTGATTTTTTTGTAATTTTTACGTGGTCTGGGAACGATACTAATGCGGAATATATATATATTTTTTTTGAGTTTTGTCTGTTTGTCTAAATGTATGTCCCAGCATCACGCCAAAACTGTCGAATAGATTTGGTTCAAATTGTGCACACATAATCCCTTTATGTCTGCGCAGACCGTTGGGTAGACCGTTGGGTAACAGACAAACAGACAAAAATTCTAAAAAAAATATTTTCGGCCTTACAATCGTTCCCAGATCTCGTAAAAATTACAGAAAAATAAAAACTATGTACAGTTTTGACTTCGCTACGATTTTATTATATGTATAGATTAGTATTAGTATAGGTAAAACAAAAATCTAAGGAAAACACACTAAGAATAACAATATTTCTACAACGTTATCAAAGCCTGACAAAAAAACGATCGAAATAAAAAACTTACTAGTCATCAATAATTGTATTTATTGTACTTATCTACACTGGTTTTCGTATAAAACACACGTCGATCAACTCGTTCGAATCACTTGTAACCTAGCATCACAATGGCAACCTTAGTGTATCTAGCATTGTGTGTTCTCATACAAATTTTCGTCACTGACGCGGCGAGGATATTGGCAGTGTACCCAGCCCCGTCCATCAGTCACCAGGTAACCTTCAGGCCGATAACGATGGAACTCCTCAAACGTGGACATGAAGTGACAGTGATAACACCAGATCCCATGTTCAAGAAAGGTGAAGCTCCAAAGAATCTTACGGAAATTGATGTCCACGATGTATCGTACAAAATGTGGGAGTTGTTCATGGCAGCAGAAAAAGGGAAAAAGGAAGATCTAATATCACAAATGAGACTAACAATAAAAATAATTATCAACATTGTGGACAAGCAACTGCAAGACAAAGAAGTCAAGCATTTAGTCCAAGGAAATGGAAGTTTTGATCTCTTGCTCACAGAAGCTTGTATTCGGCCAGTATTAGCCTTTTCACATGTTTACAAAGTGCCTTTGATTCAAATTAGTTCTGGTGGAGCTTTATGGGATAATTATAAAGTAATTGGAGCCCCGGAACATCCATTCTTGTATCCTGGAATTATGAATCAGAAAATCTACAATTTGACAATGTACGAGAAACTGTATGAATTGTACAATAATTACATAATAAATAATTTCTTTGAAAGTGTGGCAGAAGCAGAGACCAAAATGATAAGGAAACATTTTGGGCCAGATATTCCGGATTTTAAAGAACTACAGAATAACGTTGACATGTTGTTTTTGAATATCAATCCAATTTGGGAAGGAAGTCGGCCTGTGCCACCGAGTGTCATCCATTTGGGAGGACTACCCAAGAAACCGCATAAGGAATTGCCTCAGGTAATATATTTTTGTGATTAATGTATTATTAAAAATATGCTTGGTTAAAATATTCTGTAGGAAAGCTGCGTATTGTGTCGATTTGTGGTAGAATAAAAAATAACGAATAAAATAATAAATGCTTATCTCATGTAATTTTTCCATCATTCAGTAGGTGATTAAAAGATGCCGACTGCTGAAATTTGTGTCAAATGTGATCAAAAAACTTTTTACCGAAGTTATACTTAGCCGAAATAACATTTATGAACAGAAGTGGTTTAAGATAAGATAAGATAGTATTTATTTGCATAAACATGTGTCATACACACAATTAAAGACATGCATGCAAGATGTTAAAAACAAACAAGCACAGACATGTTTGCCACATGATGTGACGTGCAAATGTCAACAAATATTTTTAATTAAAACATTCTCTTAAAATAAAAATACATTTAGTAAGTATTTAAATAATAATAGTAATGTTTTAATAAATTTAAAATAACAAAAAAGTCAAACAGATAATCAAAAACAAAAATAAATGATTAAGACTGCCTAATCAAAATACAAATCTTTCCTCTAGGAACTCATTAATGTATGCCTTTTTTACTAAATATGTCTTAAGTTTTTTTACACGCTTTATATTAGCTTCACTTGTATGTTTGTTTGTTTGTATGTAACCGACTCCTTAGAGCGCGATTTTGACCCAATTTGAAACTTAAAAAAAGGAGAAAATAATTTAATTAAATTAAAAAGCGTGGGGTGCTTGACATTAATTGATTATAAAAATACCTCAAAAAGCACCCCACGCTTTTTAATTTTATTAAATTATTTTCTCCTTTTTTAGTTTGGTTTTTAAAGCGTGTTTTTTAGTTTTTTAAACTATTATTTATTTTCTATTTATTAGTTCTGCTAACTACAAAAACATGTTTTTTTATCATTTTTTTTATTATTATTGAATTGTCATCGGTCCTCGACAAGTTTACAAAGTTTAAATGAAATCTGATTGTTTAAAGTGGGTCAAAATCGCGCTCAAAGGAGTCGGTTACATACAAACATACAAACAAACAAACTAACAAACAAACATACAAGTGAAGCTAATATAAAGCGTGTAAAAATAATATGATACTTCGATGATCTAAACATATGTCAAATAATGGATATAGCAAAAAAGATGTCGGTTAATAGTTTTCGGAAAAATGAAATTACAACAAAACGAAATTCGGAAAAGTGATCGGTTCCCGTAGATTAGTGGTTGTAAAGCAAAATTTAAGAAAAGTAAAACTACAAATTACCATAAAATTTAAAAATTAATTATGGTCTGACTTGGCTAGTTGTCATATACAAATTATATTATAGCATTCCTAAGTTCTAAAGCTGTAAGTTCTTATTTTATTCTTCTGAAAATTTGGCTTGCTGGTAGAAACTAGTCATCGAATATATGTAGGGCGCTGTTTTCGTTGGTAATAATATTTTTTATATGAGAACTAGCGAAGTCAGACCTCAGGCTTCAATATATTATCCTAAGTTATAAGAAGAAATTATACATTCAGTTGTTATAAAATATTTTATTTTGTTATAAATAAAGTTCAGGACTGACCATTGAATTTGGTGGGCACGCCACGATAGCGGCGGTAAGTCCCCTCTTTGAGGAGTAGCTTGAGAGGCGACAAGGCGACCTCACGTTCCGCCTGACGCAGGTCCTCACCAGACACGGTTGTTTCTGGAGGTTCCTGTTTCGCATAAGGCGGGAGGAAAAGCCCGGGTTTTTCCATTGCGAAGATCGCCCTGAGCACACGGTGGAGCATACGGTGGAGGTCTGCCCGGCTTGGGCGGAGCACCGCCGTGTCCTCGTGGAGGCGATCGGCAGCGGCGATCTCTCACGTCCGGCCCTGGTCCAGGCCATGGTACGGAGCGAGAGTGCATGGTTAGCCGTCACCTTCTTCTGCGAAGCAGTAATGCTCGCGAAGAGGGAGGCGGCGCACGTGAGGAAGAGGCAGTATATGCGCCCTCACGGCCGTAGCCGCCGCGGGAGACGCCCTGGGCGTCGGGAATCCTAGGCTGATTCCCGGCCACCGTAGGCGCGGGCTTGCGGACGGCGAGTAATGGGTAGCTCGCTGTCCGGTAAGGACCAAGCCCGGGTCGACGGCGCGTTGTGTTCCACGTGCGCCTCAAAGAGATATCAGCACCAACTGGTGGTGTCCGCAAGGGCCGATGCCTGCCAGGGGTGCGGGTTGTTCGAAAGAGATACCGCGGCCCCTGGCACATAGGCAACTGAGGGAGCACTAGTGGGTTTTAGTCGGTAAAAGTCTGACACGCCCTCCTGCTCCACCCAGAGCGAGAGAAGTCATTTGATGACTTCCCAACCAAAAAAAAAAAAACCATTGAACTTCGCACCAATTTAGATCTAACTTCTTTTATCGTTGAAGGCAACAACCAAGGCATATATCATAATATTGAACTTGGATCTCATTTCACATTTCTGTTTTTGATGGGATTTATCTTTTCAGGATCTAAAATCATATTTAGATTCATCGAAGCATGGCGTTATATACATCAGTTTTGGTACAAATGTACAACCAAGTCTTCTCCCTCCAGAGAAGATACAGACGCTATTAAAAGCTTTCTCTAAAATGCCTTACGATGTGCTGTGGAAGTGGGACAAGGATGTACTACCTGGGAAATCAGCTAACATCAGGTTATCCAAGTGGCTGCCGCAGTCAGATTTGCTTAGTAAGTTGATATTTATATAACTATATTTATTAGAATTGTCAATATCCCCTTTTTGGTTCAAATATTTTCAAAATCGTTTTTTTGTCATCAGTTTGTCATTCAACGAATCTGTCGTGGTATTCAAAAACTATTGCATCTTAAAAATGAGGTGTAGCCAAATTTAAGTTTGTGCTAGGGAGTGCAACACTTATGAATTTTATGACATACAAGTGAGATTGAGCCTAATAGTGATAAAATAATTACGAATTCGACTATGAACCAAATAATGCACTACTCACAAATTCATTAATTGCATCTTTTCTTCCCTTGTAGAACACCCCAAGATTAAACTATTTGTAACACAAGGAGGTCTACAGTCAACAGACGAGGCTATCACGGCAGGAGTACCGCTGATTGGTGTGCCAATGTTGGGCGATCAATGGTACAATGTAGAGAAATATGTACATCACAGAATTGGAGTCAAGCTGGAATTGGCGTCGCTTAGTGAAGAAATATTTTCCAATGCCGTACAAAAAGTTATTGGAGATGACAGGTAAATTAAAATTGTATACTACGCTATCTTCTTCTTTAATCGGTCTCTCATTACTGAGGATCGTGTTCACTGGACGCCTTTAAGCAGACAATCTGCCTCCATCGACTCCGGTCTGAAGTTGCCATCACCACCTGCTGAAATTTGTTGGAAGAGGTAGCTTCCTTTATTTGGTCAGACCATCGTGTTGGCGACCAGCCCCGTGCTCTCTTTCCTTCGGTATTGGCAGCAATGACCAGTTTTTTAAGGCTGCTATCTCCCTTTCGCATTATGTGGCCGAAGTAGCTTAAAATACGTTATAAGCAAATAGTAGACAATCGGGTATTGAGCTGAGATGGGACAGATACATTTGCGCGTTTGGCTCTCCGTGGTATTCGGTGCATTCTCCTCCAGCATCACATTTCAAATGCGTCTACCTTCTGTCTTTCTCTTACTGCATTGGATGTTCAAAGCGCCCGATTGTTTTTCCGCACGATCTATCACCATGAGCTTGGTTTACTACGCTATACTCAATTAAAATAATATGCATACTATTTCTAGGCTTCTTTTTAAAATATTATTAAGCATCTAAAAAATGATTAAAAAAAGATTTGCTCGCCTGGACAGTTATATTGAAACTATATTGTCTTTTTATTTTAATTATTCCTAATCAGAACCATTGCTTTTCAACAATATCTCATCAGTGACCAACACAAGACAGTCCAGAGTACGAAATCATCATCATCGTCATTATAGGCTCTGATTACTTCAGAAACTGGACGACGGTGTCACGATACTGGCTGTCCAGTACACAGCATTTTTAACGCCTGTTGACATTCAGGTGTCTAGTGGCCTAGTGGTGACAGCCTCGACTTACGAGTTGTAGGTTTGAAAACATGTGACACCTACCAACTATGTACTATATAGTATAGTACTGGGCCTGCGTGGCAGATTACAGGCTACTTCCTCTCTCGGATATGAGGCCTGTGACCCAGCACTGAGAACATTATAGGCTGATTTTGCTAATGTTAACATCCGTAAAAATATGATAGAGTCACTTTCCTTGGAAAGCTTTAGTGACAATCAATGTCAATAAGTTGGTTAACATGTTAATAAATTCATGGTATTTCTGACAGATTGAGACAGATTTGAATGCGAATTTTCTGCATAATACTGGCATCCAATAGATGAGCTTTTCAAATAGCATGATAACCATTTTTTTCTTCTTTCAGCTACCGCAAAAATATTGCCCACCTAAGGACTCTCATGCTCGACCAGCCAATGGAACCATTAGAACGTGGAATATGGTGGATTGAGCACGTGCTGCGTCATGGTGGCGCAAAGCATCTCCGATCGCCAGCCGCCAATATGTCGTGGGCGCAGTACTTCGAATTCGAACTTCTTGCTATTGTATTATCAGTCTTACTCTCCGTATTTTTAATTATAGCCGGCATGGCTTATAGTTTGTATAAGTTTGTTACTACTAACTATGTTAATAAGTCGAAGATTAAAAGTAGTTAAAGTTGCTGAAAATGTTGTTGATACCTGTCGATCTATTCTGTAAAAACTTCACTGTGATAACTTAGCTGATGTAAGCTCATAATAAGCTTTAAGTGAGCTGTCAATATTGTCAATCACGTTGGATAGAATGACAGATTACTTCACCTTCGTTTTTACGGTGATCGACGGTTTCGTAAAGTCTTTCCATCTCATTAGAAAACGAGTTTAACCTTTAGTCCAAGACCAAAGCATCGAGATTGGAGTAAAGAAAGACTGAAAGTATTTAATATGGCATTACTTATACAGATAGTTGTTTCGGGTGATTGAGATTAGTGTTTGTAAACACACTCACCTCTGTAGAGAAGAAAATCCATTTTGCTTACAATTTGTGTTCAATAGTATTGTATCAAAATGTAGCAAAACATAAAAAGCGTGGGGTGCTTGAAATTAATTCATTATAAAAATACCTCAAAAAGCACCCCACACTTTTTTACGTTTATTATCTCGCGTTACATTTATTTTTTTAAGTCGAAGGTTTTTAAATTAAAGTCAATTTAAAAAAAAACCCTTTTTACGATTTGTTTACCTTTATTTAACTACATAAACCTTTTATATGTAACCTATTTCAGAAGAATATTTATTCCCAAACTTTCAAAATTACATTGACAACAAACTTTCTACTCGACGACGGCCACAAAGTATTTACGATGATCTACAAAATCTTGATTCGTTTAGAACGCATAACTGCGAAAATTAATAGAAGAACATCTTCTCCTATTGTACATGATTTAGTTGATAGTCATGTCTATTCTTCCGTCGACAAGTCGGTGCTCATGCTAAGCCTACTGTAAGGGTTTGGATTTTTCATTAGGACTTTCGGAACCCTAAATCATCTACTGGAAAGCGCCGTGTGGTGGACGGAGCATGCTGTGGGGTGACCTTGAACTAGAACCGGTCACTACCTTGAACTAGAACTTGTATGACAGAAACTATGCTGACCTTCGTTCTAGTACTCTCATTCCTTACACATACCTTATGGAAGTATTTTATTAGTTACGATAAAAAGAAATAAACTTAAATATCTCGTTATGTTCCCCGATGCAAAGAATATTTGAATGTAATAATATTATGAAACTTTTAGATAGAAAATTGTAATTGTAAATCTAGTATTTTGTGAATATAGGTAGCAATATTTTTTACGTTAAATCTTAACAGCCAATCGAGTTGGTCTTCAAGGTTAAGCACGATTGCTGAGTTCAGTCCGTGGATAGGTAAAATGCCAACGCGACTTTTCTTTGCCCCAGAACGTTGTTTCTGGCCATGATTCGTAGATTTTTGACAATCGGTATGGGTCAGAACTCCGAAAGTCTGACAACCAGTCTTGCCAAGGGGTGTAATATTTTCTACGTTTTATGCAAGCACCCAGTGCATGTATCAGCATACAGAGGGAGGGGACATAAACGCGCAAACTAAAATAGAACATAGTCATTATAAACATTTTTTACTGTTTCATACAATTTGACCATGTAGGTAGGTATACTTTTCTATAAAACAGCTGATTTGCTTGCAATGAAACATTCCAACGCCCCCTGCGTTGTTTGGGAAATTACCATACCTAATGACCAAGTAGGTATTGCATTTCCTGTACGAGCAAGTCGGAACGGATTTATATCTCATCGGTGCGGGTTAGAAAATATCCCGTACAATCTGTATGACGCGGCATGACATACCACACTGACATGTTTCAACACGTTTCAGTATATGAGAGCCAAACAAACAAACAGGTTAAAACTTGTTGGTACCAACTACACTTTTTCATAGCCGGCACTCGTGACTTTTTCTTTACTTATCTTTCTCGGTACAGGTACAGACCTGTATCGAGAAATCGGGACCGGAAAACCTACATATTTTTGCGCGTTTTTAACTAGTGAGTAATCTGTTTACTGCGATCTATTTATATAGCTATCCAATAATATCAGGATTGATGACCGATTCTGAACGATGCATATGAATCATCATCTTTTCAATAGGAATACAATAAAAGGGTATGGATTTTCGACTTAAGAATAAAAAGCTTCCTCATGAGATATCTTATTTAGGACCCGTTTAAGGATTAAAGTGGATCATCGTATCTGCAGGGAATGTCTAACATTACTTTTTCTTATCGATCACCAATTTCATTCATCAAACAAAAATCATCTTTTACTTTGATTGACACGCAGACGGACACAAATCTTATACTTCCTTACCTAAAAATAAAAAACAAACCTGCAGGTTTCTCAAAACTCTCTACCATTAGTTTGCTATTATCTTGCCTTGTGCTTAAACAATGACTTAGACTATCTATTTAAACCGATAAGATGAAGTTGAAGGTTCTTGTGGTCGCCGCCTGTGACTCTTGAACTTGAACTGGAACGATCGGACACAAAATGAAACAAAATTTAAAGATGAATCATTTGGTAAACCGATCTACGATGATGAATTTCAGTAAACGGCATCTCTCAGTCGCCAAATGATCGATATCTGAAATGAGGAGATGAGTGTTAATTAACCGCCAAATGCGACATAAATAGCTGTTGGGCGGCAAATCCACGGCCGTCTCGAGTACACCGTTGGCTTCGGAATTGTACCTTTAGTTACTTGCCTCTACAACGATCTCAGGAAGAAAAATAAGACAGCTAAGTCTAGTTGCAGCGCATCGTAAAAGAGTGGTTTTGTCTAGAATTTAAAAAAACTTTTACGAGCACCTCATTTATATGATAATTTGAGGATGAAAGAAAAATGCAAAACTTTACTGCTACAGGTGCTGTTTATTTTGAGTGGGAATTATAATAAGAATTTTACTTAACTATTGTTTTTAAGAATTTTATTCAACGATTTGCTTTAACATTCAATGGAAAAAAATAACCATTGTTAAAAGCAAATATAATGATGATTTTTTTCAATATTTTACTTCATGTATAAATGGAAACATAGATTAAAGCATTGTTTGAAGAAAATTGTATTTTAAAAGGTACTTAATTCAATAAAGAGTGGTCCCAAAAGAGGTGGTTTTATCTTGAAACCAAACAAGCATTTTTAACCCCAAAATTACATATAAACTGCATATCTTAATTTTAAAACTGATTTCAAGATAAATTTCCAATCTCACAATTAATTTCATGGTTCGATTTCTAATTCAGGCAAACTGATCTGGAGTTATATATTTTTAATAACTTTTACCTCTTTCTCCGATAAGATGGCTATTATATCTTTAGTCCATAGGCACAGTTAACCGCATATTAGTGCAAAAATAAGGACTAAAAAAAATAACCTTTACTGCTTCAACATACATAAAAGCGATGTCAAAGTGCGAAAAACCGAATGTTTTTATAATACATATAATAATTTAGATATTATACATATTTTTAAATGGATAATTTGATCATCACCATGACGGTAAAGTTGCACGAAAATTAAAAAAAACACTAAAGTAGGTATTATTAAAGTGTCGACTCAGATGACTCAACAAATTCAATTGTATCAAATTTAAAAGAAAAATCTGAAAAAAAGCAAATTAAAAGTAACAATATTTCTACAACGCTCAACGTTATCAAAGACTGAAAAAAAAATCACTAACGAATTAAAAAACGTACCAGTCATCAGTAATAATATTGATCATACTTATCTCGACTGGTTTCCGTATATAACTCACGTCCATCAACTCGTTCGAATTAGTTGTAACCTGGCATCACAATGGCGACGTTAGTGCGTCTAGCATTGTGCATTTTCTTACAAATTTTCGTCACTGACGCGGCGAGGATACTGGCAGTGTACCCAGTTCCATCCATCAGCCACCAAGTAACCTTCAGGCCAATAACGATGGAACTCCTCAAACATGGACATGAACTGACAGTGATAACAGCAGATCCCATGTTCAAGAAAGGTGAAACTCCAAAGAATCTTACAGAAATCGATGTCCACGATATATCATACGAGGTGTGGGAGGCGTTCATGGCATCAGGGAGAGGAAATAAAGAAGATCTCATATCACAAATGAGGGTAGGAGTGGAAGTGATTATGAACACCGTAGACACGCAACTGCAAGTCAAAGAAGTCAAGGATTTAGTCCAAGGAAAGGGGAAGTTTGATCTGTTGATGACGGAAGCGTGTATTCGGCCGGCAATAGCCTTTTCACATGTTTACAAAGTGCCTTTGATTCAAGTCAGTTCTTTTGGAGCTATATGGGCTAATTATAGAGTTATCGGAGCCCCGGAACATCCATTCTTGTATCCTGGAAACATGAATCAGAAAATCTACAATCTGACAATGTATGAGAAGGTGTATGAATTGTACAATAATTACATGATAAATAGTTTATTTGATAGTATGGAAGAAGCAGAGAACAAAATGATAAGGAAACATTTTGGTCCAGATATTCCGGATTTGAAAGATCTCCAGGATAATGTTGAGATGTTGTTTTTGAATATAAATCCGATTTGGGAAGGAAGTCGACCTGTGCCTCCAAGTGTCATCCATTTGGGAGGACTGCCCGAGAAACCACATAAGGAATTGCCTCAGGTAAGCTATTATTGTGATTAGTGTATTATTGAAATTTGAATTGTTGGTTGAAAAATATTATTTGTATTTATGAACTAATAATTAATAATTTAACTAGCATAAACTATGTTTATTATTGAAAAAGTGTTTTATGTAAACGCATTACCATCGTATTTATGCATTACCAATTTAGGCAGTATCTTTTTTTTTTTTCATTGGTAGTTAGCGCATAGGTATAATTTGTGGAAGTTTTTAAAATTTTCATATATTCTTTTCTCTTTCCTTTTTTTATTCTTCTATTACTTCATTGATACTGGACCTGTACCTGACTTATATATACCTATATACAGACATTTCAAGCTAGAGAGAATATTACGTTTGTCTTATTATTAGCATTCAATTCATGTTTGCCGTTTATCTGATTATTTTATAAATAGTGATAGTATTTGCGATACGAACGATTTTGGTCCCTACTGTATTTTATCATATCCTTTTCTAGATTTTCTTCTATAAGTTATTTTCATCTTTATACTTTCCAAAGTCCACAAGATGCGCTGCTAGTAGAATAAGAAGAGAAGTCACAATAAAGACTCTGATGATGATCCTCATGTTGGAAGTCAATATCAAAGTCAAAACGTTAATTGCAAACGAAGTGTACAAATATAGAATCTATACTGCAAATGTAGTCTATACTATCCCTATCCACTCTCAATATTTTATAATCAGTTTTATAATATCAATAAATATTATAATTATCTTCTCAACCTTAACTTGCCTGGATAATTATACCTAGCTATATATCCATTGCTAGCTATATATCTATATCTCTCTGTCTGTTTATTATAGTGCACTTACAATTTGATTAAAGCTGGGTTAATTTTCAGCCAGGTCGAGAAAAATTATAGAAGGATTTTCATCATTATAGGAATTTTCCATGCATTTATTGACTCGCCTCATACATATGCTTTTGAATAATTTGTCTGCCACTCTGGACAAATGTGAAAATATTATTGTTGAAATTATTATTGTTTGGTTTAGTCTGGCTTGTTAATATTTACGCACATTTTCCCGCTGCATCGCACACATGGAGTTAAAAAAATACCTCCATTCATAAAAAAAACATAATATATGCCGTCTCATGGTGACCAGTCAAGCCGTTTTGGACTTTATCAATCTCATAATATATACCAACATCTATTTGTAGGTATTATATAGATAACTCGAAGTAAGTAGTCCCACGGAGCTTCACAATAGCCCTTGAGAATATTAACATGCTTGTTTCAACAGGTTTAAAGAAGTCATTCAATAACATATCTTATCTCCATATACATAAATATCTATCTAATTACTGATGTCTGTCTCGTTTCAATTGTGCAGAATCATCATGATATTCCACTAATAAATTACGGTGGAGAGACATTCAAGGAGTGCCTGATATAAACGGCTTTGGAATCAATTAGCTGATAAAGTAATCAACCTCTGACAACTTGTGAAGTGCGTGATTTGTGTGACTTTGGGCGATTGGCATTGGTTTTGTATCGTGTTTGATGCATGGATTTTAATGTAAGATACCATCGCTTCATGTACAATTAAATACTGGCATTCTGTTGCATCAGGTTAGACTGGAAGCCAACCCCAAGATATTTGGGAAAAGACAAGGTAGATGATGATGAACCCATCTGTTGAAGTGTCCATTTACTGCCTTTTTCAACACATAAAAATGCTACTGATAGCGTGGCCAATATCTATGTAAAGCAACTCTCAATATGAAAAATAATGTCAAGCTACAAGAAAAAATAGATAATATTACAACACTGAGGGCCTTTTCAAACTGTTCTGATCTGAGATAGAGGTAGTATTAGAAAGGAATAAATTCAAAACTGGAGTGTAATTAAAACTTAACCATCATAGCACCTACTCTATCGCATACTCCGAAGATTTAGACACAGACATCCACATTTCGCCAGTTATATTTGAGTCCAATGTAATAGGGGGCGATCCTATTATAAAAGCCGAATATAATTAAAGATTATATGAAACTAGCGTGGCTAGCTCGTAAGGGTGGGCATTTCGGGGGGACTATCGTATGTAATTTTGACACTCAAAAAGTGCTGACTCTCAGCCTAGTTTGAATAAATGACTTTTGATTTTGAATTGGAAATAATCCCACGGTTACCGATACTCACACTCACACGCCTGCTGAGATAATCCCTAATTTTTTAATATTCTTCTTTTCAGGATCTAAAATCATATTTAGATTCATCAAAGCATGGCGTTATATACATCAGTTTTGGTACAAATGTGAAGCCCAGTCTTCTTCCTCCAGAGAAGATACAGACGCTGGTGAAAGCTTTCTCTAAAATGCCTTATGATGTTCTGTGGAAGTGGGACAAGGATGTGCTGCCTGGGAAGACAGCTAATATCAGGATATCCAAGTGGCTGCCGCAGTCAGATCTGCTTAGTAAGTAAAGTTTATATTTAATATATTGTTTATTTTGAATGAACTTCGTCCCTTTTTTTGGTGAACATACTTTCAGATTTGTTTTTATGTGATTAGTTTGTCATTCAATGTGAATGTAAATGTGAAAAAAAATCACAGCTTAAAAATTAGGTGTAGTGAAATTGAAGTGAGCTGTCAATTCCGAGCAAAAGCCTTCTGTAAAAATCTGACCGTGAAATCGTGAAGTGAACTTGAAGCCAGCTGCTATTGTACCCAAGTTTTGAGTTTTACCCGATGAGTTTTTTTCTGAATAGACCGCTAGTTGCTGAACTGTATCATTTATCCTTATTCCATAATTTCGTGAGATACTTTGTGAAAAATAATAATGATCTCAGTTTTATAATAAGGCTCGTTGTACATGTTGGCATAAGATAACGTATAAGTTTTTTTATTATACCTTCGTATATCATTCTGTTATGTATACCAAGCAGGTCCATCTTAATATCGCACACTCATGCTGAGTTGATAATCAGTGCGGTGACGATAATTATAGAAACAGCAAGTCATCGACGTAATATGATAATGGCAGTAAAACACGTTGTAACATGTGAATCTGTTACCGTACAAAACAACCTTCGGTATTACTCTAAAGAAATCAAAACAAAAACATTGACGTTATAGGAACTTGTTAGTTCAATAAAAAATTACGCATCTATTTGTTATCTCATGTTGACCTTGACCATAGAGTAGACAGTACTGTACAGCTTGTATATACATTACTATATTATATAGGTATAGTCTGTTCTAAAAGTATACGATGTAAATGTAAAGAACGACAAGTAACGTGCCTGTGGATATCAATTTTAAGTACTAGACCAGTTACAACTTGAATACTCAGACCTGATATTCTAATTTTAAATCACTATTATGATGTTTTTCATTTGACAATTGAGGTTGATTTTATAACCTTGTTATTCGTCAATGATATCACAATTACAAAACTAGTGTTTTAAAAATAATGGAAAAGGGGTGAGATTTAAAGTTAAAACCTTCCAAATACGGTGTTACTTATAACCGTTAGTAAGTGTTTACATTACAATCTAACCTGAACAGGGTTTGTTTACACTGTCATCAGATAGTTTTGGAAAAGACTATAGCAACAAGATTCTTAACAAAACCGGTTATATCCGATTCTGATGACAATAATTCAAGCGAACTCGTTTATAAAGTCACATGCTTTGGTAATAATCCAGGATTACCTTGGTTGAACTATTTAAATATCACCAAGACAGACATATCCATCAGGTTAGCTTGAACGCGTTAAACAAATTATGAATTGAATACACTCGTTTCACACCCGTGTCTCGCACATAATATTTACTTAGTGCTCTTACGAGGTACTAATTGTGCTTGTCGCAAAAGTATAAAACCAAATGCTATATTTAGAATAGTTGTATTTTTAATATTCAAACGTTCGAATTCACGTTACGTTTACGCCTCAAGTTCTTTCTAGGGCCACGTTTATGACATACAGGTGAACATTAACCTTAATTTCATAAAATAATTACCTGCGAGGTCAACTTAATCAATCAACTCAGCATATCGCAATCCACTGCTGGACATAGGCTATTTCCAGACTGTGCCATAAAACCGTGTCCTCCCCTTCCACATCCAGTCGTGCTGAGGTCGACTATCAACCAAAAAATCTATTATTGAAAAAATCATTAATTGCATCCTTTGTTCCCTTGCAGAACACCCCAAGATTAAACTATTTGTAACACAAGGAGGTCTACAGTCAACAGACGAGGCTATCACGGCAGGAGTACCGCTAGTTGGTGTGCCAATGTTGGGCGATCAATGGTACAATGTAGAGAAATATGAACATCACAGAATTGGAGTCAAACTGGAATTGGCGTCGCTTAATGAAGAATCATTTACCAATGCCGTACAAAAAGTTATCGGAGATGACAGGTATATTTTTTTTTTTACACAATTACCTTTAATATTCATAATGAATAAGGGTTTTGTAAATATATTTATTTTAAGAATCTATAAATCCATTAAAATAATCTGATGGTTTACTCACTGGGACAGTTAAATTACAACAAAATGATATTTTTTTTTAATATATCTTATTATAACCATTGCTTATCAACATTGACTCTTCAATGGGCAAAAGTAAACTACCCATAGTTCAAAATTTAGTCTCCATCTCATCTTTAGCTTGGGTTTCTGAAGAAAGCGGTCAACGACACAACAACAGCTGTCCAATACAGAGCATTTTTTGGGGCCTTAATGTCAAATAGATACGGGTGAAAATGTCAAATTTAGAGATAGCCGTTATAATATGATGGGACCGCTTTACTAGCTTAATCTGTTGCCACTGCGGGGACACAGGCCTCTGACAACAACTTGGCAAACATGTAGATAAACTTGAGATATTTTTGACAAATTTACACTAATATTGGATTGCAAATTTTATATTGAATACAGAAATTGCCCCCTCAGATAAGCTTTTTAATTACCAGATTTAATAACATTATTGTTTCACTTGCAGCTACCGCAAAAACATTGCCCACCTAAGGACTCTCATGCTTGATCAGCCAATGAAACCATTAGACCGTGGAATATGGTGGATTGAGCACGTGCTGCGTCATGGCGGCGCGAAGCATCTTCGAGCGCCCGCCGCCAACATGTCGTGGGCGCAGTACCTCGAATTTGAACTCCTTGCTATAGTATTATCAGTCTTGCTCTCCGTATTTTTAGTTGTAGCCGGCATAGTCTATAGTTTGTATAAGTTTGTTACTAATAACTATATTATTAAGGCTAAGGTTAAGAGTACTTAAAATAGCTGAAAACTTTGTTGATACCTGCCGATCTGTTTTGTAAAAACATCACCAAATGGCAGTTTAGTGTAAGTAAGCACATAGTGAGCCGTCATTAAGTGTGAATCCCATCAGTTATAATGACAGATTACTTCACCTCCGTTTTCACGGTCAGATTTTTACAGAATATGTCGAGTGTTTTGTAAAGTCTTTCGTCATTCTAAAACGAGGTCTAACTATAGTCATAGTGCAATGCTTCGAGACAGGTTTTTTTTACTTTATTCCGATTCCGATTTTATACTAAGATCTAAATACAAAATCGTCCACTTAGACTTGGATTTAATGTCGGTTCTTGTAATTACAATTTGTCGGAATAAAGTTCGATATTCAAAACTGGCTCGATTGATTAAAATCCTACTTGGAACTTGGAACCAATATTTGTATGGAAATTAAAATAGTTCTTCCAGGTCCGACTGTGAATGTGATATTAGTGTTTGTAAACGTACCCACAACAAAGGAGAAGTTCCAAGATTATTCAGCTTCGAAAATATGTATTTGTCATAAGACAAATTTTTGACTGTCTACAATTTGTGCTCCATATTACTGTTTCAATGTGTAGCTATAATTAGGTACCCAATATGGAAATATGTCTTGAGGGCCTGTACAATATTATAGAACAAAGATTGTGGTCAGTTAAATGTTTATTTTTATTTTTACATTGTTTTAAGTCTGAGTTACCAGTACTGAGAGAGAGCAGTAAATGTAGATATTATTGTGATAATAATTATTGAAAAAAATTGTTTAAGTGTTTTGTATAGTCGATAATAAAAATTAAATAATAAATGCTGACTTTAATTTAAACAGACAGACACCAGACACTGACCCAAAGCGACCAAATAAATCAATCAAGTTTATCAGGAATAGTAATAATATTATGCAGATTATGTAATTAATAGTTTTGGCACAGATACGAATCACAAAGAAACGCAAGGTCATTGAAGATAAATAAATTAAAGTCAGGCTTCCAACACGTGTTCTCTGTTTGATAAAATAGATATCAACCTACTTATTAAAACAAACGACGTATGATGCCATAGAATACAAACGTACAGAAAGGACACTACTGCTCATTTAGAACTTAGAAGTGAACATTAACGGCGTCAACGCTTAATTTAACTTATTTTTATTATTTTTTATTGATAACGTCTTTTCACTCTGTGTAGTGGTAGTAAGGTCTTATTTCAGACCGACAAAAATATGTAAGATTTCAACCGCTAATAACTATGAGACGTAGTGCTATAGTAACGGTTAGGTATTCAAAAGATAGGATATATTTATAAAAATAGTTAAGGCATGATTTAATTTGCCTATGACGTTACACTGCGAGTGCACGCTCATGCGCGTGATCTTCTATTTGTCACTATATGTCGAAAATACAATTCCTTTAGCGCAAAAAAGTGTTAACCTGGAACAGTGATTCTGGTGTCGTTGTCAAGAGTTAACAAAGCACTAAGTACTAGCAACTAAAGAAAAACAGTAAAAATATTGCCCAAAATAGGCTAATAATAATAATCACGATGAAGTTGACAATTACAAAATAATTTCAGAAGTCGTCGTCTCAAATCGTCCATGTATCTGCTCAGAAATGAAATAAATCCCAATCGAAGAGAGCTTGCATCAAAAGAAATGTAATGAGTCTAAAAGTCTAGTACCGAGCAAATAGAATAGCTGCGGCAGTATCAAAATCAAAATCAAAATATTTTATTTCACATAAACCTGCATGGGCACTTATGAAACGTCAGAAGCTAGGTGTACGGTTCCAATTAGTCGCTTCCTAAGGAGAAGAGCCGGCAAAAAACTCCACGGTTACTCTTGTAAAAATAATTTGCTTTTCCAATGTTTTCAAATTACAGTGATAATAGATATGGGAGGACAGTGCAGGCCTGTCAATAAGTACCAAATGCGTATGTTGTTTTAATTGTGGCAATAGAAATGGGTTTGAATTCAAAACTTGGAATGTCCTTGCCCAGAAACCGTAAGTAAGATTATTTGTTGCAAATGGCAAACAAAATTAAAATGTGGTCTTACATTGATCGCAAATCTGCTCAGAACTGAAAAAAATATCAAAAAATAACATGTAAAGACTGTACAATCTCTTTATACCTTCTCCTTTTGCTTCGTTTATATTCATACATCCTGTTCATACACACACGCGTTGCGACTTTTAACGTCATTAGTAAGTACTGTAATGTTCGTTAAAAGTTATAATTTAATTTAACGCACAAGTAAAAATAACAAGACGAGGATGAAGTTAATAATCTTATTATATACAGGTTGAAATTGAAAACATGCGACAAACCGAAATGGGAGATTGTACTCATCATTATGAACAACTTTTTTTTTTTGCGATTGCATCATTGGTCCCTTAGTAAAAGTTGTTCATAATGATGAGTACAATCTCCCATTTCGGTTTGTCGCATGTTTTCAATTTCACCCTGTATATGATTTTTGATTTTGATTAAACGTTTAATATTTTCTTTAAACATATTCCAGCGGTTTTGCACGACTTTCGGTGGTCTTAGCATACAGTAGAAAATACATGATGGTCAATTCTATGCGGTTTTATTACTCTATGTAGAAACACAGATCAATCATAAGTCATGAACAATTTAGAAGTCATAAGCAAGAAATAGTTATATGGTCAGTAAATAGCATAGTATTAAGTTTCATCATTCAAGCAACCGTTTATCATAATAACCATCATCTACTCAGCCTTTTCCCGATTACGATGCGGCCGGTTTACAGTCTAACCGAACGGTGATGAATACCGGTTTTTAAATAATAATAAAAATTATAATCCATTTATTTTCAGGTTACAAAGACCCATAGACCTTAATCTAAATATACATATAATAATAACAAATTGTGTTAGTAAATAAATCTTAAAACAATGTTAGTATCACTTATTTGCACTAAGTCTATGTGCGTTCCAGTGGCGCTTGTCTGCGAAAGCGGCGGAATACCACATCCTGTGACCAAAAGCTTTTTCCCATCACCAGATTCAGGTAGCATATTTTGGTATGCGCCCCACAAACGCCTTAAAGTTGACGTTGCGATGCGACTCCAGCAGCTGCACTCTCGGCGCGTAATTCAGCCTTTGGCACACATACTTCATGATGTCTTCCGCGTCGCTGGTGTAGTGGAGACGGGAAGTATACACCGGGGTATTCAGCTTTGCAGCACGCAGTTTTTCATTGAGCTCCGTAGGACCCTGCCGCAGCGGTTCTTATAGCTACTTTGTCGGTCTCTGCTTACCTGACCTCTTCAGACAAGCCCTGGTGTCAGAATTTTGAGCTTCTAAAACTAGCAATAACTCCTGTCAAAGATCTATGAATGACAGCCTGAACCAACGGCGTGCATTCACAAATCAAAGCATGGTAGTCGTATAATGCAATTAGAATTAAAACAATTACAAACAAGACGAGGAACAAATATATGCGTTGAGTTTCCAGCGATCTATTTATTTTTATAATCATAATTTAGTTTACGTTAAGATGATTTTTGCAAGCTAATTTTGCTTCTGACTGGCTTATTAAATTGAAACTTTGCCTCGTCTATTAGGCACGCTTATTAAGTTCGGTAACAACAGTAAAATAATTATTTTAAGTACTTTACAGTTGAGCTCTCGTTTCGTTCTAATGACAATACACTAAGCAGCCAGTATCCTAATTGCTTTACATATTTACAATATCAATATGAAAGATTTTAAAATAAACTGCTAATCCATTTATTGTGGCGGCATCTACATCGCCGCATACGAACTACTCATCATACTGACGTCATGAAAAATCCTGCATCGCGCAAACAGAGTTCACCGCGCGACTAGCATAATTACATGAAACGTTCCGACATCAATCGTCGGGCAGTAGCCCACCAGACACGACACTCGTGTCTGGTCGGTCGATCCTCCCTTTTTATGAAGGATGAGTGAACTCTATATCCTGTTCCTTATACTTCTATAGTTATGCATAGTTCGAAAAATTCTCTTAGGGCTGATTTTAGCTGTGACAAAAATCTTTATCCGTGGAAATAAAATTGACGTTTGACCGTTTCTATTTGGAATAGGTGTCAAAAACGTGGAATGTATAATGTTTAGATTAAGATTTATACTCAGTAAAAAAGTATTGGCAGGTCGAGCTAAGTGTTATTGGGTGTCAAGAATTCTCAGTAGTAGCCTGGATTCGTGCCCGGCTGTTGGCACTTGGTATCTATGGAAATTAAACATAATTGGCAATTTATAGGTATACTGACAGGTACACGCCCGATTACCCGTTTGGGGAATATATGCGAGATTTTAATAAAGATGCATGTTGTCTGAATGGAGCCTTAACTATTGTAATTATGTAAATGGTTTATAAACGAGTAACATAATTAACGCAAGACCTCATACACCCCAATTAGAGTATTGAGTTAAAAGCATAATACGATAACCAAAACATTTTTTTTTTAAAGCTAATTGATTATTAATAAGAAAAACGTGTCGACCCAAGCATTAGGTACTATATGCCAAATTTGTTCTTGTATACAGGTACGATATTCTTATCTTATATTAAGTAAATAAGTATTGTAAGTAATATTAGCCACACCGGTCGATCGATCAGGTTAAGCTACGCTTGCCGCGGTTGGTCCGTGGATGGGTGTGATCTTTACATACCAAGGCCCCTCCGTGCCTCGGAAAGCACGTTAAGCCGTTGGTCCCGGCTGTCATTTCTGGATCTTTGAGAGTCGTTACGGGTCGTCAGAAACCCGAAAGTCTGACAACCAGTCTTACTAAGGGATATCGTATTTCCAGTTACTGGGGAGGTCAGATAGCAAAATACTGGTATTCAGCTGCATCCGGTTAGACTGGAAGCCGACCCCTATGAAGTTGGGAAAAGGCTGGGCAAATGATGATGATTCTTATTTTATGTTATCTCAAGTAAGTACCTATTTTCTAAAGCGTCACTTAGTAAACGTGGCGTCTGGAAGGCCCTAAAAGTATTTATAAAAAAAAAAACCGTTCTGAGTATATCTACGAGTATATACAAGGTGTAACAGAATTTATTTATTTATTAGGTTCACCAACAATTGTTTACACTGGTATTATGCTTAATATAACATGTAACATAAATAATGTACTAGTGTAACAATCACTTATAGGTAAACTCCGCATGCATTAAAGGAAGTAGTACAAAATAAACTAAACTAAAGTAACTAAACAAAGTTAAAAATGCTTAATACTTAAAAACTAACTTATTAAAATATTAACTGAACGCAAGACCTGAAAGTAGTTTGATCCTAATTGACTACTGAATCGATTTCAGAAACTTTTAATATAGGTACCTAAGTATTTTTTTTATTATATACTTTGTCATACCTACCACCGATTGAGCCAAAAAAAATCAATCTTATTCCAGAACAAATAAGACTCAATTTTAAATGCATAAAGTAATGCTTGGGTCGACACGTTTTTCTTAATAATATCAGTAAGTTTAAAAAAAAAAATAGTTTTGGTCATCGTATTATGCTTTTAACTCAATACTCTAATTGGGGTGTATGAGGTCTTGCGTTAACTATGTTACTCGTTGTACTTATATAAAAATGAATTGCTGTTCGTTAGTCTCGCTAAAACTCAAGAAAGGCTGGACCGATTTGGCTAATTTTGGTTTTGAAATATTTGTGGCAGTCCAGGAAAGGTTTAAACGGTGAGAAAATATAAAGAAAATCTATACATATATAAATTAATTGACGTTTGTTAGTCTCACAAAAAGTTCAGAAATCTTTTATCGGCGGTACGAAGTTTGCCGGATCAGCTAGTTTTTCCTAAAAATAAAATTGTTTTACTTCTCCAACTGTTAAATTCTCACGTAGCAGGGTTCGTGTTTGACTGTTGAACTCGCTAGTAATTTATTGGACAATTTGATTTATACACACTTTAATAGTTTTATAGCTACTGTAGGTACCTACTATACGGTACGTATATTTTTTTGGACTAGGAATCGGTACCAGACTTTTCGTTTTAGTTATTAGAATGTGTTTCACGTACATAAAATAAAATTGGAGGTAGTGATGGCTCAAAATGTCAGCTAAAAACCAGTTAATCGATACATAGATGAATAGAAAAGGTGAAATTAAATTAGTCAGCGAAATTCCACTAGAAATATGGGTACAAATTAAAACGTCAAATCTTTTGATTTTGTTAAGGGGTGCGAGTTGTTCGAAAGAGATACCGTGGCCTCTGGCACACAGGCAACTGAAAGAACATGGATATCCCAACCTCTAAAAAAACCCCCATGATTGGATATCGGAACATATCGTTCATCCGAGCTTCGCTAGCTAATATTATTTGAACCTATAGATAAAAAAAATTAAATTAATATCATTATTTTTTTTGGGTGGGAAATCATCAAATTACTTCTCCCGCTCTGGGTGGACCGGGAGGGCGTGTCAGACTTTTACTGACTGAAACCCACCCATGTTCCCTCAGTTGCCTGTGTGCCAGGGGCCGCGGTATCTCTTTCGAACAACCCGCACCCCTGGCAGGCATCGGCCCTTGCGGACCCCACCAAAACTAATATCATAATATGCTTCTGGGGTAGTTGGATAAAAAGTACTAACTATGGTCCAATAACTACAACTATTTTCGCACTCCACCAACAATGAGGTTTACTCGCGAAAATAGCTCTTGATGAAAACCTAACCATTGATTCCTCTCGCAAGGGTGCGGGTTTTTTGAAAGAGATACCGTAGCCCCTGGCACACAGGCAAATGAAGGAACACCCGTGGGTTTTAGTCAGTTAAAGTCTGACACGAACTCCCACTCCAACTAGAGCGGAAGAAGCTATTTGATGAATTTCCACACAAAAACAAAAAAAAAACTATTGATTACTGAAGATAAAATGTCTCTAAAATAAATTTTCCTACTATTTAATTACTTAATAATCAATTATGATTACGGATTACGGATTATGATTGAGGACAGTAATATAGGCTGGATATTAATCCAGCCTATATTACTGTCCCATTGCAGAGAAAATCCCTTTCTATTCAGAGACAGCACGAGCATTGATATAATTATGATATACTCAAGACTGTTACGGCCTTAATAATATAATAACATAAAAATTAACGCAAATAACAAGCTCTAAAATAGACTTAAATATTTAACACGAAACAATGACAGAACTTTAACTTGGTAACAATTACATTGTTCCACATTAAAGTGTTGTTCTTTATCGGATTTAGTTTTGATATTATGAAATAACATATGTAAAAGAAATGCGAAGTTAAAAGTTTTTAGTTTCGAGTCGACCGTTACTGCTACGTAGAATCTAATAACTAACGAGTAATTCTTGTATTTATTATGTACAGACGCCAACACATCAAGCTACCCCAAACTGTCAAATTTTCCCAATTGAAGATGAACCTAAAGGTCCACAAAGTCCACATTTTTCCCATACAAACTTCGGAAGTGTATTACTTCACTGTTCGACAATTGTACATCAAAAATTAAACATGGTATGGTTTTGTCTCATTATTAATTAGTCTGTATGGAAACAGAATACTAAATTAAAAAGCCATTAAAAAGTTATGAGCCAACAAAGATTAGTTTTTCTTGCTAATTTAACCTAACTTTGGGCGTGTTTAAGTAATAAAGTAAGTGTAAAACCTCCAAAACCAAGTCGGTAACGACAAAGTTCAACTATCGTAAAGTTCAATAAACTTTACTGGTCATTGATTTATGCATTGTTTTTTTTTTCATAAAACCCGATCTTCCAAAGGACTTTTCTTAATTTTTTACGCGATTTTTTTACTATAAATGATCCTGCATCTTACTCAATAACATTTTGCGTGTAGACTAGCGTCTAACTGCTCATCACTGGTACTATCTCTGTTGGACACAAAGCCTGGTGAGACAGCGTGATTTTTACCCAGGACCACCAGTGAGTTCGAGCCCGCGACTAAGTTCTCCTTAAGCTTATAGTCTAGCTTATACCTTACTAAAGTTGAAAAGCTATCAAAGAAATTGGACAGATTGGGGTAGCTTGATGTGCTGGCGTCTGTATATATACACAATCTGAATCTCGGAAACGACTCCAACGATTTTCATGAAATTTTGTATGCAGGGGTTTGCGGGGGCGATAAATCGATCTAGCTAGGTTTAATTTTCATCCAGATTTTATACATGGAGAGATTTGCCACATTAGCTGCGCTAATGACGGCAGAAGTTTTTCGTGCACCAGATCTTCGCGAGGCACTGCTTAGCGTCGAGGATTTAAAATCGAACAATGTGTATTTTCGACGCGCTGCGGGCTTAGCATGACGCTTTCTATTTCTACGAAGAATAGACAGTGGTTTGTCAATACAAAGTGACATTTCGTTTCTCCATTTTTGACATTGCACTTTAGATATCCTTCTACAATCTGTCATTTAGTCTTTCGTTTCTAACAATCTTTGGGTCTTTGGGTCTTTGGGTTTCAATCTAGGTCCTTATAAATATAGACTATTTCAGAAGAATCCTTGTTCTCAAACTGTCAAAATTACACTGACAACCAACTTTCTACTCGACGGCCACAAAGTATATACGACTATCTACAAGATCATAATTCGTTTAGAACGCATGACTGTGTTAAAACATAGATATCTTCTCCAATTGTAAATCTTTTTTTTTTACCTTGCCCCACACTAGGAATTTCTCCTGTATTGTAGGTGCGTTTACAAACATTTAAACTCACGTACACAAACAGTATACAACATACAAGCATACAAGTATGTCATACAAAAATTTGTTCCGTGCGGGAATCGAACCCGCGACAAGCAGCGCAGCAATCAATCGCTTAACCACAGCGCCAACCGTGCCGTCGCTAAGAATCATGTCTATTCTTCCGTCGACAAATTAGTGGGAACGTGAGCTTAGCCAGCCACGCATCCGTAGGTACTTAGCGTGGCCGTGGGCCGCACTGGACGATCCTGAATTCCTGACTATTTTCATAAAATAAGTAATATATGTCGCATGAGTCGATCGAACAGGTTACGCTACACTTGCCGCAGTTTGTCCGTGGATGGGTGACCATCTTTACATACCAAGACCCCTCCGTGCTTCGGAAAGTACGTTAAGCTATTGTCCCGGCTGTCATTTGTAGATCTTTGGCAGTCATTACGGGTCGTCAAAAGCCCGAAAGTCTGACAACCAGCCTTACCAAGGTGTACCGTATTACCCAGTAACTGGGTTGTGGAGGTCAGATAGGCAGTCGCTCTATGTTAAATACTGGAAATCAACTGCAATTGGTTAGATTGGAAGCCAACCCCAACATAGTTGAGAAAAGGCTTGACAGATTATGATGATTTTCATACAACACGAAGCTAAGTATACTTGCGTAGCTTAGACCTAGGCTACTGGGGAGCGGCGCCTTTATTTCAAAGTCAACAAAGAATGAGGGAGCATCGAGCGCGATAATCCTGAAACTGTAGCGGCACTACAGAAAAATACATCGCAACAAATATCTTGAAACCCACAAAGTGATGTGGCGCCATCTACAATGCCACTTGTGAACTACGCGTCTGGACGTCACAGAAATCCTACATCGCGCAGTCAGAGTTTACCACGAAACTGACATATATACAACATCCCGACATCAACCGTCGGGCAGTAGCCCACCAGAAATAACACCCGTCTGGTCGGAGGATCCTCCCTTTACCAATAGAGTATGAGCTAACTTTTCACCCTGTTCCTCATACCTCTATACTACCGGCTGAAGAAGGTGCAGGCGATCCAGGACTACCCAGCTCCCAAGACGGTCAAGGTGACGCGTCGCTTTCTGGGTATGTTCAACTTCTACCGCAGCTTTGTCCCAGAAGCCGCTTGCAGTCTGCACTCAATGTTGTCCTCTCAGGACCTAAAACCAGAGGCAATCAGCTAATTAGCATGACACAAGAAATGCTACATGCTTTCACCACTTGCAAGCATGGTTTATCCCAGGCTGCCTTGCTAGCTCACCTACCGCTTTTTGTAAAAATGATAATAGAAAATGCTACTAGCTCTTCAAATAAGATAAAAATCTAAGTGGCTATTCGTTATTATTAAGGACACTACAGTTCAATAAAAGCGTAGCAAAACTACTTCTGCCATTTATATCAAGTTTATCTCAAGCACCTATTTCGATTGACTCTTCATACGTACTCAGTTATCGATAATCTATCTGAAGTGTGTGTAAGTATATCAAATTGATTTGTTGCGGACTTCATTTTCGATGCGTATTAATATAATAAAAAAAGAAGAAATGGAAGATTACAGCTTTGTAAAATGACGTAAGTACTGCGCTGACCCCAAATTAATTTGGATAGGTAGGTTCAAACGTTATAAGGCGCAGCTCCACAGTATCCCACGGCTAAGCTAAGGGACGCGTACTGTAGCGAAGGGTTTCAGCTCTTTAATTGTAAAACAGTTTGTGTGGAGAGTGATTTGTACTAAAACTAGATTATTTTAATATTGTGTTGCTAACACTCTATCACTGATAACAATGCTTGACATCAGGCAAATAAACCGAAATCTATTCGTCAAGATACGAAGACTTACGAAGGTCTGCGACATTAGAAAGCGTATTATGGAACGGAAAAGGAATTAGGCAGGACACCTGGCAGGGCCAGTGATGACAGGTCGAGTAAGGCTATAACAGACTGGCGTCCAAGGACTGGAAGACGAGATGTTGGTCGTCCTGCGACGAGATGGGCGAATGACATTGTTGCCATCGCGGGCAAACCTGGATGAGGCTGGCACGGCAGCGTGAGGTTTCGCACAAGAAAAGATATGCCTATACTCAGCAGTGGGTGAAGTCAGGCTGTGAATGATGATGATGAACACGATCGACTTTTTGTTCCGAAATTAAAATCATTGTTTATTTTTAGCTTTACATTGTATGATAATGTAGGCGGGATCCTCAACTACGTATACAGGAAAAGTTTTTATTCAGTGCGCTAACTGTAACCATGAATTCAGCATATCATTCTAGAACCCCAGCAGTGCAGAAATTTATCGTCAGTTCTACACGAAAAAAAAATCAGCTGTTTCATATAAAAGTGCAATACCTACGCGGTCAAAATGTATGGAACAGCTGATTTTTTTTTGTATAACCGACGAAAATTTTTTGCGCTAGGGGTTTACAATGATATGCCGAATTCAAGGATACAGTTTGCGCACTGATTAAAAACTTATCCTGTAAATGGCTGGCAAACAAATGCACCGTTCAGGTAACGTATCAGACCTCTCCGTGCATATCCAATGCAGCAATGAACGGTCGACTTAACTGTTTTACTGGTGGCAGAGCAATGGCTTTTTCAAATATACAGGAAAAGTGCAAGTTTAATCATTTTACCTACTGAGTGTAAGGGGAGCGCTTCCGACGGCAGAACGTAGGTTATAGTATACAACCTAAATGCAAACGGATACCAACAACTTTTCGCCTTAAATTGGTTATTTTGCATCAATTTAACTCTTCGCACATCAAGTGCACACCATGAGTTCCGATAACAATAGAATTTCTATTGTGTCTGCTAATGAAACACGCGACGGGTAAACGTTTGACGCTTCTGTAATGTTTCTACTTATTTTATTTTGGCGGCGCTTTACAAAGGATGCCTAAACCTAAAGCCGCCTGGACTTGGGGTCGTTTTGAAATATGTTTAACCTCAAATAATGGTTCATTTAACTGTTCTCACAGCATAGTGTACAATAAATGCAAAAAAAATGATGGTACTGTATCGAAAATCACTAGCCCTATCACCTGTCTTCGTTTTCAGAAGCGTTTCATTTACACCCTGTATAGCGACTTGGCAATAGGTAAAGGGGGGGGGGGGTAATAGTAGGTAATAGAATAGGTAATAGAAGGGGCTTTTGGATAAGTAATAACAGCCACAAGGGACAATCGATCAGGTTAAGCTACGCTTGCCGCGTTTGGTCCGTGGATGGGTGACCATATTTACATATCAAGACCGCTCCGTGCCTCGGAAAACATGTTGAGCCGTTAGTCCCGGCTGTCATTCGTGGATCTTTGACAGTCGTTACGGGTCGTCAGAAACCCGAAAGTCTTAAACTAGTCTTACCAAGGAGTATCAATTTTGTGTTACCCAGTTACTGGGTTGTGGAGGTCAGATAGGCAGTCGCTCCATATAAAATACTGGAATTCAGCTGCATCCGGTTAGACTGGAAGACGACCCCAATATAGTTGAGAAAAGGCTAGGCGAATGAACTAAAGCGACTTGGCAATTTGTGCCTACTAAAAATGTAATAGCATTATTACACAGTTCCACCAAGTTGCTTTTCATTGATCAAAAGGCGCCTTGATTCATTGATCGAAAGACGGAAGTAAGAAAAACATTTAATTTCCCTTCCATTTGAATCTTGATATTCCGGTTTAGAACTGACAAGAACTGTAAAGATTCCTCAAATGATCTGACTACGAATATTTCTGTTTTTTTATATACAGGAAAGTGTACCAGTGCGCAAACTATAACCATGACTTCAGTATATAATTCTAGAACCCCCAGTGCAGAAATTTTTCGTCGGTTATACAAAAAAAAACAGCTAAGACATGAATATTTATTTTGTAAAATCTTTGTACTTTGTATTGTTTTAATTATTGTGAATGTGATGATTGTGTGGGTGTTTTATTTTTATTTTTGTTTGGTTTCTTTTTTTTCCCATTTAATTTGAATCATGGTCTGGCAGTTTCAGTAATTTATGTGGCCTACCTAAATGTCCTTTCTTTGGTATTGTTCATCAAATCGTTGAGCTCATCAAGTTCTGAGGTGAGCTGCATGATTACTGATAAAAACGTGCACTAAACACACTAAACACATTGCATACAATCAGAATCCAAATATTTTGGAGAAAACAGCTAATAATATATTGCCTAATTTGTATAAACAACGTAGATAAATAAAGCAATTAAAGTTGTTGAACTGTCAAAATGAAATGCATTGCTATTGTACCTACATGTGTTACGCAATTCCCCCTATATTATTCGGGAAGCAAACCTGCACGACACACAAACATACCACACTCCACCAAAAAGTTTCTTATCACAAGCTCATATATCATATGAAAATTAAGAAACACCTACGCCATTAGCTCCCGATATCGTATCGAGAAGTTTTTGCGAAGAACTTTTGGCAAAATGCGATTTGATTTATTAGAAGAACCTTATCGGGACAGACTTAGTTTTTTATTGCGAACATTTTTACGCGTGTTTTTGGTACGGTGAATTTCGGTCAGGACTAGTTTGTCGGTTTCTTCAGTAAAAATCTCACATTCATAACTAAAGAAATATGGTTTTAAGTGAACTGTCATTAGATTGATAAAATACTTTTTAATTTATGTATTGACATTGATTAATTTTATTTAAAAAAGGACGTGAATATTTACTTTGTCGAATAAGATATTGCTTTAATTATTGTGAATGTGATGACTGTGTGAGTGTTTTATTTTATTTTGGCTAGGTTTCTTTTTTTTTCTCATTTAGTTTTAATCATGGTCTGGCAGTTTGAGTAATATATGCAGCCTACATAAATGTCCTCTCTTTGGTATTGTTCGTCAAATCGTTGAGCTCATCAAGTTCTGAGTTGAGCTGCATGATTACTGATAAATGCGTGCACTGATTGGACAGGTCCACTCAATCTATATGGTTCTTTCCTCAAAAGACCATTTCAGATACCAGTCCACATTATCTTCACATGATCAGACCAACATTATGTCTGGACTTTAAAAGGGGTATGTAATATATGATATAATTACAAAATCTCTAATATTTACAAGATACAACAACTGAATCTATAATTTTATTTGATATAATTATCAGTTATTATAATATAACTGATAATTTTAAAGCAACATTTTTTTATAAGCTTAACATACATTGACTAAATCGTTTGATATACTCCTCAAAAGACATAAAACCTATTTAGTCTAATATTATAAAACACCTAGTAAAAATCACAAAGCAAAATTTCAGTTAATTAACAATGTCTATTTTTTTGTTTTTGTTTTTATTATTTGATAGTCAATCAATCGAAACATGAATCATTATAAAAAAGTTGATTGTGAACATATGTGGATTTTATTTCCCTGTAAGAAACATGCAAAAAAGCATACACCATACATGCAGCATGCAATCAAGCATGCAGTATGCAAGCAAGCATGCAGCATGCGAGAAAGCATGCAGCATGCAAGCAACCATGCAGCATGCAAGCAACCATGCAGCAAGCATGCAACATGCAGCAGGCATGGTTTCTGTCACGGCTCCGGTGCTGCAGGGCTCCGGAGATGCAAGGCTCCGGCCGTCCCATTCGAGCTTATCGTCGCAGATGTGTTTCACGATCACCAGTGTTGAAACCACCTGCTCCTCAGCTCGCGGACCGCCTCGCCCCTTTGCGCCTACGCGATTTTAAATAACACTCTAGGGTTAGGGCAGACAAGACTACGTGGAGTCGGTTTTGAAGCGATTTGTTTCTGTCACGCCGCTTCCGCAGCACGCTAAATCAAATATATATATTTATATTTTAAACAATAGGCCTAATGATTTTCGATGAAATAAATATTGTATCCAATAACGTTATATGAAATAAGTTTTAGAGTATATAAATTATATATCTAAATAAATTATATCAACAGTTGGTTTAACTCACGTTTATTATATCTTGTGAACGTTATTGAAATGAAAATATACCAAATAACTTTATATGATATGACACGCACCCCTTTAAAAGAGATTGTGACCTCTGCGTTTGTTTCGACCTTTCTTCTCAGAGTAGTCAGTTAAGAAACGCTGACCTCATCTAGTTTAAAAAATATGATTAACTTGTAAAAGTGTTTGTACAAACCTACTTACAGAACATATCATCACAGACACAAAGAATAACGTAAGCTACATAAGCTATACCATCAGTGCCATTACATATGTATAATACCACAAAGACTACACACGACACGTAGCAGACAATACAATTTTATGAAGTTGATGATTCATACAAACACCGACTGACACTACACCACTGAGTTTGAATAAATGAGGAGTCGTCGCTTCTCTTTTGTTTAGGTACTATTCTTTGTATATTCAAAACACACAAACTTACAGATGAAACACAAATAAGGTTTTGTTTGTCAAAAGTAACATATTTACTTCCAACTTGTTAGATTTTTAAAAACATCCGGAGGAAACCTTTAAAACCAAAAATTCGAATGTATGAAACATCTACAAACCCGCATGGTAGATCACAGCTCACTCTTTCTTATAGAAAGGCCTGTGTCCCAGCTGTGGGCTCGTTATAGGTTGATTATGATAATCATAATCATAAACTTAAGAGTTTACTAAAAATTGTTTACACTGAATACGGGGACATAATACATTCTTTAACACCCCTTTTGGGGGAGGCTTATGTCCAGCAGTGGACGTCTTTCGGCTGAAATGATGATGAAGATGATGAATACATTCTTAAAATTATTTTACAGCGCAACAATTACTCAAAGGTAAACAACACATGCATAAAACAATAAATTAGAAAATAATGCTAACTTAGTGATAGTATGAGCCAACATTCAGTTAAATAATAAGCATCACCAATAGCACCAACATACTCAAAGAGAAATGGAAATGATGAAATAGTGTTCATGTCAATGCCTTTTAATTTTGGTAAAGTAGCCGTAAGCCACATTAAATCGTTTAAAAATAGATCAGTAAATAATTTAATGTCAGCGAGACATTAAATTATTTTATTATATATTTAAATTCAGCTTCAAGCGAGATGTTTCATTAATTTAATATTGACCTGTAAAAGTGGTTTTTGTATCAATTTACGTAAATATCGTTATCATTATTGAAGACATATTTTTCAGCTAGCATTAGGCAACACCGAAATGAATTCCTGATAGTAATATATGCGAACTGTTGGATTTTTAAAAACATCGTGAGGAAACCCTTAAGTCCTAGAACCAAAAATTCAAAGACATGTCACCTACCAACGCGCACTGGGCCCCCGTGGTGGATTACGGTGCAATCTTTCTCACCGAAAGGAAGCCTGTGTCCCAGAAGTGGGAACGTTATAGGCTGATTATGCAGCAACATCTGAATATAATAATACATTTAGTTCCCTACATAATTCAATACCAATTCTGAGTGGGAGTCATTAGCAATTCAGAAAAACTTTGAGGTTATTTCAAATTCAACTCATGTTTCAATCTAAAGTTCTCTTTGAACCAGAGCCAGGCAAGTAATTTTTGATAGATCACTTATTTTTAAGTTCAAACTTCGAAAAAGTAATCCCGACTTATTTCACACCAGTAATAATTAAAAAAGTTTCATCTATAAAACTTTTTAGCCGTACAAACAATGGCGGAGCGCAATCTACTTCGAAATAAAAGTTCTTTTAGAAGGTGGCATTGTAAATATCCTTGGCGCACTATAAAACGTCGCTTCTAGCATTATATCCTGAAAAATATTATGGCACATTACACAAAGTGCAGTGGCGCTATGAAATCTTTGTTATATAACACGATGTGGAAATAGCATGAGATATAATATGTACTCACAGTAATTTTATGGGAGCAGGGCTTAGATGACATAGCTGTTGAACATTTTTAGACAAAGGACCTGAAATTGTTCAAAGCCGGCGCCTCGTTGCTTCAGAATAGGTTGCGAAATATTATTTGTGTTTTTGTAAAAAGGAAAATTTATTATATTCAGTGGTAGAAGCTTTTTTGACGAGCGTTGATGCGGTTAAATATTCAAATTCAATTAGTTTATTTCGCATTCAGAAAGTTTAAGGAGAAGCTGATGCATTGAAAATGAAATCTAAAAAACAAAACTACTGGAGAGACTACAGACAAACCAAAAAGCACACACGACAACACCGAGAGTCTTTTTTCTGTGTTGATGTTATGCCATGTTCACACAAATTTCTACACAAAACACGACCAAATTCTCCAAGACAACAATTTATTTATGCAGACGCCCTACGTAGCGCAATAAACACGGATAGACTTACAAATTCCTAGGCTCAACACAAAGCCATGTCATTACGCCCCTACCGAATTTTTCTTTCATCACTCATCACAAAAAAGAATTAGTATTCGTGTCATCAACGCAAATTTTGTTTACTTAAAAAAAAACCAATCAACTCTATAATTATGTTCCGCAAACAAGGCTATAAAGAGAGTTTTTTTTCCGAATATTTTGTTGGAATTATCGTTTGGAGTTTGAAAACACTCTCCTTTGGGCGACATTACTATTCAGTTAAAGTTTGCAACTTCATTAGTGGGGTCATCAGCATGCTTGCCTCCAGCTGGAGCCGCTTCAGTAGAACTCATTAGTGTAACAAAGTTGCATTACGTTGTAGTAAGATGCGAATGACCAAAGTTAGGAAGAATGTTCAGATTAGGCTGTAAGTTTCGTCCAAGTTTGTGTGAATGGCCTCCTCCGAGGTGAGTTAGGGAGACCCTTTCTGGAATGGAACGAATAATGACCATGCGTTTGTGACGCACTGCTGTTTTCGTAATGAAGTTTGGGCGTTGTGGAAGTTTGTTTTGGCGTTCTCTGTAGCCGTTTAACATTTTAGGTGGTAACATCGTCTGAAATATTAAATGGGTGCTTCGGGCTTTTGTAGACTTAAAATTATCTAAAGGTCAAATTACTTGAAATAACAACTGTAACTGACTGATTTGTTGCTAACTACTATAACTAAACCGATATCGATACTTTGCTATCGTTATACTGGAAACATGTTCAGATCTATTTTTATATAAAACTGTTACTAGAACACATTTTTAATTGTTACAAATTCTTTTGTCGAGACATTGCCAACTCCTCTGCGTCCAACAAGAACTAAAACCTATTCTATAATTAAAAACTTAAAGGAATCACTTTCAATTAAAGTTAAGCAAAAAGTTTAGTCCAGATCTACAACAGTTCTGTTTTCAGTTAGAATTCCAAGTCCAAACCAGCATTCAGCACTTAACACAACTCCTTGTACCTCTCTTCTTATTCATAAATATTCTGAAAACGGATAGACTCCAAAATGTTTTCTAAGCACACTAACATTTCATTCAAACATCCACGAGATACGAACCAAACATTTGTACGTCCATATTACCGTAAAATGCAGTAAAAAGGATCGCAAAATTTTGCACGCTCTAAAATTTTCCCGTATTTGTCGAAAACATCAGAAACCCTTTACTATTACGAGGCTTAACCTGAAAATTCTAGGCTTTTACGCTTCCAAATGAGTGCTCGAAACGGCTCAGAACACTCGCCCCTTTAATATCTTAATTACTGTAAAATGTACTCTCTTTTACTTTGGGTAGGGTTTAAGTTGTAAAACACGAGCGAAGCGCCCCTTCCACGACACGGTTTTAACGGACTGACAAAACATCGAGATTTCTTTATTATTTGTATTTTTTTACATTTTATGTATTCCTATAACGTTCCGGAATCAATTTTCTAAATGATGATGAAAACCGCATTAAAAACCGAAGCGTTGTTAGACTAAAAACACCGTCATACCAGAAGACACGATAATTTACTTCAATTTATTACTATGCATAAATTAGTTCGAAAATAATTTGTTATAAATAGCAGAACAGCTGGACATTGGCCCAAATATCGCCACCGCAACTTCAATCAACTGCAAAACGCGTGTGTTAGCGTTCCTTTATTAATGTTTGTCCCTAAATCCCACAAACGGATTGAGGCTCATCTGGGGCCGTCTGTTTGTTTCGTCTTTAGCTGTGCCATCTGAAATCCCAAACCACTAGCTCGGCTGAGATTGCTTACAAAACATTAATCCCTTACCCATGAGTACAGTGTGCATCAAATTTCTTGGAATAGCATTGCATGAAGATGACGGAGATAGCATGATGTTTGAAATAAATTTGCCGCGAAGCATATTCAGTGACTTGTGGTGTTAATGGGCCTAAATGCTCTTACGTTATTGTAATAATGAAGAGGAAGCTTATATTATACGTTGTAATAATCCTCTTACCGCTCATGACTCGTTCCCCCTCTGGTTGTGTGTTTATAATTTTTAAGCCAGCTTTGCACTTTCTGACGACTTCTGTGCCACATATTTTTACGTTAATGCCGTGCGTACTTAGTCAAATCATTGCTGGAATTAGAACTCAACACACCTGAAAGGTATGCTTAATGATTCATTTGCATTCAACGCTGTTTAGGAAAGAAATTTTATTACGAATGTAATTAGACATTAGGAATGACGATTAAATTGTTGAGTGAATGAAAAGGAGGTTAGCGGTGGCTTCTGGGGCATATTTATTGTAACTGAAGGCCAATTTCCGTAATTAAAAATGTCCAGAATGTAGTCGCCATCTCATCTCAGCGACAATCAATGTCAAAAACTGTTGCTGTTGTGTGTTTTCTACATTTCTGATGAATTTTTGAGAAACTTACACTTATTTTAAACAGATTAAAGACTGAGATTAGAATTCGAACGCTCTTAAAAATAATAAACATGGCCATTTGACATATTTATCAACAAAATAAAAAAATACCAAAATTGTTACGTTTTCACGACAGGCTAACTCAACCTATCGCAGTCAGGACTGCGATAGGTTGATTTGATCTGTGTTCCACAAGTGGTTGGACATAAGCTTCTCTCAGGCTGTGCCACAAAACCCTAACCTCTGTCTTCCGCATCCAGGTTGTCCAAGGGTCGTCGCTCCATTCAGCTTTGGGGCGTCCCACACTACATCTGTCGATACGCAGTCTCTACTTTGAGACTCGCCCACTCCACCAACCATCGGTCCTTCGACAAAATGGCCAACCCACTGCCACTTCAGTTCTTCAGTTCAATAAACTATAAGATCATTTACATACAGTTTATTCGTTTAGAGCATCTTATCTTCGACGACTGTCCTCATATCTCTAATACTTGTTGTGTTATTCGAAAAACCAAAATGCTATTGGATAGTGAAAATTGGTTGAATTTTCGTTACATTTACGTTCGCGTTCGTACGTAACTAAGCGAGAAAAAACAGAAGATACAGTATCTAGTTTATTATTAAATTCATTAGTAGGACTTTTTCTATAACAAAGCTAATAAGGGATCTCAACTCAACCTCCAGGGACAAAGAAATTGCGTATAGATTGTTCGGAGCCACTGATATCTGAAGACAGTACTGGAAGCGCATTGTTGAGTATGTTGTTTAACATGACGATCGTAGTTGGTGGAGTGTCTGAGACAGATAGAGTGTTGACTAAATATTACTTAAAAGAAAACAAAGAAAATGGTTTATTCTGCACAAATAAAACACACATTAATACATAAATATCGACGGTCAACACTAGATCCAAACTTTAAAATTTAACATGAATATTTTAGAGTTGTAAAATTTACTATTAAATGTCTGTATGATGCACTGACAAGTCTCCGACAATCTGTAAGGCCAGGTTACTAAAATCATCACTATAATTATTAAAAAAAAAAACGAAATTTTCCGAAACAATTTCAAGTCATTTTTAATTCAAAGATTATTTAAAGTGAATTATTCTCATACATATCATACGTTAGGCCAAAAAACTATACACAAATACATACCATAAAAAATAGAAATATAACCAAAAACCAAACGGTCCAGTGAAAATTGATAAAATACTTTGCTACTAGGGAGCAATGTACTGAGTTCTGAACTGCGAGTAAATATTTGTCCTTAGAGACACGAATCCAACCGCGCACTTTACTAAACTCTGCGACTTCTGAAAGTTATACTTCTGTGGTATGATCCTTTTTTTCTGAAACTTTATCGAATTTAAACGAAAGATAAACTTGATTGAATGCTTCACTAAGATTTTCTTGGACGTGTATTTATTGGTTGATTTTCTTTATAAGTAAGAACTTTACATATTGTTAGGTCTAGCGGAAATTGAGAGGAGATTTTTCTCAAACTTTAATTTTCTTCGTTGTTATTATATCTTATATTAAAATCATGTAATCGATCTTTTTCGGAGAATCATGTTTAGTTGATAGTGATACTTCTTAAAATCCGCAACCAAAGTCCTACGTCACGTATTAATACAATTCATTATCTCATTTTCATCACATATATCATCACATATAGCTTATAGTATAAATAATGTTGTTTTTCCTCGAGAAAAATGTATTATAGGTAGGGTTTTTGGTCATCTTGACAATATCGTAACAAATGTTGACAGTGCACACCTACTGTATTATGAACATGAAACGTAGGAAGATAATTTCAATCTTGAATCTTGTACAACTATGTTACATGTGTATGTACATTCGGGGTTCATAATTTTTTCGTCTAGTATAATTTCAGACAAACCCTTCTCTCCGCTATAATTTTCCATATACCAGGCTACTCAGAAAGTTTTGCGAAAAAAGTTTTTATGTATGAGAGACTGGCCAGTTATAATCTATATTGAAAATATGGTAAGTAAAAATAGGTACATTCCAATTTTAAAATTTCCCACCACATTGCTAATTTAAATTGTCGTGTCTCATAAAAAAATGGATATGCACCGGGAACATCTTCACGCTATGAGTTTTTACGATTTCAAGTGTCGCCTGAAACCGGACGAATCGTACGATAGACTTAAATTGGCATTCATGGATGAAGGCCTTTCTAAGGCAACCGTGTATCGTTGGTAAAACGAATTAAAGCGAGGTCGACTAACTTCAGGGGATGAAGAAAGATGGGGTCGCCCTTTGATGTCTGTTACGGAAGAAAACGTGCTAGCAGTGAAAAATTTAATACATGACAATAGGCAAGTTACGTATCAAGAGATTCAGTACATACTGCAGGTTCGATCGGGAAGCCTTCACGAAATTCTACATGAGCATCTTTGCGTGAGGAGGATAGTTTCACGCTGGGTGCCGCACAACCTCACCGATGCTCAGAAGCAGGCCCGGGTAGAATGGTGCCGTGATGTGATAAACAAATTTGAAGCAGGCTCGTCTCGGCGCGTTTACGACATCATTATAGGTGATGAGTCTTGGATTTATCAATACGATCCAGAAACAAAACGCCAGTTGACGGTTTGGGTAGTTCAAAACGAATCAACGCCTACCAAAGAGAAGCGATCTGGAAGCGGGGTGAAGATTTTGATCGCGAACTTTTTCAATTTGACTGGCTACTTGGTGTCAAATCCTTTACGGAACCAAAGAAGCATCAACGCTGAATGGTATACTGCCAAATGCTTGACAGAAGTTTTTTTCTGTTGTGAGCACCAAGCGACCAAACACAGCTCCGCGGGCTACTGCTCCACCACGACAACGCGCCTTCGTACATCGCGCTCAAAACGACGGACTTCCTGGACAGCACACCGGTCAAACTCCTGGGTTACCCTCCTTACAGCCTTAACCTAGCAATGTGTGACTTCCTTTATTCCCGAAAATAAAAAATCAACTCAATGGGATACAATTTTCGTCGTCAGGGTTCGAGCAGGCTGTCAACGAGGTGTCTGCGGCGGACAGGAAAAGTGTTTCGAAAACTGGTTCAGATGCATTAAACTTTGTATAGAAGCTAGTGGAGAGTACTTTTAAAAGTTTTGATAAAAAATTATTTACCCAGAGAACATATTTTTTATCGCAAAACTTTTTGAGTGTCCCACGTACTTCAAAACACGTTAAGTTTGTGCACAAACTCATTTTAATTCACCAAGGAACATTGCTTGTAAAGTCACGTCACGTACTGCCTGGAACGAAGGCGACAATAATAATTGCAATATTCAAAGCCGTCAGTCCTTATGCTGGGAATGGATTTAGCTTGCATTTAACGACTGCAGCGAACTAAGTCAGACTTCAATTACTTCGCGAGATGGAGTTAAGTCGGCCATCCTCTGCTACATTGTTGCCACGAGCTACACGCTGGAGCGACAAGCATCTTGTGACAGGCACCTGTGGAGATAACAAACGAAAGAAGTTATTTATATCACGCTACGAGTCACCACAACGTGACTTGCGGAGTGACGGACGGAAACAAGTGACGCGTGTGTCCCTTGACGCAAGTCCCACGGCTCGAGGTTATAAACCCCGGCCTTAGATGTGCACGGAGATGTTTGCCATATAAGCCGTGTTGGCGCACCACATATGCACGTCATTGACGGCGGAAAGGCGCGGGGTGTCGGGCTCATCCAATGGTCCTTCGAGCCGGATCATTGAATGGACTCAACTGGACTTATAATGAAATAATTGGTAGACTGTATAAAAATAGGTGTAATACCATATAAATAACGTATACGTCGCGCCTGGGTTCGATACCACGACACCCTCCCGTGAATTACGCGCATATACTCAATTTATTTGTTTGCCAGCAACGGATCCGTACGTAGCGTGGCCACGTGTCACAGTGGACGATTCCGCCTACATTTTCGTTCAAAGCAAAGCTATGTCCATGTGCGTAGCTTAGCCATGGGCAGCTTAGCCGTGGCCTGCCCATACCATTCAACGCGGAATCCAAAATGTATGTCTTTAAACGGGTTATCTATTGCTGTAACAGCCATTCAATTGAAGAAAAAGATTGTGAAGTTTCGAAAACTTACGCTTACTAAGTTTCTAGAAACAAAGACAAAATAGAGCAACCATTTTTCAGATTAGCTTTATTTCCCCAATTTTCCCAATTGAACATGAACCTTATGCTAATATATTAGAAAGATTAAAATCTATCAAAGAAATTTGACAGATTGGGGTAGCATGATGTGCTAGCGTGTGTACATACATTTTTTATGGGGTACTGTGTTAAATGTTATAACAAAATTCCTTTTGATATAATGCAATTAAATGAAAGGAAATTTAAAACTCATATTAAAAGTAAACTTTGTAAACAAGCGTACTACAAATTAGAGGATTATAATATCCAAGATAAGAATGCTTGGAAACATGCTGGTCCTGCTCCATAGGACAATCTAGAGTCTAGACAAAATCAAACTGGTTGCTAAGTGAATTGTATAATTAATTATATTTATGACATTGATTTACACTCAGTGACTACTTTAACTCACACACTGACTTGTTAATATTCTAGGAAAACCGTATACTTACTTTTACAATGTTTGTAATTATGTGAGCACCATGTATCTATCATAAAATTAATTTATCTGTATTGCTTCAATTTCATTCTTTTACCTATTTTGGTATAGTAATTTTATTCTAGGTGCATCGTTTTCACACATAATCATATAATGAATGTACTATATTAAATATTGAACTTAAAACATTTTAAAAGAGTAACGTTGGAGTTTCTTGCCCATTCTTCTCCATACGAAACTACATTTTGGAAGGGGCGACTAGAATCAATTCTATTTTAATGTAAATGTTGACGTTCAAAAGTGCCTTTTAAGTGGCTATTTGAAAAAAATGCTTTGACTTTGTCTTTGACTTTCTGACTTTTACTCTTTTACTGTCTTGGTTGTCAGTAAACCGTCGTGGGATATTCTACGATGATTGGGACCCTCTTTGTGTCAGAATATGTGTTATAATTATACTTATCTTCTAATATAATAATATTATTCCTAAAGAGTAAACCACGAATCTTCCTAATACATACCTACTTAATAATGATTATAAATGCGAAAAAACTTTGACTCACTATCTGTTACCTTTTGCCGCCTTAGCCAGAACCGATCGTTATAAAAAAAACTGACAGGTAGCCTGGAACTTTGAGAAGAACATAGACTAATATTCAAGTTATATATGTGTACTAAAAAATATGAAAACAAAACACAGGCAGACGAATACTTACACATCACAAAATCCTACATAGCTCAAGTAGGGCTATCCGCTAGATTGGCAAATAATATGCAGACGCCCGGCAACATCCTGTCGAGCAGTACCCGACCGGATTCAACACCCTTCAGATTCTGGTCGGTGGATCCTCCTTTCGAACTTTCCACCCTATTCATATCTCTATACTAAACACAGAAGTAATTAGTAGTCTGTTTGATTCAACTTTCAATCAACCAAGTGAACCAATTACTCAATTTTAATCAAGGAAGCTGAACAGATTGCAAACATTTAGCGACTAACTGTGACTCACGAAGCTTTAATGAACAATCCAGTTTTACAAATCCCGAAGGAGGAAAACATACTCACATATTTCTGTCCAAAATCCCGAAACACTTCAATCCCGAATGTTTAGGAAATTCTGGCTGAAAATATAACATTGTCTCAATTTGTGAGATCCCCTGGTATTGCAGTGTAAACAGCCAATTTGAACCTTAATTAGGAATCTCTTGGGCATCGAACAACATCCAATGAGGTTGGCGGAAAAGTTGGGATAGGTAATGAAAATATAATATAGGAAGGAATAATTATGAAAATATTGACTGTATTAATCTTTGTGTTTACATTTTTACCATCGGCGTTGGTATTTATTCTACTTGATTCTGGAATTCAATTTGATATTACAAATCATTTGCATTTAGCTGACCAGAGCTCTATTTAATATACCTAATTGACAATGCGACATTTTTGCCAAAATAATACAAAATTGTCTCATTTTCTGATCTGACACAAACTAACTTGACACAAAAATATAAAACCAACCACCAGTCACCACCACCAGGTCCAGCGAGGGCTGGGCCGATGGGCCAGCCGGGTCCAGTACAGTTACCACCTTCTTTGCTTTGTAGATGTCCAGTTGGTTAGTCCTAGTGCCGTTGTTGAGTGGAATAGATCGACCAGATGTCATGTGAGTTAGGTAATTTTATATTGTATCATAATTATTGCTTAGTATAAAAATGTTGTTGTACTTATACAACAACATTTTTATGCTAAGCAATAATTATTATTATTATTTTGAGTACTTTGTTTTTCTTCTCTTTTACGAGAGTTTATATCATTCAACATTTATATTTGTATTTAATCAGTAAAAAAAACAACCGACTTCCGAAAAAACACTACATAGTGAAAAGTAACTTTAATTTCAGAAAGCGGTGACAAAAAAATTAAATACATATCCAAAGACACCGACTTCCTGAATTAAAGTTATTTTGCACTTTGTAATGTTTTTTCGGAAGTAGGTTGTTTTTTTTTGGATTTTTTTTACAGTAAAAATACTCATTATAATATTTTTTTCTGAATGGCTATTAGTTCTACCATGAACCATTTCAAGGTTATCCATTAATTACCGGACACCCTGCATATCGGAACAGCGTTTGATATGCGTTTGATATGTTATATTCTTAGTGAGCCAGAATTTGGCTACCAATTCATTAGTTCCTGTAATGTTAAAGGGCCACGCTGGGTACGATATTAACTGTCCCATTATTTGTGGAACAGGACCACATTTAAACCCCAGGACGGAGTCATCTGTGAATCTCCAGGTTTCTTTTTCCTTTATAAAATATCACAACTTCTTAATGATGCTTTATTCACATTACAATATAGCCTTTTAAATATAAACTGCTAAGTAGCTATATAACGAATTCACTGTAAGTTAAGGGGAAGACCCTAATCTTTCACATTAAGAAACGGCCTGATTTGCCTATTTTTAGTTCTTAGTCAGTTAACTTTTGAAATACTAAATAGTCTGTTAAAAACAATCATAGAAATACAAAACCATCAACCTATATCCCATTACTCGCTTAACAACCTCCATCTCTAAGGACTGGACTAGGAAGCCTGACTCAAGGCCTCCCGCAGGGCCTTGGCTCCAGTCCAATATAGCTTCAACAAACATATTGACAAATGACTACACACTCCACTTGTTAAACCAGTGAGGCGAGACGGATTTATTTGTTGTTAAGGCCATTTTGACGAGGGTATGTTTTGTATAATATTTTGGGATATTGAATATTGTATGGCCATTTAAACTGGCAATTTGTTAGTTTGGTACCTTATGTGATCTTGATCCTAAAGAACGAAAACACATTTATTTAGCACACACTAAAACCGAGCGTATTCGTTGAAAGAAATTGGCAAAAATGTGTGCCTCACATGTATGCCAAATAGGTCTAGTTAAGCAAAAATGCCAGACAGATGAGAGCAATGGTGGCCTAGTGGTATCGGGCTCTACCTTCGAGTTCTAGGTCGTGAGTTACTTAATACTACTACTGAGTGAGTTACTTGACTTAATTAAATTTAATTTCATCACTGCTCTGAAAACGGTGAAGGAAAACATCCTCAAGTCCCTTAATTGCCTTCTACGACATCCACAAGAAGAAATTGGATGGTGCTATTCTTTTACGGCTGGCACCACACGGAACCACCTATGCCAGTTTTTTATTTTAATAAGTTTGTTCATCACTACCATCATAACTTACATCTTTATTTTCGACACCAATTACTCACCAATCCCTTGATCTTTGAACTTGTCAAACAGCTGGTTTGCTCCACATTTTTCTTTGAACAGATCATGGTAACGACATATCCTAAACCGACGTCCCCTACCCTTCGTCACTTGAGATTGATGGCTTGTAATCGAGTCTATGGGGCAACATGAATGATGTGCAACCCTGACCTTTTTTGTGTTGACAACTCAACTAGCACCCTTCCTGTTGAGGTCGTTTTTTGAGGATATACGACTGGCATGGTTTTAATGTTTTGTGATTGATGGGCCTAAGATGAAGCGATGGCCTTCAAAAAGTTCTAAAAGTTGATAAGACAGATATCAATGTTAGGCCGATCGTCCACGACGCTACTCAAAAAAAAAACGAGTGTTTTGGGTATTTGAGGGTCAGGCTTCTTCAATTTTATTTGGAAGGGTTATAAGCATATATTATAGTATTTTTTACAAGGATTGCGATATGAGAAATAAAATTGTGATGGTTAACCGACTACCCTTTTTTTTGTGTCGTTTTAATGAACCGTGGAGTGGAGGAACCAAACGTTCTTAGTTCTTCCGCGACGCCCAATCAGCGCTCCCCGTGCGCCGCTCTCGCTCAATCCTCTTCCGCCGAGTCTCCGTCTACTACCAACTCAAATCACTTGAAAAATGACACGGCTCTAGAATTGTAAATGGCAGTCCGTGCACGAGGCAATCAGTCACTAGTTATTAATAATGCGTTAGTAAGCCGTATTCTGGATGATCAGCTTTTTTTTGAGTGGGAAAAAATCAAATAACTTCTCCTGTGTCAGACTTTTACTGACTAAAACCCACCCGTTTTCCTTCAGTTCCTTCAGGGGTCAAGGTATCTCTTTCGAACAACTAGAGGAGCATTTTTGTGGACGGCTTCAATAAAGGAAAGAATAACGGAAGACCAGTAAATTTTCGACTTAGTTTCCGTCAAAGTTAATATTAACAGTAACAGGTCATAGAATTCAAAAATACAGTGCAAAAAAACAGACGGAATTAGCACAAACAAAAAAAAAGCAAGCACGGGACCACATTCAAGAACCACATTGAAAAGGAATTATTTTTCAATTTCCCCATGCTGCGTTCAATGCCACACTAAAAAAAATTATGACACAAACTATAACTATAGCCCATTTGTGACGTAATTATAACTATTTTCAAAATGGGGCAACCCGTATTTCGCTTATCTGGAGATTAGACGGCTGACAAAGCATTGCTTATCGTTTAAGTTCTTGGTGCAACGAGTTCGGTAATCACAAGAAGTCGAGTAATATACTTTTCCTTTATTGTTGATTATCAGGTCGAGATCTTAATGTACGTTACTTAGCACGTACTTTGGCTATTTCTGCTATTTTCAGCTATTTTCTGTCACTGTCACACAACTGTAAAACTAAAATGCCCTGCTAATTGTATCTGCAGTAATCGACACTTTTGGGTTTTAAATTTTTTGCTAAAATGGCATCCTTAGGGGCAAATCTTTATGGGAAAAATTAAAATATTTGGGTACAGGAAGTATGTTTTTTTGATAACGAGATTCACAGTACTTGCATGAAAATTTCACTTTTAGATTTCCGCGTTTTTCTCGAAACCGCTGTTTTGCAAGTGCCATATTTACAATTAGCAGGGCGAAAAGTGTAATAGAGATGAGAACATAATTTTCACCTATGGTACACTGACATTTTGCCAGTTTTTTTTAAGCACCATGTAATAGAGGACGAGTTAATTGCCGTAAACTGGGCACAGATACAAACTTCGGGCTGCTACTAGAAATTCTTGGGAATACCACGTCCAGAACCTCATACATAGCCAACAGAACATCAATACTGCTCGCGACCACTACACCAACGAGGAAGCCCGATGAGAAATGACTAAGCACGAGCAAATTCAAGTTTTACAAATGTCGGCGTCAAACATCATGCTGTATTCAAACTTATCATTGTCATTGTTAACAACGATTAAAAAACGCATATCAAATATTTTCTTAACACAAATTTATGGTTCGTTGAATGCCAAGAAAATAATTATCTTCTCTTTTGAAAATACAAAAGGCAAACTTTTTGTACAAGCCAAAGCACTTCGCTAGCTCCGTAACAGGTAAAATTAACTTGAGAGTTTTGTTTTACAATACCTACTTTCATAAAGTTTATCCAACCGGTGTTTAAAAGGAGAAAAAAACAATGAGTCTCAAACGAAATTCAAGAATTTTCCTTTTGAAGGACAGCAGAGTTTGACTTTTTCAATAAGTTTAATTAAACCTTCCATCTTGGGTCTGAGGATAGTTTTATTTTGGCACTCGTGTCACGAACCTGTTTTATTTAAGGACATTGAAATGGTTTGTTGAAATTTCTGAAGACTGGCAATTACGTTGACGAAACTGTCAGATTATGCGCACGTAAGTAATAATAAATAATAATAATAAAAACTTTTATTTTCTCCACCACATAATGAAAATAATCAGTACAAAACATAATAATGATTACAAAAAATAGGTACATTGATGTTGTGGAGACTGGAGCCTGTACTAGGAATACCTGTGTTACAGGTCTTCAGGCCTCCAAACTATCCAGACGAGCCATTGTAATACAAACATCTACTAATAGTATGATAATTTAGGGAGTGAAGACAAAAACAATTTAATAGAACAAAAAATAAAATAAAAAACAACGTATTATTAGACAGCAAGGTAGGGTGTGTGGGTGTGGGTGTGTAGAGTGTGTGGATGTGGGTGTATAGGGTGTGTGGGTGTGTTTGATAATCAAAACTGGCTAAGCCTGGCTGGCTGGTAAGTGTAACCAAAAAACCAGTATAAGCGCGCCAACTTCACAATTGCGTTTTGCTGTTAATTGACATCCCGTACTCATGACTAAATTGTTATATTCAAACGCTAAGAGCTAATTCAATCATATACTAAGATTTCTCCTTTCTATTTCAAGCGATCCACTTAGTTCTGATTACCTTAATATAAAACAGGACAAGTGTTTTATCCTTCAGGGATCAAGAGCACTCGTTTCAAGAATTAGTCCTAATTTGATTTATTACAACTTCTGATTTCGTCTTGTTAAATATTTTGCCTTGTTCTAGCTAGATTGTCCTAAATCATTTTAGTTTTCTAATTAGATACCTACCTATACCATACTTAAGGTTCTATAAAAGGTAAAAGCCACGATTCCAAATAGTAAATTCTATAGAGAAGAGAATGATAATAATATTTTTTATTTTACAATAAAAAAAACAGCTGAATATGGCATAAAGCCGATTGCAGACTAAAGGGAGAAAAAATATAATAAGTCATTCATTCGAAAGGACCACTAGCAAAAATTACTGCTCTGCGGTGTCTATCAGTGAATGTAAGAATTTACTTTTATTAAGATTGAGAAGATGAAATCTTAACAATATTATGTTATCCCAAAAAGTACTTTATCAAAGTTAAACATAGAAATAACAATAGATTATTCGTTAAAGAACTCAAATAATACAGAAGATAATTAAAATCAGACATTCCATCTTCAGGGTAGATTCGTTTTAAAACATTATCTACTTTCTCTTCATACTATAGTTGAATAAAAGGTCATTATTCTAGGTCATCATTTCCCAATACTGATAATCATCTTGTCCATACCATAATCTGCCCAGAATGTTCCCACTACCCAGACAAAGGCCTCTTCTTTGCGAGAGGGAGTGGGCTCAAGCCCACCATGTGGGCCCAGTGAAAGTGTGTAGATGACACAATATGTCTTCGAATTTTTGATTCTAGGAAATGCCGGTTAGAGATTGAACCTATCATCACCTTCAACTTATTAGTCACAGCTGTTATCACTGGGCCACTGCTCTATCTATATTGTCCATTGATTCATCATTCTAGGACATGCCGGTTAGAGATTGAACCTATCATCACCTTCAACTTATTAGTCACAGCTGTTATCACTTGGCCACTGCTCTATCTATATTGTCCATTGATTCATGATTCTAGGACATGCCGGTTAGAGATTGAACCTATCATCACCTTCAACTTATTAGTCACAGCTGTTATCACTGGGCCACTGCTCTAAGCTATCTATATTGTCCATACTGACTATAATTTCAAATGTCCACATACGTTAATTCCTAAACTAAGTCAAACAAAACAGTCCAAACTAACCGTATCTAAAATAATTACAAATAAACAAATTACCTTAAACTGCCCTATCTCAGTAAGCGATTCAACCAAATTGATCTCAGAACTGTACAAAGGTACAAAAACCAACCGGTGATACTTTTATAAATATATAATGAGGATACTAAAACCCTCGTAAAGGGAATCGGTTTTATTTGCGAGCATTTACTTAAGCTTTTGGGTACAGATAAAGTAATCATATTTAGATTTGGACATTTAACTGAACTAAGTAAATGCTAACATTAACGAAATAAATAAGGGGCTCATGGCTAAGTTATAACGGCTGCACGCAGCTATGCTTGCCACGGTTGGTCAGTAGATGGGTTGTCATGTTTACATACGAAGACCCCTCCCATGCTTCGGAAGGCACGGCCGTCGGCCCCTGCTGTCATTTGTGGATCTTTGACAGTCGTTATGGGTCGTCAGAATCCTGAAAGTCTTAAGCTCTGGAGCCAGGGTCTCACATTTTTTTGCACGTACGTACGTGTAAGTTACGCGCGTTTCCTACTCCGTGTCACCTACAGACATAAGATTAGTTCGGGACCCGAACTAAAAAATAAATGGCTGCAAATTTGACAGCTGTTTTCCCTAGTCCCGATGTGTTTTTGCCCGTCCGAAAAAATGAATTTGACACCTGGGAGTCTACTCTCTAAGCACGAAAGTTACGGGCGTTTCCTACTCCGTATCACTTACGGAAATATATGATTAGACTTGGGCCCAAACTAAGAATTAATTACTACACGATTTGACAACTGTCCCTATATGGGCCCCGATATGGTTTTACCCGTCCAAAAAAGTTAATTAATCAGCTGTAGGAGTCACTTCGAAATTTCGAACTATTTTCGGACGGGCCCGTTTTTTCGTTAACAGAGTTAGAGAGTAGCCCCCATTTTGATGGATCGGCGCGTATCTTCGTTGACGGAATTGGAAAGAAGATCCCTGGTGCAAAGTACTCGCAACCAGCGTGCATGTATGACAATTTACATGAACGAGGATGAAGTAAAATGAGTCTACTTACCCTCATGGGAAAAAACACGAGTTTGCTTATCTATTTACGTATAATACGTATGTGTGTACAAATACAAGCTTTTTGAAAAATAACTTTATTAAAGTGCAGAAACCAAAACGGATATAACTCATGGAATATTGGCCGACCATTGATGTTACTACATTTTCGGTAACTTGGGTAGTGGGTATACCCTATCCCTAAAGTTGGGGTTACAAATGCAGCGAGATTTCGAGCCCTGACCTCCAATCGTAAGCGAGTTATTTTAAGAAAATGCTACTTTTGTTCTGGAGGACATTTAAACTATGTATTTCGTTCAGGATCAACAAAAAACTTGAGGACTCTAATAGAACAATTTCTATGAAAACTACATAGAAATTGATCTACTGCAGTCGTATCGCGCTGTCACGTCACGCCGGTCTACGGGACCCTTAGCTAACCGCCAAAACTTAAAGCGCTTCTAATGATCCACATTTTTTTTTTAAATAATGATCTTGCCTCTCAGTGACTAAGTAAGGGTACCTAACCAAACGGCTTAGATTAGGATATAACTATGACCAATCACGCGCGAGCCGAATCGGTCGCAGTAATTAAACTATGGCGCTCCGAGTAAATGGTTTAGGTTAAGTTAGAACTGAGTCAAGGGCGCGCAATCCAAGTTGCTTGTGAGTTGAGATTTTAAACCCTAAAAGTCGCCTAGTGAGAAACCAATGATAAAACGAACGCGTTTGCTAAGGTATCTATTAAAATTACCTTACAAGACGTTAACTTCATCGTCATCTTCATTTCAGCCGGAAGACGTCCACTGCTGGACATAGGCCTCACTCAATTTGGGGGGGCTTGCCATAATCGCCACGCTTGGCAAGCGGGTTGGCGATCGCAGAATGGTGGTAAAATGCATAGAGAACGCTGCTGCCCATTATCTAGTAAGTCCCTTAGTCGCCTTCTACGACAACCATGGGAAGAGATGGGATGGTGCTATTCATTACGTCTGGCACCAGACGGAACTCCGGTACGTTAACTTGAAGTCAGTGAAAACAGGCATAAAAAGCCTATCAAACTCAGGTGTTACACTAAGCAGTTTAGCAGTCTAATCCTTCAATCAATAACCTTGCAACCTCCAGACGAACTTAAACTAGTAAAAAAGTACCACGAAATAGACCCAACATAACAACCGATCGTTTGCTCCCTCGTCAGTCAACTTCTTACTTCCTAACTTGTAAGGTAAAACAACGTCGTTGGGAAAACAAGTTTATTACTGTTTCCATACAAGTTACGAGACGTAATTAGTCGTAAACTTACCCGACATCCTTGTTCGTGTCAGTCAGAGTGTGTATTTGTGAAGGTATAATAAATAGGTGCTGATGAAAACTGAATGGGAGACATTTATTCGAAAAAAAAAGATTTAGTGTCTCGAAAATAAGGGGTTTGCAAAGATTTGGGGATTTGGGGATTTTAGGGGTTTTCTTGTCGTAATTTAAAAACGAGATAACTGGCAATGTAATGTCCGCCGCTCCCGCCGGCTTGTAGCTTTTTGTGAGTGAGTGCATTTCTTTCTATGATCTGAGGAGTGCATCGTGCGCAAATCAATGTATGTATAATCGCTCGGAACAGGTTTTAGTACTGTTGTTGTTTACGTATTACTTTGCTTTTGTAAGTTTATGTATTTACTTGTTTATTTATAAGTATAAAATTATGTATTAGGTACCTATGTTAAAACTGTTTTGTACTCCTCGTCACTTTTCCCTACAGGTTCATTAGAAAACCAGCGTCAGACAGCATCAGTCTGTCTGGCATTAACGCTGAAATGAATCTTTTTGGCGCAGCCGTAAGGCACGGCACACACTGTTGTAGTTATTTATTTATTGTCACTTTTTTATTCGCTATTGTATTCTGTGTTTCACGGACTGTGTCCAAATAAACGGTATTCTTTCTTTCTTTTCTTTCTATTTCCTAGTAGTTTTGAAATTCTTATGTTCCGTTGGCTCATAATCTGCCTAGACTATTCCCAAATATGTTTGGATCAGCTCCCTGAATAGCAGTATTTCATTTGAAGTGACTGCCTATATTATTATGACCTTCACAACCCACGACTACACGATAACACTTGGTAACACTTAGTTCTCAGACTTTCGAACTTCTGACAATCCGTAAAAACTGCCAAAGTATGCTTTCCGAGGCACGGAGGGGTCTTGATATGTAAAGATGGTCACATTGGTCACCTACCATGGACCAACCGTGGTAAGCGTAGCTTAACCTAATCGATCGACCCGTGCAACTGTTGTTACTTAACCAGAAGCCTCTCGTGCTATGTTCACAGGCTTTTCAATATATCAAATACTTAATATTGGCTATGATGCAATATTGCTAAATGCTGCTGAGGAAAGCACATCAAGCCGGTGCTCCCGGCATTCGTGGATCTTTGACAGTGGATATGTGTCGTCAAACCCCAGAAAGTTAGACGACTAGTTTAATCAAGGGATAACGTGTTACCAAGTTCAGTGTGTTCAGTGGCTGTGGAGGTCAGATAGGCAGTCGCTCCATGTAAGATGCTGCGCTACCCTTACCAACCGTGATAAGCGTAGCTTAACCTGATCGATCGACCCGTGCAGCGGTTATTTCTTTGCCACAACCCCTTACGTTATCAACTTATGTTCCGGCTACGGGACTTAAATATGTTACTGGCGAAATGTAGGCCTTACTGTACAGTGTAAGTCTCTGCCTAAGTGCTTAATCCTTCCAGGAACACAGATGTGATGTTATGAGCTTTAATCATAAGCACCACATTGTGCGTAGTTTAAAACAGTGTTTCTCAAAGTAGCTGATAACACCCCCTTGTGGAGTGGGAGCTGTCAAGACGTCTGATCGAATTGCACGGGAGGTCCGTTTTTTTTTTCATATTTCGACCCATGTTCCTTGGAGAAAGTTGTTCAATTTCACAGGTGCTAACACCATGAGAAATTTGGACGGTGACTAAAAAATCACTGTGAAAGCAATACTTCACTATGAAAGTGAAAACAGCGCCCTATATGTATATCACACTATTAATCAGAATCTGAATAATTTTTGAACCAAGGTAACCGACATAGCCCGAAGAATTGCCAAACTTAAGTGGCAGTGGGCAGGGCACATTGCACGCAGAACAGATGGCCGATGGGGTCGAAAAGTTCTGGAGTGGCGACCGCGCACCGGAAGACGTAAAGTTGGAAGGCCTCCCACAAGGTGGACCGATGACCTTGTGAGGGCCGCAGGAGTCCGCTGGATGCGGGAAGCACAGAACCGGTCGAAGTGACGGAGCTTGGGGGAGGCCTATGTCCAGCAGTGGACTTCCTTCGGCTGAAATGATGATGATGATGATGAATAATTTTGAAGGATGTTCCTAAGGGTCAGTTCACACCGAGACGCGACGTGACGCGACGCTGCGCGCACTTTTTAAGATTACGATACAAAATAGATCTTATTTACTTCACAATAAAGTATACGGGCTGCACAACATGGTGCATCTCAGCGTTCTTCGACACGCTTTCGCGCTCGTACTGAAATTATAACTTTTCGTGTTGTATATAAGTTAGATATTCTGTAAAGTGCGCGTCGCATCCCGTCTCGGTGAAAATTGACCCTAAACATTGCTTCATAATTTTATTATGATCCAAAAGTTGGTCTGCTCAACAACGTGAATAACGCAATGAATGTTGTTGAACTGTCAAAATGAAAGCCATTTATACGGATAACGTGTTACGCAATAACCCCGCTGAGCATTATTTGTGAAAGCTATGCCGTTATGTCTTTTTTGTAAAAATCTCACCGTGAAAACTTAGGTGCAGTGAACTGTCATTCTGCCTGATGCTAGGGATTGACACTGTTGACAGCTTGCTTCAGTTCATCTGGTTCACAGACAGGAGGAATTCATTTAATAATATCTACCAGGAATTTTGGGTACTGAAACCGATCTCACAACTGTATCATGGATTTGGTCGATTGTTCAACGTTTTCTGACACTTCTGTCATCGTGTTTGTCTGAATGGAGATTAAAGGCGGTAGCAATAAATGCGGCTATTAAAATATCCTCAAAGTGGTCGAAATAATTTTGAGAACCAGTGGTTTAAAAAATGCCATGTTTTATGGTTCGTAAATAATTTTAGGGTTAACGCTAATGCTAATATGTATTTTGTTGAAAATGCTTTATTTTATTGCAACCAAAATATGAAGGAAGGTCTTTGAAACCAAGGAGATTATAAAGGTTTCTTCAGACAGAATTTCTATGAATTTTTTTAGAAATTATTCTTCGAGAGTTTGCATTGCGTTGTCGAATTGCACCTATTTGCCCCCCTTAAATCACAATTAAACTCCATTCTCACTTGAAATAAGCCCTCGTATCTACGGGCGATTTTCTCACGGCAAATTTGTATCGTGCAATAGAGCAAAGGTAAGTCATACAACTCAAGCCTCTATCACTGCGCCCCAACACTCGGACGTCAACACAAACCATTCCCGATTCCCTTTTATCAAATATTCTAACATCAATATTTATTTCAATCTATTTCAAAAAAGGGAAGCTTTTAGATGGCATGATTTTCATTCTTAGCTTTCTGAATAGTTGATGTGGCACAATAGTCAACACCATACGTTTAAATTCAAATTCAAATAGTTTTATTTTGGGACAGCGAGATCCAAAGGTTAGTTTAAAAAAAAAAATACTTTTAAAACTATTGTTAGTACTTAAATACAATTACTAGGACAGCACTCATCATATTACACATATAAGTAGTTCTAAACACAAATAGTTTAGTTGTCTTCGAGAAGATAATAATATAAAGTTATCATCGAAATGAATATGTTATGATCTTTCAATCAATTTCAGGAAAAACTCCTCCCTTCCTAAATTCAAAATGATTGGCAAAGTAATATTTAATAAGACTGATATTTTTTTATTTTTTTTTATTACAGTATACCTACTAGATTATTCACTAATAGGTCTAACGCCACAATAGTTTCAACCCCGAGCGTGACGATAGATTCTTGTGCTCCCATGCAAAGCGATGGAGTAATGACTAGAATCCCGAGTGCAGCTAGGGATATATCACACTCAAAAGAAAGACACTTTAATCCATACCCGAGGAAAATACGTCTACTTTTCACACCTTCAATGATGTAATAAAAAACAAGTCAACTTCGAACATTGTTTTTTGTAAAAAAAAACACCGTTATTTAGTTATGATTCCTAATTCAAATCACATTTTGAACAATGGACCAACCATTTAATTATGTATTAAATGGTGTGTTGGCTAAGGCAATTTGGCGGGTTTGACCCTTCCCACCTACGGCTTTGCTTGGTAAGACGTAGATCAGACTTTCGCATTTCCGACTTCCCGTAACGACTGTCAAAGATCAATTAATGGCAGCTAAGACGGCACGGCTTAATATGCTGTTCGTGACACGGGGGAGTCTCGATGTGTAATGGATGGTTATCCATCCGCAGATTGACCTTGATAAGAGTGGCTTAAGCTTAATTATTATGGACCTCGTGCACCTCACGATGGTATGCCTCACGGCTGTGAAAATCAGAGCTTATCAGGAATATTCATAATATTATGATAAGTTTATTTCAATAATTGTTTAAAATTATACAAATATATTTTAATTTATATTATCTTTTTACAAATGAATAAGACATCTGTGGCTGAACTAGGCGATAGCCTGTATTTCGGCTACATTAAAATAGCACCTTGTGTCTTGCATTATTGTACCTGTAAGCGTAAACAAATGTAGGTCACTTATACTTTCCTAGAAATGACTGAAATTTCACAATTTATTATACAAATTGAGTGCATAAAATTTCGAACCCATTATATAGTATAGTTGAACATAATAATATCATTTATTTTCGTTTGCTCTTTGTTATTTTTTGTATGCTATTGATGCTACAATACGCAAAAAGTTTTATTATTAAAAAAATATTCCCAAAGTATTGTGTACAAAAAGCCTGAAAATATGGAGCGATTGAATATGATATTTGACAGCTACATTGTATAGACGTATCATTTTCACTTTTATTGGTCACCAAAACCGCGCAGTATACAAAATGTTCACTAAAATCGACACGTTATACATTTTTTGTCTGACTTAGGTACAATTAAAAGAATGTCTATGAACCCCGCTTAAGTTAATTTGTAAAGCTTTGTCCTAATACTGAACATACAAGGTTTAATTTAAATTACTGAAAACCTGAAAAGGAGTCATTCTTCATATCATTGTGAATTATTTTCTCTAGGACCATCAATAAAAAATTAAAAACCAATCTGCTATTTTTTTTTCGAGATTTTGTCGAGATATGAAAGAACGAAAAATGCGACGAATTGGTATTAGGTATATTACTAAAAAAAACCTTAAAACGATTAAAAACATTGATATATGGAGCAGATGATTTTTTATCGCGTTTTCAGGATTCGTCCTAAATTAAAACATAAACATGAGGCCTTTTTTCCCCGAAGGATTGGGCAGAATTGTGTAGTACACCCACATTTATGTTAAAGTCTCATGTCATATGGGGCGACCCTATTACCATCAACCTGGCACATATCCAGACCTCAGAGTGCTACTGAGAAATTCCAAATAGAAAAATCCAATAACATTTTGCCCGAACTGGGAAGCGAACCAAGGACCTCATTGACCTTAAGGACCACTTGCAACCACTAGACTATCGAGGTCCCATAGTAAAAATCGTACTAATATTATGAACGCGAAAGTTTGTAAGTGTGGATGGATGGATGGATGTTTGTTACTCTTTCACGCAAAAACTACAGAATGGAATTGGATGAAATTGGGCACACAGATAGATTATAACCTAGATTAACACATAGGATACTTTTTATCCCGTTAGTCGGTTCCCGCGGGATAATTTCGGACTTTCATGCGGGCGAAGCCGCGGGGGAAGCTAGTTGTTCATAATGCTGAATAAAACGGCCACTCTTCAGGTTTTCAGTAATAAACTCATGAATACTCTCCGTGAGTTTTATAGAACTCAACCAAATCATCGCTAAGAGATTTAATTAATTATATTTCATCATAAATTACGACAACTACAACGTCAAAGCTTCCCAAGTATATTGTAAGCTCATAATCTGTTTATTAATATGGAAATAAAGCCTACAGACGCTGTCCTTAATACTCTATGCGATATAACTTCTAAAACACTGAGGATGTAGTGAATGAAGTTTTCATTTGAGCAATGATTTTTACAATGATTCTACAAAATCTTCATAGGCGTTTCAATTTATGTTAAAAATTCTAGATTTTTTTTTCTTAATAAATAACCCAACTAGCAACAAAAAAGTCCAATACATGATCACATGTCACGCAGTCTGATGCAGTTGGTAGTAGTTATTTTAGTTTAATCTCAGATTTGATGCCAAGCAGTCACTTGAAAGACGATGTTTCGAGGATATACGTAATCCTACTATATTATATTATTATTATCCTACTTTTAATATTATAAATGTGAAAGTTTTTATGTTTAGATGTTTGGATATTTAGATGTTTGGATGTTTGTTACTGAATCACGCAAAAACGGCTCAACGGATTCAGATGAAATTTGGCTCTCATTTAGTTTGTTTTATTTAATTTATAGTTTGTAACCTGGAAATAACACAAGATATTTTTTATCCCGATAGTACATTTGCGTGGGATAATTTCTGAAAATTACGCGGGCAAAGCCGCTGCAAGAGCTAGTGTAACATAAATATATAGGTCTTGGCTATCACTCAGTCGGATAGTAATGATCTTTTCAAAAAACAAAACGGCGTTAAGCAAATTGATACTCCATCAATTTTTGGTGTAACAAACAATATTCAAATAATTACAGTTGTGATTTGAATATGTGGCAATTTAAGTGGATAGTCAATTTGCTTATCAATTGATTTTATTGACTTTATTTTAGTAATTACTAAGCACAGTCGACAACCTATAAGCAAGTGCGGTGATTCTACTGCCATAATATGGCACACACACACTTTTGTCAGGTGTCCTAACAAAATTGTGTTGTATCAACACTCCATTTGTTGACTACTCCATGTTCTAAAACGTAGGCTTTAAGTGAAATTCTGTGGGAAATGAGTCGGTTTGTAATTACTGAACGCTCCAATACCCGCTTGTAGAAATCTTAAGAGTCTGAGAATGAGGTCATTTGCTGCTGTAAATAGTTTTCTTTTCAATTTAAACTCTGAACGATTGAGGGTTGATTACTTCGCGTGGTGTTTGTTTTTATCTTGCTATTCATTGATTGAACGTAGCAAGGTTAGCTTTTTACCTTATAGGGCAATGTCAAAGAGACAGATTATTGCAGACTACGTATTGAGCGCTCTGTTTTTCGAATTGGTTCCTTTTACGACTGATTTTGATAAACAAAAGGAGTTTCATTGCCACTGTTTTAAACACAGCATTTATGTTGTTGCTTGCCGTAGCAGGCCATTAGCTATTAAAATAGTAAATCTATAGGTACTTATTATTATCTTTGTGAGTTTGACGTAGGGGGCTAATCTTCGGTACCTGCTTATGATCAGATTCTGAAAATTATTTCATCAATGGGAAGCTACGCTGTTGCCGAGTGCCGAATGTTTTATGCTAAAACACGCTCACGAAGTTGCGGATCGAAGCTAGTAATAAATAAAATAAAATATAATAATAAGAAAAAAAAGAAAAGAAATAATGAAAAGAAAAATATAAAGAATATTGGTACACTGTATGTTACTTATAATAAAGAATTGAAAATAATATTATTTTAACAACAATAGTGTGTGCCACACAGCTGCTCCAAAAAGGTTTACATCAGCATAAATGCCAGACAGATGTTATCTGACGTTGATTTTCTGATGAACACAACTATACAACAACAACTATCACAAGAGATTTTAATGAGTTTCACGATTTGCACGAGTAACCAATTATTCCGAACATAGGATCACGAAGTCTAGACATTATGAATTGAACTCAACTCAAATATTCACCAAGGATTCAGATAATAATCATGAAGATTACTTAAAAGTTGGACTAAGATGATAGAAAGATCCAGAATTTATGTAAGTAGGTACAGACAATTTTTTTTTAATGCAATTTAATATTGTGTGTCCTTTTGTTTTTGTATAGTTAGTTTTAGATTTATTTTCCGTGTTTGTTCCGCTTCATAAAAAAGGCTCTTCCAAAAACTGCAGCAACTACAGAACCTTGGCACTTTTTCCACATGTTAGCAAGATACTTATGTACATAATAAACAACAGGCTAAAATACTTTCTCGATCCTCAAATTCCAGAAGAACAAGCAGGTTTTGTTAAAGGGAAAGGCACGCGCGAATAAATCCTGAACGTTCGCCAGATCATAGAAAAGAGCCGGGAATTCAACAGCCCTGTGTTGTTGTGTTTCATTGATTACACCAAAGCCTTTGACTCTGTGCAGTGGGATAAGCTGTGGGGAGATTTTAAAACACATGGGCACGCCTCAACATCTTATTGACCTAATCCGATGCCTCTAAATCAGCAACCGCTCTTTCGTCAAAATAGACACCGAATGTTCAAATGTGTTCTCCATCGAGAAAGGCGTTAGACAGGGATGAATCTTCTCGCCTCTGATCTTCAATGTGTATGGAGAGTACATAATTAGGAAAACTCTTGAGGGCTGGGAAAAGGGGTTTGCTGTTGGTGGAAAGCGCATTTCTAATCTGCGTTACGTTGACGACACCATTCTCCTTGCTACAACATTTGACAACTTGAAGGAGATACTATGTATGTATATTAGAGGTAAAAAGCGGCAAATTAGGGCTTGCAATAAATAGGTAGAATACCAAGCTCATGGTGATAGATCGTGTGGGAAAACTATCGGGCGATTTGAACATCTAAGGCATCGATACTGTGGACAGTTTTATTTGGGCTCTATTATTAATAATGACGGCAGCTGCGTCCCAGAAGTAAAAAGACTTATAGCCATGGCTAAAGATGCTATGACACGCCTGCAAAACATCTGGAAACACTGGAATATAAGCTACAAAACTTAAGCCGGATTGATCAGGGCACTAGTTTCCCGATTTTCCTCTATGGAGTTGATACCTGGACAATCCAAGGAAGAGAAAGACAGAAGATAGACGCATTTGAAATTTGGTGCTGGACGCGAATGCTCTAAATACCATGGACAGCCAAACGCACAAATGTGACTGTCCTATCTGAGCTCGATATCAAGACTCGATTGTCTACAATTTGCCTGCAGCGTATTTTGAGCTACTTTGGCCACATAATGCGAAGGGAAGATAGCAGCCTTGAAAAGCGGGTCATTGTTGGCAATACCGAAGGAAAGAGAGCACGGGGCCGGTCACCAACACCATGGTCTGACCAAATAAAGGAAGCTACCTCCTCCAGCAAATTTCAGCAGGTGGTGATAGCAACTTCAGACCGGAGTCGATGGAGGCAGATTGCTTAAAGGCGTCCAGAGACCACGACCCTCAGTAATGAGGGACCGATTAAAGAAGAAGAACTATTAATAGTTGAAGTCGTTTTTCGTTTGTAACGAATTTCAATTAAAATTTTGGGATAAGGGTAAGAGAGTGTGTACCATCATCAGCATCATTTTAGCCGAAAGACGTCCACTGCTGGACATAGGCCTCCCCAAACCTCTGCCACTTCGACCGGTTCTATGCTTCCCGCATCCAGCAGATTCCTGTGGCCTTCACAAAGTCATCGGTCCATCTTATGGAGAGGCCTTCCAACGTTACGTCTTCCGGTACGCGTGGTACATTTACCAATTAAGTTAAAATTCGGTACACAACAGGTATCAGTATATTAATAAGTAATAGCTTTTTTTAAGTTGTTGAATCTACTAAGATTCGGAGCAAATTGACTGTGATATACGGACAAACAGACACACAACTAATCTAATAAAAGTTCAGTTTCAGACTGAACTGAACCCTAAAAATACACATGGAAAATATTTTAAAATTCAATATAAAACCATCATCATCTGTGTAGCTTTTTCCCAACTATCATAGGGTTAACTCCAAGACTACAAGGAAAAATAAAAATCTACTAATCTAAAAAGGCTGTCAAACAAATTTCTGTCAGATGACCTCCAAACAACCTTTCCTTGCTCGAGACGACTTCTTAAAGACTTTCAACAAAAGGAATTTGGCCCAAGGTCGACACTTGAAATTCAGGAGAGGGATTGACAAATGTCTTAGTGTCTAATGCCTTTTCTGTTTGCACCTTTCCAAAGTTCGAAATGACAAGATGAGGAAATACTCTTACTGCTTTGTGTGCGATCTTGCTTTGTTTTCCGCGTTGGGTTTATTTTTAAAGGCTATGTTTAAATCTGCCTTTGATACGTAATTTTGGTATTTTTTTTTAATCCTGATTTTCCAAGTTTTCTTGCAATACCTTGCATGTATTCTAAAAAACATTTCTTTGAGATTTGTTTAAAAGGGCAATGTCTTGTTGATTATATTTTTTGTTGCATCTTTGATGTTACGTCAGACAAGAATATCAAAGGAAACTGAATTTTCAATAAAAATAAAAATAAACCTGTGTCTATTACCCCAGGCTGGATAGAACAGAGGTTTATAAAATGTATATTTATTCCGATTTTTATCAACGAACACCCATCTTTAACTATGTCCTTAAAATCAGCATACTGCCACGACCTCACACACTTAACCTCGTCATAACAGTAACCATAAAATAATAGGTCTTAAAATTAATTCAATAATACTCATTACTAAGACAATTCCGTTCTGGAGTAAGCCACTAGCCACCCAAAACAGCCATATCCATATTTATAAGGGTGTTGGAGAATCGATTCTTAGAACCCAAAGAGCATAAGCGACATTAGCTTTAATGGCGCTTACGCTCGTTAGGATTTAGGGTATTATTAATAAACAATAATTTTACGAGGAATAAAGTTAGGAATCAAGAATTGGGTTCAGTAAGTAGATAGTAGGTATGTGTTGAAAGGATGTGCGGTTTACAGCGTGTACCTATCAGAAATGAGTGGTCATATTTAAAGCTGTCCCACATTTGGGTCGAGTAGGTAATGAGGTTTTGTATGGGACAGCTGATATTTTTTCCTGAATATGACTTTGGCCCCATTGAGAATGTTTTTCAGTTTTATGGTCTGTACCACACATTTCTGGATACACGCTATACATTGTTGGTTGTTTTACCCCCGCCCCACTGTGCGCCCGCGCTTAGTGCCGTTATGACATGAAATGTGTTGTAAGCGTATGATTGCGGATAAGTGCTTAGTGTTGCTTGGTGTCCAATTTGTAAACCTTTTTAAATATTTTTGGGACAAAATATAACATGGTGTAAAAATTATTGGAATCGATTCAGTTACTTGTTCTGTACAAACTATATTCAGGTTTCACATACACCTACTAAAAATAATGTTTTATGTATCACTATATTAATTAAAGTCTTTCTACGACATTTTCATTTCTTCCTCGCTCGTGTTGGCTCATGACAACGATTAACATAGGACCTGGGTTTTATTTAATAATACCAATAAGCGACAAGTGACAAGCGACAACCCGAAAATTCTACAACTTTGTAAGTTACTTTGATAGCATAGTTATCTACTTTATTGAACAGTTATCGTGACATTGTGATATAACTTCGAGTGCAGCGCCTCCGACCGTCATGAGAGTGGGTGATACACGGGCATTGGATAGGCAGTCGTTTCATGTAAAGTATTGGTATTCAGCTGCATCTGGTTAGACTGAAGGCCGACCCCAGTTTATACCATAGTCCATAGTTAGTAAAAGGCTAAGCAAATGATGATGTACTGCAATATTCTCATATCCTTAACAAACGACACTAAATTCATCACTCATTTTGTATATTTCCACATTGCCATCTCCATTTTATTGTATTTATCTCTAGTATGTCTGGAAAATTAATGCATAGCTTTCTTTTAAGTTTTGTTGATTCAATTTTATAGAATCGACTTCCGATGATTTTCAATTTTGACTATGATTGTTTTACTGAATTGCTTTTTCTGCGGAATATTAATCTTTTATAATTGTTAAAATACAGGTTATTTTCGTTTAAATTCGTGGTAATTTTTTTAGCTAACTGTTTTGAAATTGCTTGACATTTTCAGAATGAAATTTCAAGTCGCAGGGAACAGCTAGTACAGCCATTGCCAATCACGATGACTTTTAAAAGCATTGAAATAAGGTTTAATTTACAACGACAGATACACTCTAGAAAAATGCAACAACTATATTTTTCTACGTGTATTTACATGGTACACCTTTGCATTCCCCTCGCTTTCCTTGATTACACGCTGCAAAAGATGTCACCTTTTAAACCCCAACTTTTGAGATTTTTCTTCCTCACTAAAAGGTATTGGAACGTTTAAGGGTGCTGCTCTACAGCAGGCCACGGCTAAGCTACTAAGCAGTTGAGTCGACGGCTACACGAATCTAATAAAATCGCGGCGGGATTTTCAATTCTCGGTGGTGAACTGATGATTGAGAATCCAACTGAGTGGAGCGCGTTGAATAAACACAGTATTCGATTTTACACTCTTGGCGCTAAGCAGTGCGTCAAAGATCCAGTGCGTAAAAAAATCCTGGCGCGATTTTATTACGTGGGAACGTGGGCTAAGCTAACAGCTCATATTGTACTGGAATGTAGGCGAGATCATCCACTGCGACCCACGGCCACGCTATGCACGAATGCGTGTCTGGCAAAGATATGAACCGCGTAGCTAACGTGGCGGAGCTCTGCGTGCACATCTTACGTAGCAGTGGACGGTCGCCTTTATTTTCGAGAAAATTTAAAACTGTCAAATAGGTTAATAAGTTCTTAGGAACATAAATAGAACTGGTTCTGTTTAAGTTCTTTTTTCTGTTAGTTCAAGCGTTGTCATGGCCCAAAAAAAATATTTCACGTTTTTTATTTGGAGGGCTCGTTTGAATATCCTTGAAAATAATTAATTGATTCCTTCACTATGGTTATTTTTGCTATAATATATACGCAAAAGCCAACTTAAGTGAATTTTAAACTAAAGATAACTGAAGATTGTGGTATTTATTCATAAACGTTGCTGAACGTTAAAGAGACGTTTAAACGTAAAAAATGTATGGTTAAACAGTCGCTAATAATTACTTACCTGTAACGTTTTTAAATAAAGGGGTGTATATTTAATAACTAGTTACAAATATCAACATCAAATAAACATAAACGACTATAGGTGAGAAAAATAGAAGTCTTTTCGGAGAAAAATATGTTGACATTTTTTTTACAAAAATGTGTTTTTGTCTTTCAAGACAAAAACATCGAATGCCACTTTCAATTTAATTTGATAACTCACGGAGGTAATAAATCTATAATAATATTATAAAGAGGAAAGATTTTTTGTTTGTTTGTATGCTCTGCATAGGCTCTGAAACGACTGAACCGATTTTAACCATTTTGTCACCAATAGAAAGCTAAATTATCAGGAAGTAACATAAGCTATAATTTATAAAAAAAAAAATTAGATCCTTAAGAAAATTGCAAGTAGCAAAATTTTGCCCATACCTATAATTCATTATTTGGCGTGCGCTGAGAAAACTATTGATGATACGTAAAAAACATCTATAACATGATTAAAGTACTCATGATTACCTACAAAAAAGGTGAAGACCGCGAAGTCCTATATCTAACTATTATAGTTAAGTCACAATGGCCGTAGTCGCCGCGGGAGACACCCTGGGCGTCGGGAATCCCAGGCGGATTTCCGGCCACCATAGGCGCGGGCTTGCGGACGGCGAGTAATGGGTAGCTCGCTGTCCGGTAAGGACCAAGCCCGGGTCGACGGCGCGTTGTGTTCCACGCGCGCCTCAAAGAGATGTCAGCACCAAACTGGTGGGGTCCGCAAGGGCCGATGCCTGCCAGGGGTGCGGGTTGTTTGAAAGAGATACCGCTGCCCCTGGCACACAGGCAACGGAGGGAACACGGGTGGGTTTTAGTCAGTAAAAGTATAACACGCCCTTCCGCTCCTCCCAGAGCAGGAGAAGTTATTTGATGATTTCCGACCCACAAAACAAAAAAAAAAAAACAATAGCAGCTTTTGTGTTCTAAAATTAAATTAGATCGCCATTAAAAACAAAAGTCGTTTACATTAGTATCGTAATATTATTTTTTATTCAAATAAATAGATTCTTAATCAACAGTATTTATGTAGCAGTAAAATACTTTTTAATTGATTCGAATCGGACATTTAATTTCGAAGTTATCACGAGTATAACAATGCAATACGCGAAAACGTTTAGAACAACATACTTAGTTTTCAAAATAGTAAATTCTGCTACTGATCCGAGTTAATTGCCTATTAATTTATTACTCTTAAAATGTACACCAAAAACTTCTGAATAAATTAGAACAAATATAACTTGAGCTCTAGTTCTTAAGCTTCCAGTACATTTCACAGTTCTATCTATTAGTAACTGGCTACACCACTTTTTTAATGTTGTTGCTCAGACTTTTTGAATCGAGTGCCATGCAATCAGGCTACACCATTCGATTCCGACATTGAGCACCGTTCATTACAGAACGCAATTGGTTGAAACGAATCGAATCGTGGCATCGATACTGTAACTAGGCATCGATATTGAATGTACGATTCTTTAGTCGGTTTAGGAAGTGCTTCTGTGAAATCAAATAATTGCTGGCCAATTGTACAGGACCCTTGTTTCAGACGAAAATGTTGGTGTGCACAGGTCTACGTATTTTCGTCCTTGTTTTCGATGATTGTCCAGACAAAAATGAGCTTGTAAAACATTAAATAGTTGGGTTGTCATGGTTCAGTCATTAGTGGTGTTGAAAAAGACATTTTATCTTGTATTTCTTTCAGTTCAGTTACAACTAACAACAAAGGCTCGCCAGACAATTTAAATTAGTCTAGTCCTAAATCAATCTTGATAGAAATCTTCGTTGTATAAACTAATAAGGATTACATAGTCTATCTTTCCGTGTGGTACCAGACGTAAAAAAATAGCACCGTCCCATTTCTTCCCGTGGGCCATCCATAAATTACGTCACACAAATTTTATGGTTTTTTGCCCCCCTCCGGCCTTGTCACATTTGGTCACACTTATGAAACCCCCTCACTCATTGTGTGACGTCACATATTTTTCAATTTTGTATTTATAAGTACATAATTAAATGAAAACAGCAGTTTTTCCATATTTTTTATTTAAATTAAAATTATACCGCTTAAAGGCTCTTTGAAACGTCAAAATTATAAGAAAAAATAAAGAATTGATTCTCGTTGTCCCATTTTGAAAAGTAGTTTCGTACGGGATGAACAGGCAAAAAACTCCATAGACACTTTAAAAAAAAAAAACTTAATTTGTTGATTAATTTACCGAAGCTCAAACAACTTCGGTAATGCATACTTGATTTTTGATAGTACGAGATCATTAAGAAACCGAGCTTAGTCTGGTCAATTAAAATTTGTTAAGTTTTCCAGTTTCAGCCTGACATAGTATATTAACAAGAAGGCCTTTCGGTCTCGATGCATTACAGAGTCCCAGGAAAAAAAAAGAGACTCGATGCATTCTTGAAACTCCGGGGGAAAACATTTTTTTCTTAGTATTCGATATGATTAATTTATTTGTTGGAAATCGATTACATTATTTTTAGCCCTGTAATTTTCCACACGCTGTGTGTGAAACACGCAAAACGAAAAGTATCTTACGCTAATCGGAAGGTTGCTTAAGGGGGAACCTAGTCGCGGGCTCGAACTCACTGGTGAGCCTGGCTAAAAATCACGCTGTTTTACCAGGCTTCGTGTCCGACAGAGATAGTATCAGTGATGAGCAGATAGATGCTAGTCTACACGCACAACGTTATTGAGTGAGATGCAGGATCATTTATAGTAAAAAAATCGCGAAAAATTTAAGAAAAGTCCTTTGAAAGATCGGGTTTTATAAAAAAGCCAATGCATAAATCAATGACCAATAAAGTTTATTGAACTTTTCGATAATTTAACTTTTTCGGTACCGACTTGGTTTTGAAGGTTTCACACTTCTTTTATTACTTAACTTAAACACGCCCAAAGTTAAGTACAATTAACAAGAAAAACGAATTTTTATTGGCTCCTAACTCCTGAATGGGTTTTTATTTTAGTATTCTGTTTCCGTACAGGCAATATTAATAATGAAACAAAACGATATCATATTTTACTTTGGATGTGCCATGTCAGACAGTGGACTAAAACACTCCCGAAGTTTGTATGCAAAAAATGTGGACTAGGTTCACCTTAAACGTAACTGGCGAAATGTGAGTTTTCTATAAGTACTCCTCTGCCCAACACGTCAGGTAAGCAAGGCGTGATGTCATTGTGTTATGAGTCAGCTAAATGTGTTTGTATTGTCGCCGAATGAATGTTATGAATGTTATGACTTTATAGTCTACCTTTGTGCTACTTTTAATAAGTCCTAAAAGTAGGATAACCTACTTTTAGGACTTATTAAAAGTAGCACAAAGCTTTCAAAAGTCGCGGAATCAAAATTAAAGCGTTCTTATAAGACCTATGCAGTCCCAAATATAGATCAACTATTCGTTTGAGTTACTTTAGCAGCACACAAAATATTCTTCTTCTTTTCTAAGCTAAAACAGAAGACAGTTTTATTAATTCCATACACATTCAGGTCATTGGTAGTTCACTTACAAATTGGAGATGCCTTCCTTGTTTCCGTATTCTGTTTAGAACGGTACGTTTAATGGCTGCTACCGAGTATCGCATGGTAAGTGGCAATTTTGAAGTCGTATTTTCTATTTGAATTTCAATTGGTGCATCTGTTCGGAGGAGGTATGTTTCTGAATTTGTGTTGTGTACTCTCGTGATTGAGAATGGGGTTAGTCAATTCTACTGCTACTATTTCTTATTTGACTTTATTGATTTTATAGACATCCATACTATAATAATTATATTAATATCTTTTAACTAGCTTTTGCCAGCGTCTTCACCCGCGCGGAATTTTCATCCCCTATTTAACTCCCTTAGGGGTTGAATTTCGAAAAAACCTTCCTTAATCCTTGTCTACATCATAAAGGGAACCTCTGTGCAAAATTTCAGCTTTCTAGGTCCAAGGGTTTGAGCTGGCCGTTGATGAGTCAGTCAGCCAGTCAGGACTTTTCTTTTTATTTATATAGATAATATAAACAAAGTCGCTTTTCGTGTCTGTACGCTTATATCTTTTAAACTACGCAACGGATTTTAATGCGGTTTTTATCAATCAAATCAAGGGGTGCTTTTTGAGGTATTTTTATAATCAATTAATGTCAAGCACACCACGCTTTTTAATTGAATTAAATTATTTTCTCCTTTTTTTTTAGTTTGGTTTTTAAAGCGTGTTTTTTAGTTTTTTAAACTATTATTTATTTTCTATTTTTTAGTTCTGCTAACTACAAAAACGTGTCTTTTTTTCGTTTTTTTTCATTTTTCTTATTTTTCTTTTAAATTATTGAATTGTCATCAGTCTTCGATAAGTTTACAAAATTTCAATGAACTCTGACTGTTTAAAGTAGGTCGAAATCGCGCTCTAAGGAGTCAGTTACATACAAACGTACAAGTGAAGCTAATATAAAGCGTGTAATAAAAGCGAAAGTAACTCTGGCTGTCTATCTATCCGTCTGTCTGTTAACTTTTGACGCCTCAACGGCTGAACGGATTTGGATGAATATTGGCACACAACCGGTCCTAACCTGGATTAGGACAAAGGATACTTTAAAGCCTGGTAGCACGTTCCTGTAGGACAATTAATTTAAATTAATAAATTAAAATAAATAAATTACTGCCGCTCCACGCGGGCTATACCTACTGCGGGCAAAAACTAGAAGGTTATAAGATAATTTTAAAGTACCTATTATGAAAATTCAATGTCAATTCAAGTCATTATATAATTTTTCACTCTATCTAAAGCTCAAATTACACACGGGAACTTTGAAACTTTTTATACAACTGATAAAATTTTACTAGTTTCGGATTACAATTGCCTGACATAAATAGAAACGGAAAGTGAATTTATTGTAACAGGTCTAAATTTAAAGATACAGCGATCCTTAAAAAAATGGAAAATGTACAAAAAAAAATCGTTTAAACAATTTATATAAATTAAAAATGTAACAAATTTTAAAATAATGGCATTAATTTTAACTTGTACATTAATATGGAGTATTTTGAGCTAAAAAAACAAGTCTAATTCGGTTAGTGACTTTTCTTTTGCCTTTTGTGCGATCTTCTTTTTTGAGGAGTCAACAAAAATCTGCCATTATAGCAGGCTTCCACTGTCTTTGGTATCTTATTTCTATTGTTCGCACATCTTTATGGAACCTCTCTTCTTGTTCATCACTCACCGCTTCAAGATTATCAAGAAAAAAGCCAAAATGAGAGTGTAGAAAATGGATTTTGAGCAACATTCTGCATCCAAAGTTTTGGTACGACTGAAGCAGTTCATTTACTAAAAGTTGGTCGTTTTCTGATTTTTATTGCCTAGAAAGCCTTTGTTGCTATAAAAAAAAAAAAAAATAGAAATCATTTACATGATTGGCAGGCTCACGCCACAACATAGGACTTGATGAGAGGATTTGACGGCACGGTTGGCGCAGTGTTTAGCGATTGACTGCTGCGCTGCGTGTTGCGTCTTAAATACACTCGAGAGCAATGAATCCGGGTCACTTAAAGAATCCTAAAAATCTCGGAAACTAAAAATGCTAGGTTAATGCAATAAATTGTATTTAATAGACAATGTAATACTCCTTAAATGAAGGTATTAAAACTTCATAGTTATTGTAAAGTTATATCATAAAAAAATCTAATTTGAAAAAGGGCCACTTTCGAAGATGGAACTACGAAATTACAGCATTTGGTTTTGCTTTTGTTTGTAATCTGTCATTTATGTGGGTACATAAACCATGTTGATAGTGCTCTATATTCATTATTCAAGCTGAAATTATGTCGCTTACGCCTGAAGAATGCACCAGAATACTTACAATGCTGGAAACCGGCCGGAGTCAGCGCGATACAGCCAGGACTGTCGGTGTGTCGCTGTCAACAGTACAAAGAGTTCTCCGACGTTACGAAGAAACTGGTTCTAACCTACGCAGACCAGGAACGGGCAGAACCAGGTGTACCACAGCACGAGAAGACCGATACTTGGTGAACACCATGCTTCGAAATCGCTTTCTCACAGGAACTGAACTCACAAATCAGTTTCGACGCCTCGGAGGAAGTAACCCAAGTGCATGGACAGTAAGACGTCGGCTTGCTGAATCTAACTTAAAACCCCTTAGACCTGCAAACGGCCCTAAACTGGAGCGTGGGCATCGTATTTCAAGACTAAGATATGCCCAGAGCCACGTAAATTGGAGTATTGAAGATTGGTCAAAAGTTATGTTCTCCGACGAATCAAAATTTATGCTCTACAAGCACGATGGAAGACACAGAGTGTATCGAAGACCAGGGGAAAGATTCAAGCAAGCATGCATCGAAGAAAAAGTAGCCTACGGTGGTGGGTCTGTACTTGTGTGGGCCGGAATTTCTTCTGAAAGTCGCACAGAGCTGGTGATCATAGAAAACGGCTCTTTAACTAGCGTAAGATATGTGGAAGAAATCCTCAATGATCACGTTGGTCCATTTATGGTCAATTTAGGTGAGGATGCTATATTTATGCATGACAATGCCCGACCTCATACAGGTAGGATTGTGAATGACTACCTTCAAGAGATGAACATTACTCGTATGGAGTGGCCAGCGCGCAGCCCGGATATCAACCCGATCGAGCATGCTTGGGACGAGCTAGGCAGATGCGTAAAACAACGAAACCCTCCCCCAATCACGCTTCGTGAGCTCAAAATTGCTCTCACAGAGGAATGGGAGAATATTCCCCAAAATCGTATAAGGAACTTGGTGTACAGCATGCCAAACCGCGTAAACGCAGTAATGGAAGCACGAGGAGGCAATACGAAGTATTAAAATTCAAGAAAATCGTAATAAAGTTCAAAAATTTCATGTTTCCTATTTTTGTTTTAAGGAGAGATCAGCAGTTTTTTTCTTTATGTAATTTTGTGTTAATAAAATGTATGGTGACTCATATTTTTTTTACTTTCATTTAAGGAGTATTAAATTGTCTATTAAATACAATTTATTGCATTAACCTATCATTTTTAGTTTCCGAGATTTTTAACATTCTTTAAGTGACCCGGATTCATTGCTCTCGAGTGTATTTTCATGTTTTTTCACTTCTCTACGATTTTATTAATGTAGTTAGTTCAAATTTATAAAAAAAAATAACAAATTCGTTTTGTAACGCTGCAATATAGGAACATGATTTCTTTTTTCACTGAGTTTTTTCTGTGTATTGTTGCTTACACAAGCTCGAACCCCGAGTTACTTACCAAGTTTTTATTCAGAGTAACATAAACATGGGTTCCCTTACTAAATGAGCTGCGAGTTAAACGCATTACCTCGGGAATGAGGTAGTCTTACCATGCTTCTTATTAACATAAGGTCTTAACTAATACTCATCGCATTGCCTTATGGTCAACGAGGTGGAAATAAATTTCGGCCTTTATTACAAAACAAGATTAATCTTTATACCATCGACTATTTTCTAAATATCGAAATTTATCCCGACAGCGTTCTAAATACAAAAATTGATTAAAAACCCTAGTCTAAGTTGTCAATTTTGTATTAAGAACTTCATTTCTGTCACGAAAAGATTCGAAATACGAAAACTCCTCTGCCAGTTTTGGTTTGAGTTTGAGCTTTGGACATGTTTAACCTCGGCTTGTAATGAGACTGATGATTTAGATGCACTAGTATAAATTGCAAACTAGGTTGAAAATGATCCCACGGGAACGTACTATCGAGATAAAAAGTATCTTATATGTTTATCCAGGTTATAAACTATCTGTGTGCCAAATTTCATCCAAATCCGTTTAGCCGTTTTTGCAGTGATGGAGTAACAAACATTCAAAGATCTAAACATACAAACTTTCAGATTTATAATGTTAGTAGAATAGTAGAAAGTATCGTCGTCATAACAATGTTTTTGGAGGGCGAGCACTAAATAAGGATGTCAGAATACACATCCCCAAGGGGTTAAATAGGGGATGCCAGTTAGTATGGAAGGTTGTAATTTTTTCCAATGAGAAATCCCTTCAGGCACAGGGCTTCTAAAATCTGTTTCAAAAGTGTCTGATCAAATAGGGTATTTACCAATTGATTAAAAACTATTCTAATTTGAAGCTTAGGACGAAATAATAACAGAAAAATGAAAGTAAATTGATTTGTATCCATTTTCTCAATTTAAATCAAATTTATTTTTGTTGTTTGAATTTACAGCCAAAACGCTACTTACTATGACTTTTTATCACATGATCACACGTGACGTCAACTTTGTGTGGACTAAAGTAGTTAGTAAGTAAACAAGTGAATGTCGATTTTATAATTAACAAGATTTTTAATGGATAGGAAGTGATATTACTGGTGTGCGGTGCTTCTGTGCACAAATACTTCTAAAACTGCGCAGTATTTGTACCGGTGCCGTTTATACAAAGCTGATGTCACGATGTCACGTGATAAAAGAGTCATCATAAGAAGCGTTTCGGCGGTAAATTCAAAACATCGAAAATTCAATTGATTTTAAACGTTTTTAATTGAGAAAATTGATTTAAATAACTTTATTTATATTTTTCTGTTAAATATATCGTCCGAATATTCAAATTAAAATAGTTTTTATTAAATTGGAAAATACCCTATTGTCAACAAATGTATCAAAAAACGTATGTGCGAATTCCAATTTGTAGTGACTTACGCCCGATATTCTACTTTTTTATCACCTGAAATATGGTTTTCATTTGACAGTTGCAGGAAGTTTTATATCCTCGATTGTCGTCGATGATTATTTTAATTTCAATACATTGTTTACAATAATTGTTAGGAGAAGTGATGGGTTATAAATTTAAAAAAATCGAATTCTAAATATAGATGAATGTGTTACTAATTCCCTTTAGTGAGTGATGGCGTAAGAATTAAACCTGAACATTGAACAAGGTTTGTTTACAATTTTATCCATTGATATACAAACCCACGATGCACAGTCTCGAAGAAAAGTAACACTCAACACTCCCCAATTATACGTCCGTGGTTATAGCTGTTATGATAAAACATTTTTTTTTGTTGCAAATTCAACCTTATACGGACGACTTTGTGATGATCTTGGGTTTTTTGTAGGTACCTATATCAATGCTTTTAACAGATATTTTTGGAATAGACCATTGAAAAATAATAATTATTCAACGCATTATTATTAGCCTGCCATGACTGTCTGTCTGTGCTAACCCAGCGGTAGCTTAGCTAAAACGAATAAAATGTTTTAGAACCGCGGTGGTGCGCGAACAGCTATTACCCAAAGTTTATCAAAGCGAATTCATACTGTATTTTTTATTCAGTGGTAAGACCTTTAGTAACACGGCTTGCTGGGTAGGCTCAAAGCAAACGACATTTAACCCACTTAACATTTATTTAAAAAGCATTTTATCCTTATTTGCGTACAACGACGGCTTTCAAAAGTAAGTAGGGTCATGATTCTCAACCTGGCCTTTCATAAAATTATGTGGATTTAGGTAGTGCTTTTGCAGCCGGTCTATTCTGTTAAAATCTTTAGTGAAGTGAGGTGTTAATTAATAGCACCAAGTGGAATGACAGCTGACTTCGAACTCACTTAAGCTTATTACGTGGCGATTTTTACAGAATTGGCCGACTGGTTACAAAATAATTGATGGAAACTCCCTGGTGATATTTAACTTTTTGGATTTGCCTTGTATCGTTTAGGTAAAAAATTGTTTTATAATATTATTATTAATAGAGAAAAAGTGTTATAATATGATTTTATTTTCAAATTTCAGTATTGAATTCAAAATATAATTAAACATACTTTAATGCATCAAAAAAATCAACAAAGTCACCTCTTATTTATCTTTAAATCCAGTTTATCCCTTCATTAACAATTATTATTATAGTTAAAAATATATTCCATAAAATTTCAAATGCCAAACAACATCCAGTGATGGATTATTTATTATTAAACAGTTAATATCTAATTTTATACGATTTTATTTGCATTTTTACGACAGTGCTTGCTCATTTATTATTCGAATTTAGTACAACAGATTTCAAGCCGTATCGGATTGCAACAAGAACTATTATCGCTTATAACGACAATGTTTAAAGTTACCAGGGCCTTAAATGACTAAAGCCACTGATCTATGAACGCAAACGAGGCAAAAGGAGTATATAAGAATCGTACCAGGTGGTGTTCTGTAGTCTCGATCTGAAAATCCCCACGGTCAGTCAGTTCATGAAACGCAACTCGAAGCGTTTCTTCGATAAAGCCGAAATTCACCGCAATCCCTTGATTGTGAAGGCCGCCACTTATGTCCCCAGTAGGATTAGCTCTGTCCGACGGCCGAGACATGTCCTCACCGACCCAGACGACCACATTACTCTCCTTCAGGAAAGCAATAGGGCCACCAGTACAGTTCGCACACACCGATCAAAATCGTCCTTCCGACCTCGCCGCCGAGGTCCTCGCGCCCCGCGAAGACCCCTCGTAGTATCGGCGCCTAACGTCGAGACCCCCGACCGACCCTTGCTCGTTGAAGCGCCAGCCCGCGCCGCAGCTGAGCCAGTAGCTTTAAATTCCCCCTATAATAATAATGATGCCAATTCGATCCAGCCTGTCCCCAATAGCGATAGCTGTCCCCCTATCAGTGACGCCCTGAGCCGAGGTCTGTACCCCACAGGGGGTGCCCTCAGCGTGCAGTCGCTTAGCATATAAATTTAGTTTGTAAGCCCTGGCTGGAGGCATTAAGTGTAAAATCTTAATGGCAGCCCCAGGAATGACCGGTTGAGCAGTCACGGCCTCTCAAGGCCATCTGCGAGATGCCCTACAAAAAAAAAAAAGGTGTTCTGTAGATTTTGCCTACCCCCATCGGAAAAAGGCGTGAGTTTATGTATGTATTGAGTTAATTAAAACCAACAATTCATGTCTATCAGCTGAAAACCGAAGCGAACTAACATTATAAAATGTGTTTGAATATTCATGCATTTTGGTAAAACCTAATTTTGTTTTGCAAATAACCGTTGGGGTATTTATTACACTGACTGAATAATTCAGTGTTTGTTTTGTTGTTGTAGAAAATACAACTTGTGTAATTTGTTTAGGCATGAATAGATAGATAAATTACTTAGATATTGAAGGGTAACTAGCGAGACACATTTAAGAGGGAACAGGGCGTGCGATTCTTCATACAAATGTATTCCCGTTTTTTCTTCCTGGATAATGCCTCCAGAGCAATTTTTTATTTTTATTAAAGTCAAGGTCTGCTGTAAACACGTCCCTGTCATTTTCTGTTTTTCAGCAACTAATTAGTAAAGAAAATATGACCCTCTAAAAACTACAAAAAATGCCTTATTATTACCGCCATGATTAGAGGTCTACCAGACAAATTAGTTTTTTTTTTTTTATAGGAACCTAAACTTACTCTTTCTTAAAATGCTAATGTAAAAAATAATTGAATCGGCACAGTTTTCGAGCGGAAAAAAGGGGAATACGAAACGTCGATCTCGTCAAAATGTTTGTGATAATTTCGGTCTAAGCTGCAGCTGTCCCTATCACACACTACACTACGGGGGCAGACTTACTGACAGCGCGACGGCAATAGTTTCTTCAAATGCCTATTTTTCAAATTCCTCGCAGGCCCCGTCCTCTCTTAACACGTTGCCGTTGGTGGACAGTACTAACTCACTGGTTGCGGCTACTGTGACACTACTTATTTTCATATATTGCCCACGGGCGTAGTGTCACAACACATGGTTAAAATGGTTCTTTTTTAATGAGTGCGTCCGTACTTTCTTTGAAGATTTTTTTAAAATTGTGTAGTGAAAGTACGAAAATCTTAATCATAGGTACCTACCTGTCGTGACAGTACAACAAAAATAACTTTAATTTCGAAAGTCGGTGACTTTGGATATGTATTTAAATTTTTTGGCACCGCCTTCCAAAATCAAAGTAATTTTTCACTATGTAGTGTTTTTCCGGAAATTTTTTATTTTTCACTTTTTAGTTATAGTACCTACCCCATACCAATTCAAAATTTCACTATCCTTGGGGTCAAAATAATGCATATTTATGCGGTAGCAGCAATGGCGGTTGTTTTGCTGTAATTTTTTTGAAGAGTTCCGTTGTCTGTCTCCGAAACGCATCATCAGATATATGAAATTTAAATGGAACTATTTTGGAATAAACCCCTTTCGAACAAAAGAGACTTGAAAAACCATTGCGCGAAAAATTCCCGTCGCGATTGTATTACGTCCATGTGAATGTCGACTTATATTGTAGAGGTAAGATGGTCCACAATTCAGTGTTACATATTTAGACGTATCTGTTTAGCCTACAAACTTTAAACCCAATATCCATCTCATATCATTGGATACCTACTGGTGACGTATAAATTGTGAAAGAAAAAAAAACTATTTGACGCGTTCGTCAGAACTATGTTATTTATTTATTTATTTATTTATTTATTTATTTATTTATTTATTTATTGCATTCCATATTGTAAAAAGATGTAAAAAAGGGCTTAAAGCTAGGTACAGAAATATGGACCCTGTAAGGGCATAGCAAAATAATAAAATTAAAATTAAGATAACAATAAATTAATATGAATTATTAAATTACATAATACGAGTACAATATTGATTCTAATTGTTACAATTAAATTATTACATGATACAAAACATTAATCAATAATTCATTACATTTTATTAAAATAAATCATTATTAGCAATCCATGCATTCGTTTTAGTCATAAAAGTAATATAGGTAGTCATTTATTTATTTTATGTTTACGTCAAGCATAATAATAGGTATAAAGGTCGATCGATTCACAAGTTGTCTGTTTTAAATTCCTCAATGGTATAGTAGCCTTTCTTTATTAGCAGAGATTTCAACTGTTTCGAGAAATTTGAGTCATTTGGTAGGGATTTTAAACGTTCCGGTAGCTTATTAAATATGTTAGCTAGTCTTGAGTATGGACTTTTCCCGATAAATTTCAAGTTTGTGATGGGTAGTATTAATCTATTCTTGTTCCGTCGGTTATAGTTTTCATTTAGCTCGATATTAGATTTGAAAAGATGTCTATTTTTCCTAACGAATATACAACTTTGCAGTATATAAATTGCTGGTAGTGTTAGAATTTGTTGTTTAATAAAGTGTGGCCTGCAACTCTCTCGTGGACCTATGTTCATTAATATTCTGATACATTTCTTTTGCTGAATGAAGAGGTCCGAAAAGTCAGTACTTTCTCCCCACAGAATAATACCATAATTTAGCCAGGAGTAGGCATACGCATAATAGGCAGATAAGGCGGTTTTATAATCCGTGTTGCATTTCAATATGCTTAGCGCATAAATAAATTGGGACAATTTTGCTCTTGTACTTTCTATATGTTTCTTCCAATTTAGGTTTGAGTCTAATGTTAGGCCTAAGAGTGTAAATTCGTTTACCTCTTCTAATTTAATTTTTTGCGATAATATATTTAGGTTTAATGGGGTTCTTTGGTAAGTTCTGAATTGGCATATTTTAGTTTTAGATAGGTTTATTTTTAAGTTATGTTCGTTTAACCATTGCTCAGTTTCTGTGAAAGTTTTTAAAATAGCTAAGTGGTCAACATTCGCGGGCGTTTTAAATAATAAAGAAACATCATCAGCGAACAGAATACACGACGAACTTATCTTTTTTGGCAAGTCATTCACGTATATTATAAACAAGGTACAGCCTAAAACACTGCCTTGGGGTATTGAATGATTAATGGTAGCCATGTCTGATCCCATACTATACATTTCCTGGCTAACGCTATCGTAATATTCTACTTCTACGAATTGAACTCTGTCTTGTAAATATGATTTGAACCAATTAAAAGCTTGCCCTCTAATACCCGATCCGTAAAGTTTTTGTAATAAGATTCTATGTGACACCTTGTCATATGCCTTCGTCATATCTAGAAAAAGGCCAATAGCGTACTTTCGTTCGTTAATGCAACTGTGAATTTCCTGTACGTAGTTGTATACCGCTAAAGTAGTTGGTTTTTATCCAAAATATCAAATTTTTCTAAAAATGTGTTAACACGATTCGCCATTGCTTTCTCGAAAATTTTTGAGATAGTGGGTAATAGTGCAATAGGTCTATAATTATCAGGATTTTCTGGATTTTCTGGATTTTCTTTAGTTACCAAATGCTATTGGGATAAAAAAATTATAGTTTTAAATATTCATGTATTCATCCTCACCATTGAGGATGAATACATGAATATTTCTCTTATTTATCATATTTGTATAGCTCCTATCACATAAATTTTAGACTAGCATTTGCTCGTGGCATTGCTCGCGTGGATGTCGAAAATGTCGCACGAGATCTCACTATCAGAATTAAAAGTTACATTTGTATTCATTCAGATTGTAAACTATCTGCGCGCAAAATTTCATCGAAATCCTTTTAGTCGTTTTTGCGCCAATCCAGATCAGACTCGTTCCTCTGTTTTCTTTTTTTAAATATTCTTTTGTTTCTAATTTAGTTTCTATATTATTACATGAAAAAATTATAAAATGTTGGAAATTATTTTGTGGTTTCGTGTACAAAATGGGTTCGATCTGAGAAATATATAATAGGTATTAATATTCCGCAAAAAAAATATCCAGTCTTAAATGCAGTGTGCAGCACCGGCCTCCCTCCTTCTCAAAATATGCAAATGCGGAATGTGCGATAACTATAATGCTGCTTTGTTGTAAACAAACTAACTGAATGATGTTAAGCTAAACTAACACAAAACATTTCGCAATGTATTTGTTCTCACTAGAATCATGATTCGTTTCTGCAGAATATCCAATAACTAGAAGAAGCAGAGAGCAGTTGACTTAACATATCGTGCTTGCAAGAGACGAAGTCGAAGGTGGCAAAAGCAAGAGAGATAGGAGAAGAAATAAACAATGGATGGAGTATGTAAACGATGATATGGCTAGAAAGGGGGTCAGCACCAAGATGAAAAATAATAGAAAAGTATGGAAGAAGAAATTTAATGTGACCCCAAATAACGTGGAATACGGGCAAGAGATTGGTGATAAAATGGAGTCAGAGTGAACTAAACGAAACAGAAAAAGTTACAAGGTTACTTTAAACAATACAAAGCCTTTAGAACAAAAATGATTCCATTAGGAAAAGCTTAATTATTCTATAAATTCACCTTTTAGCAGAACTATTATGTAACGTTTTCAAAAAAGGAAACTATTTCACGTCTAACTTTCGGATTTCATAAGCAGGGTAATAAAGAGAGCAGTGTAACAAAATTGCTATCACATTTTGTCCTTATTCTGAACAAAATTGTTCAACGAAACTCGACTTTCCGCACTTCATGTTTGTAATTGGGACACTACTCAACAACCAGCATTTTTAGTTCTTGTTATTTATTTTTACTGGCCACTCTCGTTTACTTGTTGTTGGAAAAAAGAAATTCCGTTTCGAGCAGCTGCTTATGCACAGACTTTTTGAGATGGGGTTGTGTATCGCAATTTTTAGTGCTATCTTTTTGGGGCAAATAGGCATCCCCTGCAATCGACAATTCAAGACGCAGTGCAAATAACATGTGAATAGCAACATGGAACATTGGCTCGTCGAACCGACGCAGCTAAGAACTGGCCAACACTTACAAAGAACTTTAGGGGAAAGGTTCAAGATCCGAGAACTTTGGTAGGAACTATCAAGTATTGTATAACAGCACTGCAACAACAAGGGAAAAAGAGGCCGTGGATGACCACCAATAACTTGGCTACAAACAGTA